>CM053753.1:63457745-63471229 GCA_028658305.1 Pachyuromys duprasi
AAAACAAAACAAAACAAAACAAAACAAAACAAAAAAGCTGGTGAGAGTATGGAGAAAGGGGGACTGCTTGTATTTGGTTGATTGGAATGTGTAGTACTACAGCCATTGAAGAGAATAGTATGGACTTCCATCAGGAAACTCCTATGTGATTCAGCAACCTGCCTCCTCTTCATATGTGTTCCTCTCCTGTGATGGGAAATCTTGACCGTCAACTTGACAGCATTTAGGATCTCCAGGAAACAAATTTCTGGACGTGTATGTAAGGGATTGTCTTTAATAAGGTTAACTGAGGTGGGAAGATCCACTCTCAATGTGGACGGCACCATTCCATGGGGTCATTAAATAAAAAGGATCCAAGCCCCTTTGCTTTCAGCTGTTCCAAGCTCCTGCTGCTGTGACTTCCTGCCGCGATGAACTGTACTCTTGAACCGCAAGCCAGAATAAAGCCATTATTCCTTCACTTGCTTTTGCTAGGTATTTTGTCCCCTCCAACGTGTAAACTAAAACACAGCTCCTGCTCTTATTAGTAGGCTAAGTTCAGTCCTTTTGAGGTACTCTTTACCTAACATTTTTTTCCCAGCCTGTGTCAAGTCATAATGTCTCTATCTCAAACATCGCTTCCCTAAACCTCAAACTTAGTTTAACTTCCTTGTTACACATGCTCACAGCACTTCACTATTTCATTTTTATTTCTTATAGCACTCATTGTATTTCTACTACTTGTTGAATGCCTATATTTCTAAGCAATATGCTCCTTGAAGTTCAAGGCCATCCATATTTCCTTTCATGCACCCTGGTAGTTTACTACCCTATATGAGCACCCCTGGTATGTCTCATATATGTGTGTGTGTGTGTATACATATATATATATATATACACACACATATATACACACATATATATATATATTTGAAATGAAACTGCTCATTTCAGTAACCCCAAGGGGATTAATAATAAGAAGGGGAATAGGAGACTATAGACAGACCAAAAAGGGTAGCAGAGGGTTAATTTCAGCAAGGATGCACTTGGAAGATGGGGCGTGGTGTCATGTTTCATTGTGACTCTCTGGAAAGCCAGAGTGCCCTAGAGTGCCAAGTGTGGCTAGAGAATGGAAACCCGGGATTCCATTCTCTGATTTCATGGCAATGTCTGACATCAGCCAGAACCTCCTGCTGCATCTTAGATGCAATCGGGCACAAGAGTGCCGGAACGCATGGCCTTTGGTGCTTGCAGAATTAATGACGGTAAATGTTCTGTTAATTTCTGTATTCTGGCCTTATGTCTTTCGCTCTAATTTTGTACTTAGAGAAGATATGAAGGATCCAGATGACCCGGACACTGATGGGGGAAAATCAGTATCAAGGAGTGAAGGCAAACAGTCCTCTAGATCACGTAAGTTGACACTTTTGTGTTAACAAGTTTGGGAAAGGTTGTTTTGAAAGAGTACCATCAGGATCTATAGACAGAAATGGGTTGCCTGTTTACAAACTCTCCTGTTCCTTAAAAGTAGCATCTATGCTTTAATTTTTTACCTCCAGCTCCCAGCACATCTCTCTGGATTTAGCTCAGTGGAGAGAGGGCTGGCCAGGCATATCAGAGGTCTTGGATTGGATTGCTAGTACTGTCTACAATGGAAGTGTAATCCTGGCCAGTTTAGAGGTGGGAGCTGGAGGATCAGCATTTCAGGCTCATTCTCAGCCTTAGTTAGCTGCCACCTTGTGACCCACTGGGTTACATCAGTGTAGACCTCAAAACAATAATGACAACAACAAAATATGTCTGTGTTAACAGCAACCTGCCTGAATATCTGCTCTTGATTTCCTCTGTGAGTTCTGTGACTATACTGGATTTTTAGATACAACCTAGTAGAAAGACGGCTGAAGTTTGTGTTTAAGCCCTGAGTCCACCACTTGAAGATAGATGTTTGACACTGGAGGGGGAAACAGTTACATTTTTGTGAGCCTCAGTTTTCTAGCCCACTTTTAAAATTAATTAACTTAACTGGTTATATGTGTGTGTGAGTATTTGCCTGCATGTATGTCTGCACCACACATGTTCAGTACCTGTAGAGGCCAGAAGAGAGCACTGAATCCCTCGAAACTGGAATTACAGATGGTTGTTAGCCACTGTGTGAGTGCTGGGAACTAAACCCAGATCCTCCAGAAAGAGCAGCCAGGGCTCTCAATTGCCAAGCTATCTCTTCAGCCTCTTGCAGTCCATTTAAATGAGCTATTTGGGAGTTAAATTGGGTGAAATATGGAGAAGGATTTCACAGGCTGCAAGTAAGAAAAGTGAGGAAGTAGCCTTTGGTTGTCCCTGTCATAAGCAAGAGCTCAGGTGTGCTTGAAGATTAGCTCTCCAGAATCTCCCTGAGCAGAGCTGAGCCTTTGGCCTGTTTAGGGACCTTCTCTCCATCTGTCTGGTGGCCCAGCTAATTGACTTGGCCCAGCCTTTTGTTCTCATTTTTACTAATCTTGGGCTTTCTCTCTAGTCTTTCAGCTTCATCTCAGATCTACTTCTGGGTGCACCTGCTGTTTCTACCCTTGTTCTTCTGAAAGTCCCCAGTGCAGCCATTCATGTGATTGACAGTGTTTATTATAAGTGCTTTATTATTATTATTATTATTATTGTATGTTTGGACTTGAACTGAAGTCATTTCTGTTCTCCATTCTCATTCTTCATTAGCTTATTCTGAAGCCAATATTTTAACTTGTTCTTTTGACTTCAACTTCAGAGAGAGATTATCATATTCAGAGAAGGTCATTCTTAAATAGCATTAGGGCTTTCCAACATAACAGACCCTGTATAAATGTTAGTTGGAGTTATGATAGCAGTACACTAACAGTCATGCTGGCTTGTCATTTAACCTTCCTTGTTAATATTTCATAAAAAGAAAAAGAGTGGAAATGAAGTGAAAATGGAGATGAAATTACAGAAAAGGCCTTTTTGTTTTATGAAATTATAAGGTTGATGAAATAAAATAATTCTAGGAAGTTTTGAACATAAAAAGTCATTACATCTGAAGCATAAACAAGAGGCTTTAGTTACTCTGGAAATAAGAACATTTGTGAAGTTGATGAAACAAATTGTCTTTAATATCTACTAAAGAAGCCCAAGAAGATACAGATGACTTATATACCGAAGAGGAAGAATCGTATCTCTCTGATGACTTCGATGAGGAAGATATGGAAGAAAGCTTTGGTTCAGCTCCAGAATTTTTTCATTCCACTGGAGGTTAGTGTGATTAGCTTTTTCTCAGGAGATGTCACTGTTTTAAAGGCAAGTTGTTCAGACAGATTAAACAACTATACATATTCCTAAGAAATGGAAAATCTAGCCAGGCGCTGTGGTACACACCTGTGGTAATCCCATCACTCGGGGAGGCAGAGCTAGGTAGATCACTGTGAGTTGGAGGCTAGCCTGGTGTAAAAACGAGTCCCGGAGAGCCAAGGCTATACAGAGAAACCCTCTCTCGAAAAATTAAAAAAAAAATTAAAAACTTAAAAAAAATAAAATAAATAAAAAGAATAACACATATCACAATGGGGTGGTTTAGCTGTTTTGAGGGGTTCTACGTTCGATTTCTGAGGACCGCATCGAACAGTCTTGTACTTTCTCTGGCGATAAAGTGATGGAGGGAGCACCGTGCCTCAGATGAGGTAGGAGTTCTCTGCTGCTGTTCTCCCGGTTGAAAGCACGGCCAGAGGTCAGCATCCTCCTCGCGCAACGTGCACTCTCCCTCCTAAGTTCAGCGGCCTGGAGCCGGGGAGCAGCGTTCAGGCCACTGGCTGCTCCTGCTGCTAGAATAGCTCTCTCAGCCGTTCCTCGCACCCCCCACCCCACTTTGTGAAATACGATCCTATGCTTCAACTGATACTTCTCTTGGATCAATCGTTTTCATGTTTTAGGACCCCTGGAGCCCCCTCCTGCAGTTAAGGAAGAGTCGGATGAGCATCTAAAGATGTCGGAAAGCTTCTTCTACAATTACTCGCAACTTGTCGCCACCCCATATGTGTCGGATTCGAAGATCCCCCTGGATTTTCTCATCCTCGAGTATCCATTCCTAACGGGGGAAGGTTTCGTTTCCTGCGTCGGGGGGTTAGGAGTCGACAAACCGCAGCCCCTGGAGCTCATGTGGCGTCCAGCCTGTTTGTGTAAATGAAGCTTTACTGCAGCACAGACACACTCAAGTACATTCTGTCTGTGGCTGCTTAAACAGTTGTGGTCGAGACCACTTGATGGAGAACGCCTAAGGTAGCAGTTCTCACTCTTCCCAATGCTGTGACGGCTTAATGTGGTCTTCCATATTGTGGTGATCTCAACTCTAACATTATTTCGTTGTTGTATACCAACTGAGATTTTGCTACTGTTATAAATTGTAACGTATATATCTGATATGCAGGCTGTCTGATATGTGACCCCCAAGGCGGTCATGACTCACTGTTTGAGAACCGCTGGCCTGACATATTTCCTTCTTGCCTTACAAAGAATAAGTTTATCAACTGTTGTCTTAGGAAATTATAAGAAATGTGGCGGGGGTGGGGGATCCTAACTTAAACTGTTTGATGCCATCATAGCAAGAGGACACTCTGCACAGATGGACCAGGATGCAATTCACAAGACATGGTTTGGAGAAGTCTGCAAGGCTTCTACTGACATTTTCTTCCTGTCCCAGGCTGGCCTTCCTTTGCCAATGCCGGTCGAGGGACATCATTGCTTTCTTGTCTCAAAGTGCTGATACTTTCCCGTCATGCATCAGGAGAGTTATCTGAGATGACTCTGAGCGGAGAGGCCACAATATAGCAAGTTTTGATTGGTTTGTGAAGACAGGCTTTTGGTTCTGACGGACAAGAGCATTTGTGTTCATTGTCATTTTGTTAGGTCTGTGAGAGGGTCATTAGAGGACAGTTTCCACAGTGCCCTCAGCTTGCCTTCACATGAATAGTGGCTGGCACCACACTTTTACTGGCCCTTTTGGAAAGGCATAGTTTGGAGATAGTGGTGCATGCTTTCTGAATATAGCCTTAATCTCTACTTAAATCCTAGGAGTGACTAAGCTAATTTGCCCCAAATTACCTTCTAATCTGGAATTACCTCTTTTTAGATTTCCTTTTTTGGTCTTTTGGACACAATGAATTTTCTTACAAATAAGTGGTACTTGTAAAAATCATAGTGTGTGAGTGTGTGTGTGTGTGTGTTTTCATGTACGTCAGGGCATGTGCATCAATGTCGGAGGACAGCTTTCATGAGTCTGCCTGTTCCTTCCTCTATCTTAGTTCTAGGGATAAAACTCAGGTCATCAGTGTTGGCAGCAAGTGCCTTTACCGAGTGAACCATCTAGCTTCCCCATCCTACCAGAATTTTAAGTGCCTTTCAACATCAAGAAGCCTATGAAATATTTTTAGTGGGTGGATCAATGAGTAAAGACAATTGCCACATAAGTGTGATGACCTAAATTTAATTCAGTCCCTGATCCCAAGGCAGAAGAGAAACACACACACACACACACACCACATAAATAATAATAAAAATCATTTTTACTATGAATTCAACAAACTTGACTGGCGTATACGAAGGTGAAGACATGGACTTTGTTCCACATTAATGGTGTGGTTCTGTTTCCGTGATACAGAAGAAAATGTACCCATTTAGAAAGGCTGTCTGCTTGGCCCCAAATCTCATGATTTCTTCCAAAAATTTAAAGTTGAAACTGAAGAGCTATATGAGGGTCTTCACTTACTTTAAAAAATAAAATTGTCTTCATAATCCATAGAAAAATCCCAAGTTCCAGGGTAAAGTTCAGCTACTTTGATTTCAGATCTTTGATTAAATAGAGTATTGATTTTATAAATACGCTCAGCTGTTTTAATCACTCTCCTTATCCTCAGATGGCTACTTTGTTTCACTTCTTTTCCTTAGCAGCCTTACCTCAGACATTCTTTTGGCTATGACTGCAGAAGGCGAGCCAACCTACTGCTTCTGGACAGCAGTACCGTGTTGTACATCGCTGGAAACCAACTGGTCCTGCTGGATTTTAAAACCAAGGAGCAAATGTACCTGCAGAGTAGCAGTGGCCAAGGAATTGGTGCCATTGGGGTATACTAACATTCAGTGACCTGGGGGGAGGGGGGGAGGGAATCCCTATTTCAGTTTTTCTGTGGATGCCACAATGGCAGTTAGGCACCAGGGACATTCAAGGGTATTGTAGGGTCACATGAGATGCACAGCCATCTTTATCCTAAGCCCTTTTCTTCTTTTTCTTTAAAAATGTTCCTTATTTCTTTTTATGATAGAGTTTGATGTGTAGCTCAAGCTGGCCTTGAAGTCAGTGTATAGCTCAGGCTGCCCTTGAAGTCTGTATATACCCAGACTAGTTTTAAGTTTGGCATCCTTCTGCCTTTGCTTCTTGAAATAGAAAGCATATATATATATATATATATATATATATATATATATATATATATGTATATACAGACATACACATATATATACATATGCATGTATATATTTTAAGACCAAAACCATATATATATACATGTATATATATACATATATGTATATAGTGTGTTTATGCACATGACAGTTTTTCAATAGTTTCGTGTAAATAACCATGGTGTTGAATTAAGAAAATAATTCAAAAGCTTCCTCTTGGAGTAGTTTGACCAAGAGTGAGTCCAAATTTGAATTCTTCACTTCTCTTCCTATGTCTTCCTTTTCATTGTTAGCTTCTGGTTACTGGTCTATTTGTAATCCTCTGTGGGAGCCTGAATCTTTGTCTGTGTGCCTGCCTGATGTCTGCCTTGTGTGCCCCTAGCAAACAGCTTTGCTCTCTTTTTTTCAGAACAGAATAGAAAGTATCACACAAGGAAGGAATGAGGGATACTCTACAGAAATCTAAAGCAGAGTTTTGCAAGGGATGGAACTTTGTTAATCCACAGCGAACCCAGATGTAATACAAACATGGCTTTGCAGAGACTATATCTGTATATCCATGCTGCTTTCAACATTTGTGGTGGATATTTATTGCACACAGTCACTTTTGACTTGTTGTTTTCAGTAAATTATTGCCATAACACACATGCACGCGCGTGCGCGCACACACACGCACAAACACACCACTCTGTATATAAATTAAGAGTACAGCTGTGCATCAGTGTGAGTTATAAAAGCTGATAATGTAGGAAATTCAAGGCAAGTAAGGTTAGTTGCTGTGTTGTTCTCCTTTAAGGGGAGGTTAAACGGATGGGCCAACCGCACAGCAGAATGTGAGTCTTACATGATCCTAGGCTGCAGAATTAACTTGGCTGTGGGGTCCAGTAAAGCGTTCCAGCCTCTCGGAGAGTAAGAGATGTTTTCATGACGGTGCACTGCCACAGGAGCAGAAGCAGCTTCAGCAGGAGGTCAACGTGTCATCGTAGGTCTTCTGTCCCTGCGAATGGAAGAAGGCGAGGGAGCCCCAGGGTTATCTGGGTGGCAGAAGCTCCCCCCATTATCCAAGCTGGGCTTTGAGCCCACTTTTAGTGTCTTTTTTTCTCTTTTCTTTTTTTGAAACAAAGTTTCTCTGTACAGCTCTGGCTGTCCTGGAACTCACCCTGTAGACCAGGCTGGCCTGGAACTCACAGAGGTCCACCTGCCTCTGCCTCCTGAGTGCTGGGATTAAAGGTGTGTGCCACTAATGCCCGACCTTTTATTTTTACCTTTATTTTGTGGGCTCCTTACACTTCCTTCATATTTGGCTTACCAATTAGTAAAAGTAACAATATTGTCTAGGAATACACAAGTCTATCCAGTTTCCATGGCTATCAATAGAAACATTGACACAGATACTCTAATCTAGGGAATATGTTCTTATATTTTCTTCTGCATCTGACGTGGAAATATCTTTCTCACATCTGGTACATTTGCATTCATGTCTGGTAAGTTTGTTGTTTAAGTTATGTTTTACTTTATTTTATTTTTTATATGAATGCCCTGTAGGAACATGAATTCTACACTGCTGAGGTTTGAACATGCTCCTTCCCCCAAGTTTATACACTGTAAGATTACTCCCCAATACACTAGTGTTGGGGGGGTGGAGCCTAATGAAAGTAGTGTGATCAGGGCACAGTGGATTCATCTTATTGAGGAAGCTAATGATGAGATTTTATGAGAGCAGAGCCAGCCCCTTCCTCCCTCTCTCTCTCTCTCACACACACACCCCTTAGCTCTTACCACCTCTTGGCCTTCCAGCACCTATTGTGTGATGGGACACACAGAAACCCTTGCTAGACGTTCTCTCTCAGTTCTGGATTTCCAGTCCTTTAGAACAGCAATGCAACTAAATTCTGTCCATCATAAGGAACCCAATCTTTCAGGTGGAAAATGGTCTGAAACATGCATCCTGTTCCTGTTTCTCCATATTACTCAGAGTGACTTACATGTTGTCTTATTTGGCTGTTCTCATATAACCATCCAGGCCAAAAGAAGCATAGCACTTGTTAAAAAATGCAAATGTGGATTGAGAAACACTGGATAGGGGACTTGAGATCTGTGTTTGGATGAACCTTTCAAGCCATTCTGACACACACTAGAGATTGAAGCCATTGTCCTCACTATGAATTTAATACTTGTATTATTAAAAATGGTTTTCTTAATAAAGGAAATAGAAAGATAGATAGATAAAAGAAGGCCTTAAATTTTTTAAAAATTTCTTTTAATTTTCAGTTTAAATCATACCCACTGTCAAGAGTTGACCAGATGAGCCATGTAATTAGCCAATAACTCGGTAACAGCCACTAAGTACTGCACAGATAAGAATATCTTCGTGAAATTTTCCTCACTGTTAATAATTTAGTGAGATGCTGTTTTTCTAGGTTCATCCTGAAAAAACTTACTTCACAGTCGCTGAAAAAGGAAGTTTTCCAAATATCATAATCTATGCCTACCCTTCTCTGAAGCCGTACAGAATCTTGCGTGGTAAGTCTGGTAGGGTCTTAGTCCACAGTCAAGGCTAACAGCGCCTGGAAGGTAAATGAGATCACAGAATTTATGCAAGGCTCAGGAGAGAAATGAAAGTAAGGGGTAGGGAGGAAATGTATTTAATGAAATCGGCTTGGGGTTGTGGAGGCTAGTAAGTCTGAGAACCGTGGGTCAGGCCCACAGGCTGGAGAATGCTGGAGAAGAGGCCATGGGCAGGCTCGAGGCAGCACTTCCTCTTCAGGAATCTTCAGTTTTACTTTCAAGACTTTTCGACCGACTGGAAAGCCTGCCTACATCCTCAAGGATGCAATCCGTAAGGTCAAATGATCAGAAATACTAGTCTTGTTGGTGATGCCATCACATCAACATCCACACTGCTGGTTAGTAAAATAGGACTGGATGTCACAGACTAATGACCAGCGACACGTATGGTTAGGCGTCACCATTATTAGCTTATGGTTCTGTTTTCTGTGCAATTGCTTTCAGCTGACAGTTTTGCTTGTTTTGTTTTTTCTTAATTTAGTTAACCTAGAGTACAATGCTGGGCAACAGTTACTCTATCCTAAACCTCCAAGCCCGCATAGTTCCTACCATTCAGATTCACCCCTTATACTTGCTTTTAGTGATATCTTAGGTCCATTTCATTCCTCCATGTCGTTCCAAGCTCTCTTCTCCACCTCCTCCTCCTTTCTCTCCTCCAGCTCCTCCCCTCCCCCTCCTACTCCTTGCTCTCCTCCTGCTTCCTTCCTCTCCTCCCACTCTGAACCAGGATGTCCCACCCTATTCTCTCCATTGTTCAACATTGTGGCTGGTTGTTTTCATTGACAATTTAGAGGACAAATGGAGGCATGTTTACACAAACTTGAGACAGGTGCCGCTTAGAATAAGCATCACAATGCAATGTCCTGATTGAAGCCAGAGAGTGGGGCAGAGAAATCAGCCTTTGAATGAACAAGGGTAAGGTGTATACATTCCAAAAGAACATTATACCAACATTTCCCCCTTTAAGTCCAATAAAAGGCTCCTTTTCTTTCAATTTAATAATTCTGAAATAATGAAAACTGTTAGGTAAAATCTACATGTGCAATGTCCAGTCCATGTGTATTTAGCAACTTAGGAGAAAGTATCTGATTATCCTGTCTATCTTGACAAGTATAGAGTTCTATACCTAAATTGACTTTTATCCTTATTGGTATTACCTATATGAAGTCATTTCTTAACTTCTAAACAACTTAAACTTAATTGTTCAGCCGTCAGTTTTTAACTCTAGGAGTTTTTCAGTAACAAATTAAAAATTGCAGATTGAGTTCTGTCTGCTTCCCAGGCTTGGCTCATCTTCCACAGGATGGAATATATGCAGTGTGTTTTCCCTGGAGAAAATATAATTACAACTTCTTCACCGTCCTTTTGTAGCCTTATAATCCATTCTAAAGCCAAGAGTGAAGAGAGAATTTTTAGAATTATACCTTTAGAAGATTTGTGTGAGTCTGCACACCTCCACACATGCAGTATGAGTGAGGGGTGCGCTTGCCTGTGCATAGATTGGTGGAGGCCGGGCCTTGATGTCAAACATTTTCCTCTATTGCTCCCCACCTTACATAGAACCTCCCAGTGCACCTGGAACTTGTTATTTCCCCTAGGCTGGCTGGCCTGGAAGAACTTGCGATCTGCCTGTCTATGCCCCTCCTCCACCTAGAGAATTAGAATGACATCTGAACCTGGGTTCTGGGGTCAGAACTCAGGCACTCTTGCTTACACACTGGACACTTCACCCGCTGGACCATCTCTGCCTCACTCTTAGATTCCTGACATGTTTACATTAACACAGATCACAAGGATACTCCTCCTCTTCCTCCTCCTCATTTTCCTCTTCCTCCTCTTCCTTCTCATCCTTCTCTTCTACTTCCTCCTCCTCTTCTCTCTCTTTTTGTTACTGGACAGACTTGCAGTATAGGCTGGTCTTGTGCTTGTTATTTTCCAGTCACAGCCTTCCAATGCTGGGGTGAAAGACATGTCCCCTCTGGGCTCAGCTTTCTCTCGTGTTTATCAGACTCCCATTTACCCTTGCAGATGGGACGGAGACTGCCTATGCTTATGTAAACTTTAACAGTGCCGGCAACTTGCTGGCCTCTGTTGGTTGTCATCCTGATTACAAGATAACCATCTGGAACTGGAGGGATGAGATGCCCATCTTGAGGACAAAGGCATTTTCGCAGGATGTCTTCAAGGTCACTTTCAATCCTGAAGATGATGAGCAGCTAACCACAGCAGGCTCAGGCCATATCAAGTACGTCTGGTGCCCATCAAAGAATCCAGTAGATGTTGTTAAGGGCATTTTCTGAGGGGCTCACAGATGTGAGGATAAGTTTTGCCATTGTCAACTTCAGAATTGTTTTTTTTTAAATTAGGAAGATTTCAAATAGTTTTAAAAAATACTTTAAAACAGTGTTATGCTTATGACGGTTTTTTTAAACCTGCGTGTGTGTGTGTGTGTGTGTGTGTGTACCACATGCATATAGTGCCTGTGGAGGCCAGAAGAGGACTGTGTGTTCCCTGGAACTGGGTTAGAGTGTGCTGCCGTGTGTGTGTGGTGTGTGTGTGTGTGTGTCGCACATGCAAGGAGCCAAACCCAGGTCCTCAGAGAGTGCTTCTAACTGCTGAGCCATCTCTCCAGTTCCACATGCATTCTTTTAAAAATCAACCAGTAGTTACCACTTCCTCGCTCCTTCCTTCCTACCCTCCCTCCCTTTCTTTCAGTGTACCTTTTACATTTTGATGTAGGGGGTTGATCTCCAGAAGCAGCATAGGTAAAAGAAGGGATTTTAAGTTGAGATTGCAGCGTTTTCACAGTCTCCACCTAAAGCTCTCCTTGTGGAGTCTCAGTAACTCACACTGCAGGCTTTAACAAAGCCATGCTGGGCCTCCAGACGCTGTGAACTGTCTTCCGTGTAGAGACACCCCAGTCTTCATGGGTGGAACAGGAATGCTCACAGCCATTCCCGACGACAAGCATCGTCTAGTCCCAGTCTCAAATCTGTGGCTCCAAACCCCACATCCACCTTGTTCTGCTTTCAGGATGGATTGAGGTAGACCCTCTCTGTCTGTCTTACTTTTATTTAACATACTTTCAATCCGGATGGAAATTTTCACTCATGGCTGGTAACTGCCACAGCAAACGGCACAACTCAAAATTCAGTTGTCGCAGAGACAGAGGACTTTTCCCTCCAGTGTTGCTTCTGTGTTGCCTGACAGGGAGTGGACACTACATGTCAGTGGGATGAATCAGTGAAGCTACTCATGCTGGGTGAGATGGAAATAAAAAGAAACCACACGGACCGATGCATATGACCTCTTCCTCTCTTGTTTGCAGGTTCTGGACAATGGCTTATACATTCACTGGTCTCAAGCTGCAAGGATCACTGGGACGATTTGGCAAAACAGCCACCACTGACATAGAGGGCTACACAGAGCTTCCAGATGGGAAGGTGAGCACGCTGTAGAGATTCAGTAATGTTAGACTGTGCTTGAATGAAAGCAGGCTTAACCCGAAGTCAACCACATGTTCTACGGCTGCCAATGATAATAGCTTCTGTAATTGTACATGTAGTGAACTCATTTTGCTTCTTTCAGACTATCAATTGAAATGAAAACATTTCCCTAAAATTTTCATAATCCATATGTACACACCATTTCCTGGGTTTGCTAAATATTATAGGTGTGTGAAGCATGTAAACATTTTTCTGTATTAACATAGTGACATGCTTGTTACTTTTACTGATGTCATAGAATTATAAAGGTCTATATTATCTTTCCTTTTTTTTTTTTTTTTTTTTTGGTCAGGATGTTCCAAGGGATTTAAAGGGTCAAGGTTTTAATCAAGCTTGTGTCTTTTGTTTTGGTGTCAGGAAGATGAGGTCACTTTATAGTCATATCTGCAACACTGCAGAATAATTTGTCAGTTGATTTTCTGATAGTATTAGTTCACTTTTCTCTTGTTCTAACAGATTTTATGGGCTTTTTGTCTAAAATGCTAACCAGGATCCATTCTCCTTTAACATCTTACTGGATCTCCTAGGAGAATAAATTACCCTGTATTACTTGTAGTTGCTTTTCTCATAAGGAAATGCCAGCACACAAATATTACTTTTTAAGAAGCCAATTGTCATTTAAATGATGGGATAATTTGAATAAAATAGGAAATAAAAATTCCCAGGCCAGCCAGTCTAGCAGAATTAGAGAGCTTCAGATTCAGTGAGCGACTCTGGCAAAATAACAGTAATAATATGGATGTGACCTCTGACCTCTACATGTACTTGCATGTGCACAGGCACCCACATATTCATGTATTACTTCCCTCCCTCCCCTGACAAAAAGCCTTAGGTACAGGTTGTGTTTCAAAATATATACAACACCCTTAAATGAGTCTTCAAATTCTGAAGACTGCATTGCATTAAGGTAAACATCATTATAACCTTTCAGTATAACTCTTTTAAGGGTGGTGTGAACTATGTCTCTGAAAGTCCAGT
>CM053753.1:63479867-63503261 GCA_028658305.1 Pachyuromys duprasi
TATTTCTATGGCACTTTTGACTGACCTTTGGCAGTGGAGGGAGTGGAGGAAAACCTCACTGACAGGCAGGCACAGCACACAGACACCACATTGCCTGGGGGTGGAGCGGACGCCTTTTTACATCATTATATAGTCACCCACATGTGGCACTCCTCGCCACGCTTCGTCCAGCGCCCTCCAGTGATGTCAGCAGCAGCACGCGCGCCGAGCGCCAGGCGCAAGGGCGCATCAGTGTCCCTCCCAACACTGCCCTCACGCCCACCCTCCCAGCACACAGTTGACGTCATCCCTGAGAAACTGTGACACTGAGTGTATATGCTGGCAGGTATCTTGGCGGCCAAACTGCGCTCATTGCTGGCGGGCCAGATCAGACTCCTCTGCGGGCCACATGTGGCCCGCGGGCCGTAATTTGAAGACCCCTGCTCTGGAGTATTGGGTCTAAGACTTGAGCATATGCATTTTGCTAATACGCAACTTAGTTCTTAACATCGTTGTTATTTAAAATTAGACATTATTTGGCTGGTGGGGTGGCTCAGTGGTTAAGGTATCTATGGCCGAATTTGATGACCAGAGTTGATGCTCTCAGACCCACACTGGGAAAGAGAAAACCAACTTCTACTAGTTGTCCTCTGACCTTCACAAACTAACAAATTAACTACCTATGCCGTGTCCCCGGCCAGCTTGGGTCTTAGAACCTTGGCAAGGGATGGTGAGGGAATACAGAATGAGCAGAAGGACAGGTACACATACAGTGAGGGGGGCATCAGGTGAGGTTCTGTAAGGCTGTCACTGTCCAGTGAACTTGGAACATCAGCACATGTTCTAGGTGTGGCTCAGGGAGAGAGCTCAGCTAACTTCTCTCGGCCGGCACTCTCGGGCTGTGAGCAACCCCAAGGAAAGCCTTGCCATCCACTTTGAGCCTAGCCAGCACAGATAAGGGCTTTGCCAGTTTCCCATAGGTGAATTTTCCTTGTAGTTCTCAACAGGCCATACCCATGTTGGAACACACGTTCACGCAGAAGTTCACTCATTCACAGAAAGAAAAAAAAACACATTATTTCACAGATTATGAGACTAATATTTTACTCTTTTTTTTTTATCTCATAGTAATAAGAAAACTATGATGTTCTGTGGAATGAAAAATGGAGCCATTCGAGTGTATGTCCTAAGTGAGGGTGACGATTCCTCGCTGGCCAGTTTGAAGGATTACTGGCATTTCAATGTGCATGACAATAATTACGGATGTGTTAAAAACGTCGCTGCTAGTTTTGATGACCGGTTCTTGGTGACTATTGGGGCAGATAGCAATATCTTTGTTTTCAACATCGTTGCTGGATTTATGGCTAAGAAAAGGGTCAAAGCCAAAGTGCCGTCTCCCCGGGTATGTAAGCAATGAGCTAGTTCTAATAAACAGACTTCGTTTTAAAATAAAGTGATGATGTAATGTTAAAGCCTTTAAGTATTGAGGATAAGTTATTCATATTAACTTTATAATGTATTCTTATTGATAATAGTCCTTAACATCTTAATATCCTATATCTTATAATGTAGTCTTCCTATGGTGTTGTAATTTTGACTTTCTGCAGCTTCTGTATCAAATATTAATGCTATCAAATTCTTCTTACTATTAAAGTTTATATAGCCTCCCACATTTAATAAGATTGCATCAGGATTTCTTTATCAATCACTCTCTTAGCCAAAATTTCTTTTTCTTCTTCAAAATAGGCAGTGTTTTTCTGGTCTATATTTTGTTTTGCCATTGTTTACTTGTTAAGATATGCCAATAGACTTCTGAAGTTTTCTTTAACATATCAATCAGAGTTGTTCTGATGTATATTTTTAAAACTTTCCTACTGATTAGCACTTGTCATTCTGTTTCATTGGTCTGTCGTTTCTTCTAATTGTTTTTCAACCAAATCTTGTCCTTCCTAGCACACATACTTATTTTTTTTTTGAGCCTTAGATATTTTATGTGAAAAACTTGGGTTACCTTGATTCTTGGCATGTTTCTATTGCCTCCTAAAGATTTTGTCTTTGCTTCTCGAAAGCAGGTAGCAAATCTATAAATCATTTTAATCTAGTCAGTAATGAGATATGATCTGCAATCAGGCTTTACTTCCTGAGAAGGCTATTTTACTCCCAGCTTATCCACATACCTAGAATATATCATTCCAGGATTTCTTTTTTGAACAATTAAGTTTATTCTTTGAAAACGGCATATGCTTATATGTATTTGATCATATCCACTACCTCCCTGAAGTGTCCCTGTAGCCTTCTACCCAGTTTCCCTTCCAACATCATATCCTTTCTAAAATTATTAGGAATAAACTATTATTAATAGTGCTGCCCATAACCACTGGAACATGGGCACTCTACCATCAACCAAATCAACAAAGAAGGGTTATCCTCTCCCTCTCTTGGCAGCCAGAAATTGCCAGTAGCTGCTCTGCCAAGGGTGAGGCCATGGGGCTGCTCCTCCTCCAACCATGATGGAATTTTGACTGTCTTGGTCTTGTGCAGGTTTTGCGTAGGTAACCTGACCACAGTTGCTGTGAGCTGAGTTTTTTCTTCTTCCTACAGCTTGGGATTGAGTTAGAGTTCAGTCCAGATGACATTGAAGATCCCAAAGCCTACAGGTATGAAAAATTATGATAGCTGTTGATCAGGCCTGAGCTTTTACCAAACACTTCTGCAGAAGCTAACCAAACCAAATGAATTCAAATTACTGAATACTTGTTTTCTCTCATTTCTGTACCTGAGATGAACATCATTTTACATATCTACTTTCAGTATTGAGAATGCCAGGAGGAAAAGAGAACATGACAAGTTAATGAAGGAAGTAGAAGAAATAAAAACTAAGAAGAGGGAACACATCAGAGCTTTGAGGAGTGAATTTTGGAACCTGTTGACAATGAATAAAGAATTACCAGTGCATATGCAGTTCAAACGGACAGTAAGTCTAAATGAAATGATCTTTATTTTAACATATTATTTCTGGATTGGGACAACTATTTGGCAACAGCAATGACTGTGGAAAAATCATGTGCCCTGGTTAGCTTCCGCTGTCCACCTGACAGAGCCTAGAGTCATCTGAGGGAGAATCGGATTTCCCAGACCAGACTGGCCTGTAGCCCATCTGTGGGGGCCTGGGCTTGACGTAGATTGCAGTTCTCTGTGGGTAGGCCGTACCATCCCTAAGCAGGTGGTCTTAGGCTGTAGTAGGCTGAGTGTGAGGTAGAGAGCTAGCGGTAAGCACCATTCCTTTGTGGTTCCTGCTTTGCTTGCTGCTTGAGTTCTTGCCCTGACTAATGAACCGGAACCTGGAAGTGTAGGCTAAACAATCATACTCCTCCCTCAAGTTTTGTTTTTGGTTGTGGTGTTTGTAAAGCAATAGATAAACAAAGTAGGACACCCTCAGTAAATCATCTTTTACCTGGCTAGTCGGTGTATTTGCATAACCTCAAGGGCTAGGAAACTCGGCACAGCCGGCACGGAGGCCAGTGAGCCTGCGCAACCCAAAGTTGACATCTGGACTCGACTACCACTGTGAGGTACTTTTTCTGTATTTAGTAATAAAATAAAAGCATAGGTTGAAGTCTGGCTCGTCTGTTGGCCAGGCCCATGTATAATTTGAGTCTCTGTCATTTCATGGGCTGAGTCACAAAGCTTCTAAAAGACGACACCTTAGCCGTAGCCATGGGGACAATCACCAAAATATTTAAGTCAATTTTATATTCATTTATTTTGTGACTTTACTGCAAAACTCAATATGCCTGTTAATGACTGGGCTATGTTTTTCTCATTCTTGAAAAGTTTTATTTTATGTTTATGAGTGTTTGCCCATATGTATTTATGTGTGTCGTGTGCCTGCCTAGTGTCCATGGAGGCCGGAAGAGGGTTTCAGTCCCCTGGAATTGGAGTTATAGATGGTTGTGAGTCAAAATGTAGGTGCTGAGAACCAGACCCAGGTTCTCTGAAGGAGCAGCAAGTGCTGTTAACCATGGGGCCATCTCTCTGGCCCCTTCATTTCATTTTTAACTATTTCCTAAACAGAACTATTAAGAGTCTAACTGAGTTGCTAAGGAGATGGCTTAGTCAGTGTGAGACCTTGAGTTCAAGCTCCCATACTCTAAAAAAACAAAAACAAACACCCCCAAAACCAAGCAGGGTGAAGCACGCTTATAATGCCAGCACTGGAGAGGCAGAGACAACAGGTCCCTGGGCCTTGCTGGTTAGTCAGCCTAGCCTCGCTGACGAGCTCCTGGTTCCAGTGAGGGACTGTCTCAAGAGACAAAGTAGATGGCTTGTGTAGACTGACACCTGGCTTCCACATGTACGCATAGGTACATGTTCACACACACACACAAGATGTATTTCAAAACAAAGTAAGAACCTTTTTGATAAACATATCCACTTACCTGCAGGATTTCAATATTGATGCCAAAATTCACGCTGACATCAATAAGCACACAATTTTCAAGATGACGAAGGTGGAAAATGAATTAGCTTGGGAAAAACAGAAATATGAACTGGGCCTGAAGAAGCTGCAGAACATGTACGTCTTTCCTGTACAATGAGATGTCTGAAAGCTCACTTTCGAGTAGAGTTGTATGTTGCGATGCTCACGAGGTGGCCAGATGAGCTATCTTGGGACGCACCCAGGGAGATGCGAGGGTAGAGGGGAATAGCCTTCCCTGCCACCTGAGGCCATGATGAAGAACCAACCTGTGCTGCTGCAGAGGTCCATGTCTGGACATGTGGCCATGTACAGCAGGGGTCTGTGTGTGGCTCATATTACCACTAACGGCCGTGCAGAGATCTCTGGCCTGGGCTGCCACCTGGGACCCTGTTGATGACCAAGGGCTATGCACAGCTGTCCCTGTCCCTCACTGGCTGCGGCACTCAGGAGGACAGAGAGTGGGCCCTGCACCTCAACTGGGCAGCACAGGAAAGCTGCTTGTGGCGGTGTAGGGGTGAGGAAGCCATTCCGAGGGCAGGAGAGCACAAGAGCTGTCCCTGTCCCTTGCTGGGCTGCAACCCTGGGTGAGCTAGCTAGGAAAGTTCTGAAGTATGGTGCCAGAGAGCTGGCGGGCTGACCAACTCAGCTACCACCCAGGCCCAGATCCAGGACTTTGAGTGGGTCCACCCGAACACCTACCTCATCTCTGAACCTCAGGAGGGCATGGAGGGTCCAGTACTGCAGATCTAAAGCTTGCAGGATCTCCATGACACAGGGCAACAACAGGGTTTCTGAGAGGAGTCCTTGTGAGGATCCGGTATTGATAGTGTAGCAGAAGCCAGAGGCCTCAAGCCAGACCAATGACTCACAGTGATGAGCATTCGCAAGTAAAGAAGTGTGGACAAAAGGGTACACTGTGGGACACACTGTGACACACTACAGCTTCCACAATGAGATTTGTTTAAGTTTTGTTTTATTTATTTTATATTATTTTTTTATTCTATTTGCCAAGAGGTTGCAGGGTAGAAGGTGGCTATGATGGGACAGGGAGATGAGTGGGATTGGGGTGTGTGATGTGAAACTCACAAAGAGTCAACACAAGTTAAAAGCGCTCTCCAGGGGGAAAAAACAGCTTTTTGGTTTTTCTTGAGGTTTGATTTATAGACAGTGAAGTGCATACACCTTCATTGAACAGCGGCATGCCTTCTTAAACATACATCGATACAGTATATCTATGAGTTTCATTAAGATGGAGAACATCTACATCACCCCAGGCTCTCATGACTCCTTTCAGCTAATACCTTTTGGAATGGAATCTTTGTTGCTATAGATCGATTTTACCTGTGAACTCCACATAAATGCAGTGCTAAGTATAATTTTTTTTTTGCATCTAGCTTCTTTCATTTTTGTCTAAGTTTATCCATAATGTTCATGTAATTGTCTTTCTTATTATTATAGATTCAGTGTGTGTGTGTGTGTGTGTGTGTGTGTGTGTGTGTGTATGTACGCGTGCTCGCTCGCGTAGACCAGAAGAGGGCACTAGATTTCAGGGAGCTGAAAGTTATCAGAGTTTGTGAGCTGCCTAATGTGGGAGAATTCACCTCCAGTTCTCTGCAAGAGCTTCAAGTATTTTTAGCCACTAAGTCATCTCTCCAGCCTCAAAATTCAGCTGTTCTATAGATAGGCATTTGAGAATTACCCTTATTCAGCTTCCCAAGTTTGTTTACTTCATAGTGCTACATACAAACAGATCTCATTAGCAGATGGATATAAGCCTGCACACACACATACAAAACATAGAAAAGAAAGTGTGCTTTAAATAACTCAGTGAAGCAAAATTTCTTAAGTTTTTGGTAAATAAGTATTAAATTTTTGCTTTGTTTTTTAGCTTAGGAATCCCATACTAGGACAAATATTCCTATTCAATTAATTCCTATACAATTTATATAACTTGTAGCCTAGAATGCATAGGGAAGTAGATTACATAGTCACAGTTTGTTATGATCTGTTTTTTTATGATCTGTTTTATGAAGCTGGAGCCTACCTATAAAATATTATTTGGCACATATTAACAAAATCTGATGTCATATTTATTAATAATGGAATGTTTAGTAGTTTCATTAGAATTAATTTTTTATGTTTAATGAAGTCCAGCCCAACTTTCATAGCACCCTGGTGCATAGGTATAGTTAAATTTTGAGCAGTGCATAAACAGATTGGCATAATATGTGCTCATTTGCAAAATATTCAAAATTGTAACTGTTGCAAATACATATTCTATTTTTTTCAGGTTTCGTGATCCACTGGAAAATGACATTGTTATAGTTTATGCCATTCAGAGTGACCACCAGATAGCCTCCTATAGGCTGGTGAAACCCTCTAAGTATTCCAAGGTCAAACGTCAAAGTCAGTCGGAGAGAAGAGCAAGCAAAGTAGAGAGGTTTGAAAAGGAAGGAGCAGGAAGGAAGGAGAGCCAAAAAGAGACAGGTGGGCATCCAGATGGTAGGAGGCTTTACGTCCGTATTAGTAAGATCTCCTAATGGACTTGACATTTCTTAGAAAAGGACTTTGAGCCTGCTCTGGTGGCTGGGGCTCAGTCTCTCTTTGCCCTTTCATGATCTTCCCCCTTGGAATAGGTAATCTCGAAAGTCAAGGTTATGTGGCATGGCTAAGAATGGATGCAGGAGCCCTCCACCAAATGTGTAATACCTGCAGAAGGTTAGCTGGGGTGTGCCAAAGCAAGATATGTTCTGGGGAGAAAAAATGTGATGTTTACCTGTGTAAGACTGACTTAATTCACTTATCATGAGTACCTCTATTTGCATCCATTGTATTTTTTGTGTTGTTGTTTTGTTTTTTGCAAACAGTGTAATTTCTTTTTTAAATTTTTATTAATTAATTTGTATCCCCCCCCTGTAGCTCCCTCCTTCCTCGCCTCCCAATCCCATCCTCCCTCCCTCTTCTCCACCCATGCCCCTCCCCAAATCCACTGATAAGGGAGGTCCTCCTCTCCTTCCTTCTGATCCTAGTCCATCAGGTCTCATCAGGACTAGCTTCATTGTCCTCCTCTGTGGTTGGTAAGGCTGCTCCCCTCTCAGGGGGAGGTGATTAAAGAGCAGGCCACTGAGTTCATATCAGAGACAGTCCCTGTTCCCATTACTAGCGAACCCACTTGGACACTGAACTGCCATGAGCTCCATCTGTGAAGGGGTTCTAGGTTATCTCCATGAATGGTCCTTGTTTGGAGTATCCGTCTCAGAAAAGATCCCTGTGCCCAGATTTTTTGGTTCTGTTGCTCTCCTTATGGAGCTCCTGTCCTCTCCAGGTCTTACTAGCTCCCCCTTCTTTCATAACATTCCCTGCACTCTGCCCAAAGTTTGGCTATAAGTCTCAGCATCTGCTCTGATACCCGACAGGGTAGAGCCTTTTGGCACAGGAGACAACTTCCTGAACACAACACTAACAGCACAGGCTCTAAGAGCAACAATCAATAAATGGGACCTCATGAAACTAAAAGGCTTCTGTAAAGCAAAGGACACTGTCATCAGAACAAAAAGAAACAATCTGTAGGCATACAGATTGAGAAAGGATCTTCACCAACTCTCTGTCTATATTAGACAGAGGGCTAATATCCAGAATATACAAAGAACTCAAGAAATTAAACAGTCAAGTAATCCAATTTAAAAATGGGGTACAGAGCTAAACAGAGACTTCTCAATAGAGGAATATCAAATGGCAGAGAAACATTTAAATAAATGCTCAACATCCTTAATGATCAGGAAATGCAAATCAAAATAACCCTGAGATTTCACCTTACACCCATCAGAATGGCTAAGATCAAAAACTCAACTAACAATACATGCTGGAGAGGATGTGGATAAAGGGGAATCCTCCTCCATTGCTGGTGGGAATGTAAACTTGTATAACCACTTTGGAAATCAATCTGGCAATTTCTCAGACAATTGGGAATAGTGCTACCTCAAGATCCAGCTATGCCACTCCTAGGCATATATCCAAAAGATGCCCAAGTATACAATCAGGACATGCTCAACCATGTTTGTAGCAGCTTTATTTGTAATAGCCAGAAGCTGGAAACAACCCAGATGCCCCTCAGTTGAGAAATAGATACAGAAATTGTGGTAACCTATGCAATAGAATACTACTCAGCAATTAAAAACAAGGAAATCATGAAATTTGCAGGCAAATAGTGGGAGCTAGAGAAGATAATCCTGAGAGAGGCAACCCAGAAGCAGAAAGACACACACAGTATATACTCACTATAAGTGGATATTAGACATAATATAGGATAATCATACTAAAATCTGCACACCTAAAGAAGCTAATCAAGAAGGAGGACCCTGGGTAAGATGCTCAATCTTCATTCAGAAAGGCAAATGGGATGGACATTGGAAGAGGGCGAAAATGGGGAACAGGACAGGAGCCTACCACAGAGGTCCTCTGAAAGACTCTACCCAGCAGGGTATCAAAGCAGATGCTGAGACTCAGCCAAACTTTGGGCAGAGTGCAGGGAATGCTATGAAATAAGGGGGAGAGAGAAAGACCTGGAGGGGGCAGGAGCTCCACAAAGAGAGCAACAGAATCAAAAAATCTGGGCACAGGGATCTTTTCTGAGACTGATACTCCAAACAAGGACCATTCATGGAGATAACCTAGAACCCCTGCACAGATGGAGCACATGGCAGTTCAGTGTCCAAGTGGGTTCGCTAGTAATGGGAACAGGGGCTGTCTCTGACATGAACTCAGTGGCCTGCTCTTTAATCACCTCCCGCTGAGGAGGTTGCATCCTTACCAGGCCACAGAGGAAGACAATGCAACCAGTCCTGATGAGACCTGATAGACTAGGGTCAGATGGAAGAGGAGGAAGACCTCCCTTATCAGTGGACTTGGGGAGGGGCATGGGTGGAGAAGAGGGAGGGTAGAATTGGGAGGGGAAGAAGGAAGGGGCTACAGCTGGGATATGAAGTGAATAAACTAATTAGTGAAATTAATACATTTTAAAAATAAAAACAAAAATAATAAGATTTACAACACAATAAAAATAGGCTTTGAGTGTTGTGTAGGCTAATGTCAGTATTCTGAGCATGGTTAAGTTCTGGTAGTCTATGGGCTAGATGTCATAAATACAATTTTCAGGTCAGCCATTTTTAATTTACTCTCCGTTTATCAGTATGTGACCACGATCAAAGCAAGTGTCTGTGCTTTGGGGATTGAATTCTTGGCCATTGCTTCTGTATTTTTTCTTCATCTTTTTTTGTGTGTAGGTTGGAAACAATACTTGAGAGTTATTTTTGTGTCTCAGAATTAATGAAAAAGCGATTCTTTGTGCAGGTGCAAGTGTTAGCGCACGAGAAGAATCAATAGCAGAAAAAGGGAAGAAAACTCGACCTAGAACCCTAAGTGAAATTATGGTAGAAAATCAAATCGAGAAGACAAAGAAAATCGTACAGCAAGCTGACCGGGCCCAGCTTAAGATTCTACAGCGTAGAAAGGAGTGGGAAGAACTGTGAGTCGTATTTAGCTTTTACTTTTACACTTCTAATATGTGACCCACAAGTATCACGTTATAAATTTTGTATTTGTTGACATGGCTGTTACTCACAGAAAGAAGTAAAAACTACAGACAGGATGGAGATACACGAAGGGCCAGCCGACATCACTCTAAAGTGGTCATGGGTCTCGTTAGCATTTCTATATTCTCTGGTGTCGGCTTCAAAAAGTCTACTTTGATAATATAGTCAGAATGGCTTTTAAGGATTAAGAATTTTTTTTCTGTCACAATATTATAGAGAATATGATGTCAACCATTTGAATAAATACCCAGATATAAGATTGGCAGGTCATATGATGGTTTTCATTTCTTGTGCTATAATAGTGCTACCACTTTTTCATTAAACTAATTATGCATGAGAACTCTCATTTCTCCACACGCCTTTTTTAAACATGCCCATTGGACATTTGTGTGTCTACTTAGGAGAGGAGTCTCTTTGACTTATTGCCCATTTTCAAACTGGCTCATTAAATCTATTTTAATGTCCTAACAGGTTAAGTTTAGCTGCCTAGGAAAGCTCTAAAGTATCATTTACGTGTGCATGTCCGTGCCTGTATGTGCTTATATGTTTTTAGTGCACATGCCTGTGTGCTTGTGGAGGTTAGAAGAGTGTGTTGGATCCCTTAGAGCTGGAGTCACAGGCATTTGTGGGACACCTGCCTGGTGACGTGAGTGCTGGGATATGAATTCTTCTGCTTAATGATAGCTCAGCGGGCAATTACAACTATCTCTTTAGCCTCCCCAAATTTTACTCTTAAATTCCCCTCATAGTTTATACCATTATTATCTCCACTTAAATCTACTCATATAGCACGCATCTTTAACATTTTTAAGTTATTGCTATTTTGAGTCACCTTTTAGCTTTTATACTAGAATTTTAAAATTACTTACCCCCTACTGTATGTGTATTCCGTATCTATTTACCATCACAAGTCCATTTCATACTTTTTTTGGTGACATTGTATTTCTTTCTATTCTTTCATTCTAATTTGGCATTTCTTATACAATAGGTGGTATTGAGGAATTCCCTGAGTTGCTCTTGGATGAGGTTTCTCTCTCTCTCTCCCACCCTCTTTCTCTCTCTCTCACTATCTCCCTTCTTTCCTTTTTTCCTCCTTTCATCCCTCCCTCCCCCTCTCCCTCCCTCCTTCTCTCCTGTTCTGAGATCCAAGGCTGCCAAGAGATTTACCAATTCTTTAGGAGGCTCTGGAGAACACAGCTCACTTTTCCCCCCTCCCCCAACAAGGACTAGGAGCTGGATTTTTTTTTCACCTGTTGAGTATGTGCTAGGCAAAGGAAAAAATGTCTTATTCCACAGCCTGATTGTCATCTTCACTCTTCTCTGGCAGCTCTGGCTGTGCAGTTTGCCACAGAAGTGCTCCGAGGAACCTCCTTGGCAAAAGCAGACTAAGCCCTTTTCCACTTTGGAAAGGGTTGGAAGCTGGGATCTCACTCATGGGCCTGGGGGCTGACTCTGGTGACCTTCAGTCACTTTCTTCTCTACTATCACCAGTTTCACATCTGCCTGAAGTGCAGGAGCCTTTTGGGATCATAGGGTGTCTCACAGAGAGAAACCGAATTCTTCCTGTATCAGTGTACTCACTCAGTATTACTGAGCTTTCTGTTCCATCTTGCTGACACCAGGCTGCGATAAGGATTGACTCTGCCTTACTAAACCTTTTGCTTTTTCTCTCTTATTTTTATTTTATTGTCTGGGGCATGCCATATTATGTTGGCTAAAAATAATGGGAATAGGCACACTTGTTTATTGCTAATATTAGGGAGTATTACACCATCCTTTCATGATTCTAAGAGCAACTTTTTTTTATTAAGTTGAATAAATTCTCTTTCATTCCTAGCGTTTTCATTCATTCATTTGTTCTCATGACTTTGCTTCACTCTGTGACCCACGCTGGTCTTAAGCTTATCCCAACCCTCTTATCTCAGGGCTGCTGTGACAGGCACCTGGCTTATGCTCAGCTTTAAAAATCAAACATGGACACTGAATTTTATAAAATGTCTTTTTTTTACAAGTGCCCTTTTAAACTTATTTGTTTGCTGAATGGGGGACATGTGTGCACCTGTGGAGGTCAGAGGGCAACTTTCGAGGATTTGTTATCTCCTAATATCACGTAGGATCTGGGGACGGGACTTAAGATGTCAGACATAAGGGCAAGTACCTTTACCCTCTGGCCCAGAAAAAAAATTTAATAGATTTTAATATGTATATTGAGATGATCATGTCCTTTTTTCTTTTATTTTTTAATATTTGGATTGAATTGAATGATATTGAATGTTAAAGTAGAATTCTTAGCTAAAACCGGATACCAGCAATTATTCCATAAAATATCACTTGATTTGATTTGCTATTCTTTTGAGAAATTTTATGTCTATATTACTGAAAGTTTTAGCCTCTGGGTTTATGTGTGTGTGTGTGTTTTATCCCTTCTCGGTTGCTATTAATGAAATATGGATTTCACAAAAGCAGTTGAGAGACATTTGTTCCTGCTCTGCTTTTGGGAGGTGTTTGGCTAGGCAAGCCGTTGCATCTTCCCTATACATTTGATAGAAGTCATGAGTAAAACCACCTGATTTTTGTGGTCCTGAAAGATGATCCCAAATAAAAATTCAAATTGCTTATTGGATGCTGTTCAGTTTTCTAAATTTCTTCTGGGTTCAGTTTTTGCAAACTGTGTCTCTCAAAGAATTGGTGGATTTTTACCTAGATTGTCCCTGTGGGGGGTAGGTTTTTTTGTTTTTGTTTTTGTATTTGTTTCAGACACTTATCTTTAGTTGAGGGGAATTTAGTGTAGTTGCTTATTAATATCATATTTTTCTTGGACATTCTAGTTGATCATTTATTAATCTTATTAACATTTTCAAAAAACTTTTTTTCATAGGTATTAAAATAACTGCCTACTTCCTGCATTTCTGATTTTAAAAAATGATTTACTTTCTTGTTTTAGCACTAACTGGGGTTTTTCTTTTTCCTGACAATGTAAAATAAGTGTGTTGCCTTTGATTCCATACCTTTGTTCTTTTCTAGAATAAGCCTATAAGGTATACATTTCTTTCCAATCATAAACTTGACTGTGTTTCATAAGTTTTCATATATGTTCATTTTCATTCAATACAAAACATTTTCGTGAGCCCTTAGACTTTCTTCTATTACATCTGTTTCATTTAGGTGTTTGCTGCTTGGTTTCCAAATGTCTGAGATTTTAAAAATTAGATTTTTGGTTAGATTTCTTATTTAATTTCTTATTATCATAGAAAGTAATTATGTTAGATCTGCTGAAAACTAGGCTATGTTGCTACAGTCTGTCAGAGTTCAATGTGTGCTTGATAAATCGTGTGCCTCCTTACACTGCTGGGCACAGTGTTCTGTGAGGGCAGACTAAGGCAAGATGATTAATAACGTTGCTCAGGTCTCCTAGGGCAGGGTTGCTCTTAACTATGTCCTGTAGTCGATAAAGTCCTTCAGCTGGTGAATGAAGTTGTTCCTAGATATGCACAAACTGTCAGCAGTATTTGTCTGCAGCTTTCCAGTAACTGCATGTTTCCAACGATCTGTTTCTTGCCAAGCTCTCATATTTCACATAGTACTCATCCACAGAACTGAAGGCAGCCCCATAGGTTTCTGACAGTGCTGCTTCATATAGCTCTGTACTCTTTCCACAAAAGACCTAGCTACTTTGGTTTCTGTCTCCTCAACTAGTTAGCTCACCGGGGTATATTCTGATCTGTAGGATTCTGATCCTACTTTCTCTGTAAGCTAGTAATGTCTTTCACGCAGAAAACCAGAAACTAGGATTACTTAGTTTTATTTCTCTGAGGAATTGTTTTTTTTTTTTTTATTACCTATCTTCATGTCTCTTGATGATACTTATATGTCTGAATGTAGCTGTTTCATGTATTTTTGGTCCAATTTTCTAGTTGCTTACATCATGAAGATGGTTATGGGCCTCATTTTTCTGTTCTCTGTCACCTTCTTTTCTTCTTCATTCCATTCTCCCCTTTAAAAGTTATTTCTTTTGACACACATATACGTGTGTATGTATATAAATGAATATATATAAATGAATGATTGTTGATGGATACACGGATTGCATGGGCTTCCTCTGCTAGCTCACATTGTGTGTGCCCAGAAGGCTTTTCTCTTAAAGGAAAGTTCTGGCTGCAGGCCAGGATTATAACTGTATCAATTAGTCTATTCAGACCGGTTGGAAAGCTTTACTTTCAAGAATTATAGTGGTATGTCAAAAATTCTCAAAGAATTTGCAAGAGATATCCAAAGATACCTTAGAGCACCCTAAGCCGGGAGTTCAGTTTCTTTTAGAGAGTAATTCTTGATTGTTGTCTTGGTATGAACGCTTCCGATGATTTGTCGGTGTGGAGATAGGAAAAGTGAGATGCATACATTTACAGTCCAGCAATGAAGTTTGCCGAATAGGTCTAGCATTCCATTTCACTCTACATGCCTCCTCCCTTGAGTTTCTACCAAGAAAACAATATTCATAATTTTTTGTAGCCTCCTCCTGGGTCATTCTGAGCTACAGTTTTTTTCTAGTCTTGTTTATTTATTAATATAATTTTATCTTTTCCCCTGTATCCCCCCCCCCAACTATATCAATATAACTGGTTTGCTAACAGTTTTCGGCCCTATTCTCAGCGGCTCTGATGATTCAGTATTGCTTTTTGTACCTCCCAACTGCTGTTTCCATGAAATTCCGGGAGGAGGTGGCCAGGGCACATTTAGAGTCCATTGTTACATTTATATCTACACTATCTACTTTTCTGATAGTTACAAGAGCAAGCCTGATGATGACTATGAAGATCCCAAAGATGTTCAAGCTATCAAAGAAGCCCAGACATGCATGGGGGATTTCAATCTGAAGACAGCCCCTGACTACAAGATCCCTGAGCACATGAGGATAAATGCTGCCAAAAAGGAGGAGGAACTGGGTGTCCTCGACTCCATGGTACCTAACCCTCCAGGGAACAGGAAGTCCCACGTAGTCAGGAGGGGCATGAGATGAGAAGCATGCCTGGAATGGCTGGCGAGCACTCTGTTGGGATCACACACCCTGGGAGGGAGGGTTCAACTTTGATTCCAGAGAACAATTGCTATATACCCCTTGGGGAGTGGGGGGGGGAAGCTCCAAGAATAGGTGTACATAATTGGTTGGAACTAGGCACCTCAAGGATGCTTCATTTGCATTAAACAGCATGCTTCTATCATATGAATGGAAATACAGTACCTAATTATCTTATAGGCGCAGGGAAGGGAGAGCTAGCAGGGAGCTGTGTCGGAGGCCATGTATCAAATGTGGTTAGGGGCATCTGTGTATAAAGATAAAGTCGGATAAAGTCAGGCAGAGTGCAAGAGGCCCTGTTGGAAAGAGGAAGTCCTACAACTATCCAGTCTGGGAGAACTACAACCTCAAACAGTAGGGCTCCTCCCCACAATGATGAAAAGCACCCTGGTGTTAGCTAGAGTCTGCTCAAGCAGCCATTTATCTCATTCAACCACTCAGGTATATAAACACAGGAATTTAAATCTGGAGGCGATTTTGATAGCAGTCTAGACCACAACCTCTTTTTATGAATGATTAGACAGGGAACCAGAGAAGACAAGAGATTTATCTATGAGTATATCAGCTCATATAGCAGAACTGACCTTCACGTTGATTATATGGTTTGACACCACTTCTTACGGGGGAAAGTCCTGTACTGTTTCCTACATGAGATGTACACATTGAACTTCTGAAGTTCAATGAAGTCCTTGGTGGATTTGTTTTCTGGCTGTCACACACCACTGATCAGGAAGAATGTCATCATTTAATCTTTTCTTTGCGTGATGTCTATCTTTTGCCAGAAACTAAATATCAACCAACCAACCAACTGTTGGTGATCATACTGGCTCTGATCCTCATTTTTCTTATTAAGCGCTTTTAAAAAAAATTCTCATTTATTCCTGCATTTCTGAAGAACATTAATTCCTCAGGCACCTTTTAAACAAATAGGAAATTGCTTCTTCACACAGAGAGACTAAGAAGGTATCTGGCTACATTTTTTAAAAGGAGGCCTAGCTGCTTAGCCACCCAGTGTGGCTGTAGAGACCGCAGAGTTCAGGGTATCACACTGGCAAGGGGTCCAGTTCTATATCTCATGGATAGCATATCCTGAGAAATAGACAAAAAAAAGATGTCCTTTTCTTTTTCACAAAAGATGTTATTTATACCAGAAGTATAAGTAGCTTGGCATACTAGCTAATATCCATAAGAATCATAGACCATAACTTTATTCTTCTGGTCCCAGTCAATACTTCATATACCTTATTAGTGACTGTTTAGATTGTTTCTATATTTCTATTATTTCTATAGCTATTTTTCCCCAGGGTAACTTTAATTTGCCCATTTTTATTTACTATTATTGATTTATTATTTATGGACATGTTTTTATAAGCACATTCAAAATTTTATTTTATGTGTAAGAATGTTATTTCTGCATGTATGCCTGTGCACCAAGTGCGTACACGGTACCCATGGAAGTAGATGAGGACTTTGGATCCTCTGAAACTGGAATTACAGATGGGAGACCATGTGGGTTCTGGCACTCAAAAGCTAGATCCTCTGTAAGATCAGGTTGGTGGTTTCACACATATTCAATGCTGGCTTTTCACTTTAAGTTTCAATTCTTTCAAGGCTTTTTCTCAAGTATCTCAACATCTCAATCTTGTGGTCCCCTCACAAGCAGCTTCACTTCATAGTAAATATTTAGGCAAGTTATATAAGACTGCTTGAAATGTGCTTTTGATCTTAAAACAACAACAAAAACCCCACTGTATTTCATGCAGAGTAATGCTCAGTGTGGTCAGCAGCCTCACTGCAAACAGCTACTGCTGTGTTCTTAAGCGTTAGGAGATACTTCTAGGAAAGGGCAGGTAATGAACAAGCCATGAATGTATGTAGCACCTGTGCAGGTATGCTTGGGCTCAGATAAATGGAAAAAGAACCGCACAGAGAGGGATCTCATGCTACATTATGGATCTGATGTTTAGGATCAAGAGTCACAATAAACATGTGGCTGAAAACAGGATGATCTAGGGGTAAATTTAAATTGGAAAAGGGGAAGATAGTAAGACACGGAGAGGACAGGAGCTCCACAAAGAGAGCAACAGAACCAAAAATTCTGGGCACAGGGATCTTTTCTGAGACTGATACGCCAAACAAGGACCATTCATGGAGATGGCCTAGAACCCCTGCACAGATGTAGCTCATGGCAGCTCAATGTCCAAGTGGGTTGCTTAGTAAGGGGAACAGGGGCTGTCTCTAACATAAACTCAGTGCCTGGCTCTTTGAACACCCTCCTGATAAACTAGGGTCAGATGGAAGGGGAGGAGGACCTCCCCTATCAGTGGACTTGGAGAGGGGAATGGGAGGAGATGAGGGAGGGAGTGTGTGACTGGGAGGGAATAAGAGAGGGGGCTATAGCTGGGATACAAAGTGAATAAACTGTAATTAATATAAAAAATAAAAATTTAATAATAAAAAAGAAATGGCAGAGGGGAAAGAACCATGTGGGAAGAAAAGGAAGTATCCTTTGCCATCTATGAATAGCAAAGAGAATATGAACATTCTAAGACACCTCAGTGCACAAAGCTGAGATATTTACTACTGAAGACAGCTTTGGTAAACCATTGGCATATAAGGCTTAAAAGATGACAAACATGTTCAAATAAAACAAGCAAAGTATAAAAAGTATGTTTTCTAAAGAAAGGAAGAGAAAGAAAGGGTATGAAGTTGTATGATTCTGGGAGGTGTTAGGAGAAGGGAAATCCTGATCAGAGGGTACTTTTTGAAAGTTTTTTCAATAAAACAGATAAAGGCAAAAAAATATCTAAATTTCCATCTAGGCAAGGTAGTTAATTAATGTCCTTCCTTTCCCATAGCAGAGAGTGTCCAGCTAAGCATAGGCTTCGTGAGAGACTTCTATGAAGACACTGAGGGACAGGAAACTTAACCTTGCAAACCAGCAGAAGAGATCAAAGAGAAAGAATTCCAGAGGTCACATCCAGAGTGGCCTCCAGTCTTAATGGGTGACCCTTGAAAGCTAGAGAAAAGCATAATTGAGTGCTGAACAGAAATGTTCACTTTTCCCTAGGCTTGACAGTCCCAAGATAAAGGGTAAATGGCATCCCAGGCTGCCCTTTGTGAGAGAGTTACGATGTTTCCTCTCTCGCCCTTGTTTCAGGCCTATGGAAAGAAGAGGTACATGAACAAGTGCATCCTGTCCCTTCGAGATCTCAAGTTGGCCGTCGTTGAGGAAATCCAGTGCGTGGTACAAGAACTGAAGAACATTCAGCTGTCCATCCCCCCTTTCAAGCACATACCCATTCCCCAGGTCCCACAGATATACCCGGAAGAAGTTCCAGAAAGGAGATTTCAGTATGACGAGGAAACCCTCTTGAGATTCAAGAGAAAGCAGCAGAAACGGGAGGATGAACCACACGTCAGCAAACAGACAATTTCTGGCAGCATTGGTGGAGGAGGGCTAGGGTTTCTCAAACTGTCCTCCGGAAAGGACGGAGATTTGACAACACGAGACTCCCTGTCGAGGTCATCCAAGGCGGCAGCATTCCTAGAGCTTCCAAAGTCATTGGAGTTTGAAAAGGCAGAGCCGAGTGAAGTGGAGCTGGAGATTATAAAGAGAGATGAGGTCAAACATTTGTATATGCAACAGTATTTGTGCAACAGGGTAAGAGGTGAAAGTGTGCCTCTACTTAAAGCTGAAGGAATGAATGGGGGGAGAATTTGGTTTGGTTGACTTTAAATTTTTCTCTATTAACCTTTCCCCAATTGCTGGCCAGCTCATTATTCACTGATGGCTTGTTTTTCTCCCCATTCTTATTCCCCTAACAAGTCTTTGAGCTCTCTGTAGGAAGTTGGAGCTTTGTGTCTTTTTTTCATACAGGGCAAGACATCAGGAGAAGACACTTGCAACTAAGTAAAGTCATGGGAAGGGCATCCAAAGGGACAGCTTTGAGAGGATAAATAGGAGGCACTTAAAAGTACATCTGTTTTCCACACCATCCTCTCTGTGTCTCTGTCTTTCTGTCTCTCTGGTCTCATTTTTGTAGCTCAGGTTGGCCTAAAGTTCACCATGTAGCTCAAACTGGCCTCCAAGTTGTAGCTAATCCTCCTGCTTCAGGCTCTAAGGTGCTGGGATTATAGGTGTGAACCGTGGTGCTGGTCTATTCATACTCCTTTCTTTAGATTGTGGTTTGCTCCAGTGGGTGGCTGTGTTTGTGGTGATGACTGGGTTCAAAACTATTCTAGAACTGGAATGACAGGTGCTGTTATTTCCAGGGAAGCCAGAAATGGACCAGAAGCACAGGATACAGTTTAACTATGGAAGGAAAGAACCTTTTATTGGATAGATTGCTCCCTGCTGCCAGACCTGTAGAAGGAGCCCCTTCCTCGGCTCTTTTCAGTTCCGCCCTGCAGAGCGCTCTCCGGAGCCTCCTAGCCTTATTCTTTGTCACCAGCGATGCTCCATCCAGGCCCACTCTCCTGCTAGTCCTGCCTCCCAGACTCTCCATTTCATACCAGAGCTTTATCCTCCACTGCCTCCTTGATTGCAATGCCCGCCTTCCAGTACTGGACCACCAATGAAAGCACTCACTAACCCAAACCTTCTCCAGCATTTCCTGCACACAGCCTCTCCTTGTTTCCTCCGGACTTCATCGCACCTGCGGTCAGCACCTTATGTCTTATACTTGTCTTTCTCGATGTTTCATGCATGTTAGTTTTTTACCTTACAAAATAGATTATACACTTCTTCTGTTTCCCCTCATGATGGCTAGACAGAAGGCATGCCAGACATATAGTAGATGTTCAGTCACAAGCTTTTCGATAATCACATTAATTCATTAATCGCTTGTTGGCCATGCCATATTCAGAGACATAATGGTGGGTAATGGGAACACAACAGTGCTCAAGAAAAATGCTCTTCTATCCTGGCAAACTTTGTAAGCTATAACCTTGTAACCTTGTATGCCAACAGAGCAGGCATAACTGTACAGACGCAGAGACGAATGTGGTCCAGTTTCAGAATGGCTTTCTGAAAAAAGAAAAGGTCCTTCTGCCACCAGAAAAATAAGGAATAATTCACCTATATTGAATAAGAACAAAAGAAAGCCCAAATATACATTCTATCACCACAACTTCAAATATTGATTTTTTTTTTTTTACTTTTCTTTGGGTTGATTTCTGTACTTTTGCACTGGAAAATTCTCTAGCAATTTGACCACAACGAACTCACAGACCTCTTCCTGTCCATTATACTCTAGTAGGAGAATTCACATACAAGTTTTTGACAGTTGAGACATCCAGAAGTGTACAACCCAACAAATAACATAACCCAACAAATAACATAACCCAACAAATAACATAACCCAACATATAACACAACCCAACAAATAGCACAACCCAACAAATAGCACAACCCAACAAATAGCACAACCCAACAAATAACATAACCCAACAAATAACATTCAAAGGTCTTCCTCTTCCCACTGAGTGAGTTTCCAAGGGGCATCGACATCAGGGCCCCTTCTCAGGCTCTTCATAAGCTCTGGGATGAGTAGTTAGAGCTGTGCCCAATCAGAGCACACACAGGATATACAGTTACCTTGGCCATAGTAGAATAATGTCCATTTCAGGAATCGGGACCTAGATGTCCATCCCACCTCTATAGTAAAATAGCCTTGGTTACAAGGAAATCCCTCTTAACCTCATTTCTTTTTTTTTTAATGTAATTTATTTATTTTTATATCAATCACAGGTTAGGTACTTTGCATCCCAGGCGTAGCCCCCTTCCTCATTCCCTCCCACTCTCCCCATCCCTCCCTCATCTCCTCCCCATCCCCTCCAAGTCCACCGATGGGGGAGGACCTCCTCCCCTTCCATCCGACCCCAGATCATCTTGTCTCCTCAGGGCTGGCTGCAATGTCCTCCCCTGGGATCTAGCCAGGCTGTTACTCCCTGGCGTGTATGGGGGAGGGTCAAAGAGCCAGCCATCAAGTTCATGACTGAAAGGGTCCCTGTTCCCCTTACTAGGGTCTTCAGTTGGACACCGAGCCACCATGGGCCACATCTGAGCGGGGATTCTAGGCCATATCCATACATGGTCCTTGGTTGGAGAAACTGTCTCGTATAAGACCCCTGTGCCCTGCTCAGTTTGGTCTTTGTGGCACTCTTGTTCTCCCCAAGTCTTACTAACTCCCCCTATTTTTATTATTACTTCCCGCCCTCTGCCAAAGGCTTGGTTGTGAGTCTTAATATCTGCTTTGATACATTGCTATATTAACCTCATTTCTTAGTTTGTAAAATGTGATAACTGGACAGTTTCTTGTGACTATGGTTATATTTGCCTATGCAAAAGTATTTTCCATTCCATGTTTTTAAGCTTTTATTCTCCTCTCATACATTACATTCTCACCACAAGTTCCCCTCCTTCCCCTCCCCCTCCCCCTCTCTGAACCTTGCCTCTCTCTCTCAGATAAACTCCTCCTCTGTTTCTCTTCAAATAAATAAATGAATAAATAAATAAACAAACAAATAAATGAAGAGAGCAGGCTTTCCAGGGATATCCACCAAGAATGGCCTAACAAGATACAATAAGACTGGGCACAAACCCTTATATCATGGCTGGACAAGGCAACCCAGTAGGAGGAAAAGGATCCAAAGAGCAGACAAAAGAGTCATATGCACCCCATTCTCCCATTGTTGAGACTCCCAAAGGAACAATAAGCCACATAATCATAATGCATATTCAGAGGGCCTAGCTCAGACCCATACAGGGTCAACATTTGTCGCTTTGCCTTCTGTGAGCCCGTATGAGCCCTACTTAGCTTCTCTGTGGGCTGTGTTTCTGTCGTGTCCTTGACTCCTCTGGCTCTTAAAATTCTTCCTCCCCATCTTCTGCAGGGTTCCCCTGACTCTGCCTAATGTTTGGCTATAGATCCCTGCATCTGTTCCCATTGGTAGTTGAATGACACCCCTCTGATTAGAATTGGGCTGGGCACCAATTTTCCATTCTAAATTTTTTGAATTTTTTTAAATAAGGGGTTAAATGTAATGTTTATTTAGACTTACTATGAGAAAACATTGAAAGTGGATTATAAAGAGGATTCATAAATAAAGGATGTCAGTGAACAATGGCTTAGTCAATAGTGATGAAATAGCTTAAAGGACTATAGTTACAGAATTCCCACCACTAAGCTATGCAAATTTAATGCCACTAACAATAATGCCAATAGGCTGGGCAGTGATGGCACATGCCTTTAATCCTAGCACTCAGGAGGCAGAAGAAAGTGGGTCTCTGAGTTTGAAGCCAGCCTGGTCTATACAACAAATTCCAGGACAGCCGGAGCTGCATAGGGAAAAGCCTGTCTTGAAATACCAAGATGATGATGATGATGATGATGATGATATGAAAGCATTGAAAGTGGATTAGATAGAGGATACAGATATATAAATGATCTCACTAAACAATGGCTTAGTTAGTGGTAATGAAGTAAAGGACTGTAGTTATAGAATTCCCACTACTAAGCTATGCATATTTAATGCCACCAATAAGTGAGTTTATATGAGCACATAATTATATCTCTAGTTAAAATAAATGTATGATAAAATATTTTACATACATTAGTTCTGTTGAATAGTTTGAAAAAGAACATTCGCTTTTTAACTTACATATCTTCAAATCTGTTTCAGATCAAAGAATTGACTATCACTTTTGATGCAGAACTCCATCTTCTGAGACATCGGAAGCTGAAGCTAGACACTAAGATGAAATTATCTGACCTACACCATGTCACGTTATTTCAAGAAATGCTTCTCCTCAAGAATTTTGAAAAACAGGAAAATATTCTTCAAGAGCGTGTTAATTCCTTAGACAAAGAGGAGCAAGATATGCAAGTAAGAACAGGCCGAATCCTAGTTGGCTGTTCTCCTTAAATTAGAGGAGATTAATACAGTGCTTACCACACAGCCCCAGAGACCTGAATTTGATTCCTTACAGCCCATGTAAAGAGCTAGGCACAGCAGCCAATGTCTGTGACTCAAGCCGGGGAGGCAGAAAAAGGAGGGTCCCTGGATATTGCTGGTCAATCTAGCCAAATTGGCAAGCTTCAGGTTCAATGAGACATGGTGTCTCAGAAAGACAAGATAGCTAGCAAGGGAGTTGAGTGGATGAAGGCACTTGCCAACAAGCCTGATGATCTGAGTTCAGCCCTTCAGCTCATTCACTCTAGCAGTGGTTCTCAACCCTTTTAATGTTGCGACCCTTTCACACAGTT
>CM053753.1:63503761-63550788 GCA_028658305.1 Pachyuromys duprasi
TATATGATAGAAAACATATTTGTCTTTCTGATACTGGCTTAATTTGCTCAACATAATTATCTCCAGTTGCAACTATTTTTAGACAAATGATGTAGCTGGTATTTTGTGAGGACACTTCTGTTTGTTAACTGATAGTTTCTTGATCATTTCCGTCCTCCAGCAGCTCCCCCCTTCCAGCCTCCAGATCCTCCCAGCTAATGTCTTACTTCTCCTCCTTTCTTTTTCTTCTCCTTCTCCTCTTCCTTCTCCTCCTTCATCTTCTTCTCCCTCTTCCTCCTCTTTCTCCATTCTCCTCCCCATTCTTCCTTCTCCTCCTCTTCCTTTCTTTCTTTCTTCCACCCCCTCCATCTATTTCTAAATGTAACCGTAAGTCAAATTAGAGCTGCCCACAGGTAATCTACCAATGGCCACACACACCCTACCCTCCTCCCAAAAAGACTTCCTCTTCCCCAGCATCCATCTGTTTTAAAAACCTCCTTTCCTAGATTTGGGATATCGTCATCATGTCGTCATTATTCATGCTAGAATGTTGACTGCTTTTATTTTGTTCAGGCCTCATGCAAGCAATCCTAGCTGCTGTGAGTTCATAAGTATAATGGCTGTGTCATGTCCAACGGACAGCCTTTTATAGCCCTCCTCCAATCCTCTGGCCCAGTGGTGGTGGCCCACGCCTTTAATCCCAGCACTCAGGAAGTAGAGGCAAACAGATCTCTGTGACTTTGAGGCCAGCCTGGTCTACACAGCAAGTTCCAGGACAGCCAGGGCTACACAGAGAAACTGACTCAAGAAACAAATGATGACGACAACAACAAAAAACAAAACCAAACAAAATTCCAATTGGGCTTTTTTTTTTTTTTTGAGAAAAGTGACCATTCCAAAGATCCAAAGATACCAAATTTGAATGATGTTTTTAAAGAATGTAACCTCAAGCTTTGTGATAGAAAGTGCCCTGCACTCTGAAGCTAGCTCGTTCGACACGTTATATATCACACGTTCTTCCCTTCCTCCCTTCAGTGGAAAATAAATGAGACTCTTAAAGAGATGGAAGAGAAAAAGAATGAAATCAACAGGCTCCAGGAGCAGGAAAAGGCGCTCTATGCTGGCTTCCAATCTGCCCTCGGGGAAAATAATAAATTTGCAAACTTCCTCATGAAGGTCCTGAAGAAGAAGATTAAGCGGGCGAAGAAAAAGGAAGTCGAAGGAGACGCTGGTTTGTGCCCCTCCCTTAAAAGAGACGTAACTGAGTTTTCTATCTGGTGCTGCTTTCGCCCACTCCCTTACAGGCACCGTAGAAGTGATGTAGAGATAAAGGAACAGGGGCTAGAAGCTGAGAGGATGTGTTTGAACACCTGGAGTGTGAGTTCGTGCGTGTGTGCATTCGCACAGGTGTATGACATGACGTGACGTGATGTGTGTGTATTATAAGAATTAATACAGAATAGTTCACCATCTCTGGTGAAATGCCTCTCCTCTCCTCTTGTACTGTTGGAGGAAGACTGGCAAGGTTGTCTTGCCGTCTTGGCCTTGAGTTCCCTACGTCCCAGAGACGAGTCCTTTGTCTCATACGTGGTTCACAATTTTCTTTCTGTCTGTAACATTTGCACCTGCAACATTTGTTGAGGAGGTTGTCTCGTCCCTTTGCGTTGCCTTTGACCTTTTGAATTGCGTGTCGCACAGTTTTCTGTGTCTATGTGTGTGGATCTCTCTGTGGATCCTCTATTTTGTTATGGAAACCTACACCCCTGGTTACCATAACTGCACAGTAGGTACCATGAAATCAGGCACACCAGTTCCTCCCGTGTTCACCTTCCTTTCCAGAATGACTTCAGCTGCTCTAGGTCCTTAGCATTTCCATTTGTTAGGATACTGTTTATATCTATGAAGAAATTTTGCTGGAATTCTTACCAGAGCTGCGTCAAACCTGTTTGTCAGTTTAGCCCTGGAAGTCTCTGGACAGATCGTGCCTATTAGCCAGCATGTTTACGTTTCAACACAGAACTGTTTTCTTAGATTTTTCACCTATACAGTTCCCTGTTCGGGGTGATTGTAAGTGGGATTATACTTTTGCTCTCCATATCTTCATGCTTATTGCTAACGTCCAGAAGTATGATTGGTTGTATGTACCTCTTTGCCTCATGTTCCGTGGATTTCTTAGTTCTGGAAGGTTTGGGTAGATCCTTTGGGAATTTCTGGGTAGAAATAATTTCATGTGCAAACGTGATCCATTTTACCTCTGGTCTGTGTATTTCCTTCCTCTTTCCTCCACCCCTTCGCATGGCTCAGACATCCTTGATTACAGACAGTGACATGGACTAGAAGGCTGAGACCCTCGCTTTGTTCTTAACCTTACAGGGAAAGCATCGGTCTTTTACCATTAAGTATCTTGTTTCCTTCAGGGGTGGGTCGAGGGCTTCCTCTGTTTTTCGAGTCTCATCATGACTGCTTACTGAATCCTGTCAGATGTCTTGCTGCAATGACTGATGGTGTGTGGATCTCCCTTCCCCCGATCCCCCACCCCCAGCCAACTAACAGGGGAGAATTTATCAGTGACTGTTGATTGTTGAATGAGACTTCTCCATTGAAAGAAACCATCATTGGTAGAGTATAACATTAGTTTGTATACTGCTGAATTTTATTGGATAAGTTTTTAAAAGAAGCCTTTTTCTGCGTTTTTTATACTATGCTATGGCTTGCATTCCTCATGGGTCCGTGTATTTGGTGCTTCTTAGGACTTAGTACAAAGCACTTAGGTGAGTGGGGGTGTTGCCTTTGGATGGATTAACAGTTCCCACCACAGTTCATTCATAGAAAGATTAAATAGGTTGTTCTAGCATGGCAGGAATACCCCCTTCCTCTGGGTCTCTCTTGCTGTGGGCATATAATCCCTTTCCCATGTGCTTCCACCATGACACCACCCACTAGAATTCCCTCATCAGAAGCCCAACATAAGGTGCTGCTGATCTTGGATTTCTAGCTTCCAAATCCATGAGTAAAATAACACACTTTTTCTTATGCATAACTCAGCCTCAGGCATTTTTATAACAATGGAAAATATGCTGATATAATATTCATGTGGGCCATTGGTCAGTAGTCCTCTTCTCCCTCCCTGTTTCACTTTCTTCTCTCCCTCTCTCTCTTCCCTTCCCCTCCCTCACTTTCTCCTCTCTCTTCCTCCTCCTTCCCTCTTCTTCCTTCTCTTCTTCCTCTCCCTTCTCTTTCCCTCTTTCTCCCCACTTCCTCTTTTTCTAACGTAAGTATGAGGGTAATGGTTCCATTCTGTTACTGGGGACATCAGAGTTCTGTCTTGGTATTCTTAATCTCATTAATAAAAGAATTTAGAAACAGATTTGGAAGGGAACTTGTGGACAATTTTGTTAAGAGTCTGAGAAAAACTATACAATGGGGCAAGCAAGCCATAAAATCACAGCAGTTTTCAGAAGGATGGAGACGAGAAAGAGAAAAAGTCATTTCACCCATAAGGAAGCAGGCAAGTTCAGTCTTGGAGGTCTGCAAGCAGTCCCATGGCAGACAACAGCACACAGATGTGGGGCGGGCTTCAGGAAACAAACAAAAAAGAGCAAGAAAGCCTGGAATGTCTAGGAAATCACGGTCAGGCTTTGGCTGGTATGATTGGTTTTATGTACCTCTTCACCTCATATTCTACGGATTTATTAGTTCTAGAAGGCTTGGGTAGATCCTTTGGGAATTTCTGGGTAGAAATAATTTCATCTGTAAACATGAAAAAGTTAAACAGGCAGGTCACAGTGTTATTTATGAATTGGGAACCCTGCAGACAAGTGCATAGGGGTGAGGTATCTGGGGAGGAAGGTACATTACCTCATTGAGGGGATAATTATTTCTTTCATCTCCTTAGCATGGCTATAGGTAAATCTGCTCCCAGGGTGTATTAATTCTTGACCAGATGATTGACAGACCCCCCAGAGTGTATAATGTTCTGATCTTTGGAGTAGATCAGAATGTCATATCTCTGCCCAGGTTACTCTGCTAGAGGCTCTCCACTGTTTGACTAGGGAGAAATTGCTTTCTGTTAATGGGCCTCGGCAGAGTCCTTTTGTCCATCCTCTGCAGTCTTCAAGGTTACTGTAACCTTTCTCTCTCAAGAGTAGAAATCCTAAAAACACTTAGAAGATGGACTGAAATTGAGGAGTGTAATGATACATTCTTTTAAAAAATTTATTATAATTTATTCCCTTTGTATCCCACCTGTAGCCCCCTCCCTCATCAACTCCCAATCCCACCCTTCCTCCCTCATCTCCTCCCATATCCCTCTCCAAGTCCACTGATAGGGGAGGTCCTCTTCTTCCATCTGACCCTAGCCTATCAAGTCTCATCAGGACTGTCTGCATTGTCTTCCTCTGTGGCCTGGTAAGGCTGCACCCACCTCAGGAGGAGGTGATCAAAGAGCCAGCCACTGAGTTCATGTCAGAGATAGTCCTTGTTCTCCTTACTAGGGAGCCCATTTGGAGACTGAGCTGCCATGGGCTACATCTGTGCAGGGGTTCTAGGTTATAGCCAAGCACGGTCCTTGGTTGGAGTATCAGTGTCAGAAAAGACCCCTGGGCCCAGAATTTTTGGTTCTGTTGTTCTCCTTAAGGAGCTCCTGTCCCCTCCAGTTCTTTCTGTCTCCCCCTTCTTCCCTAAGATTTCCTGCACTCTGCCCAAAGTTTGGCTATGAGTGATAACATTCTTATGAGAGTGTCTCTTTACCTCCAAAAGACTGAACATCTGGCAGACTTTACAGCAAAGTTATTAATAACCCTTGGGATCACTTAGGGCTGTGTACCTCTCCTGCTATCCTACTGTGTACTCAGCCTGTTTAACTTGCCTCTAAGAGAGCACCTTAATCAACTGTACTTGGGTTCTTGAATATTTTATGAAACAGCTTTAATAGCCTAAACTAATGCACAGCTTTAATTTTATATGCTCTTCCATGCACCTGTCACAGAATAAGGCATCTCTGTGTGTGTGTATGGTCCCTATTATACATATGGGAATAAGTTCTAGCTCCACATGCAGTCTCTACTGACAACATGGTGGAGAGAGACTTGGTACCCATGGCCAGTCGTGAAAGCCCTGACTCTCCTCTAGGCATCTTCTTGGTACTGTAAGATGGAAGAGGGGCGGGCTACCCATGCGATCTTTTTGTTTGTTGAGATAGATTTTCTTTATGTAGCCCTGGGTGTCCTGTAACAAACAATTTGGTAGATCAGGCTGGCCTCAAACTCCAACTACGCCTGCCTCTGCCTCCCAAATGCTGAGATTAAAGGCGAGTGCCACCGACCAAAACATGTGATCTTTACAGCTGCATTGGTGTTGGTGGCAGTGAGAGGATTGTTTATTAGCTGCAGTGATGAAATGTCCCATGTCCCCTGCTTTGCCTTTCCTTGATACCATGCTAGTTGGAACATTGAAAGGCTTCATTACAGCCCCAGGAGAGCAGATATTTAGGCTCCTCACTTGGCCTTTGATATGATGATATAGTTGGACCACGGTTTTCCTTTAGTATTTGGTTGGAATAAAAATCCTTTTCAAATCTTTTGCCAAGTGAGAGTAAGTGTTTGTTGGACTTTTTTTTTTTTTAAACATTAGTTGCATCTATTGGTGCAACCCATTTGGCAACCCATTCCTCTCCAAGTCTGACATGTTTGAGGCAAACAAACAAACAAGCAAACAAAACAAACAAACAAAAGAGGAAACTCAGTGCACTATTGCTTTTCGGGTTCTGAGGCACATCTCTGGTTTGTTTTCTTCTCTGTTTCTCAGAATCTTGCATCTGCTTAATATATAATGCTTAGCCATATTTACTTGGAGAAATAGGGGAAAGTGGGTCTAGTTCCTTTTCAGAAAACAGAAGTCTATGCAAAGATATTTAGAGTTAAAATGATTCTGATCCAATTTATATGGTGACACAAGTTACTAAGAGTAATCTTCAAAGAGATTTTAGATTTTAGAAATGTACAAAAAGCCTGATATAGAAATATAGGCTTGTAACTCTGGGTACCCAAGTGGTTAAAATGGGTACAAGTTTGGTCTGTTTGGGCCAGCCGGGACAGTTTAGCAATGCTCTGTCTCAAAATTTTCATCACAACAAAATTTAAATCAAAAGAATTAATTTTTTTCTAATAAAAATTGTATTTACTTAGAAGTATTCAGGATGTCAACAAAACAGCCACAATATTTTGTTTTGCAATTACAGAGCGGTATTCAGTTAACAGAACAATAATTATCTTCATATAAGCTGCATCATAGACAACTGAAGATGAAAAAGGGAAAGGAAAGAAAAGAAAAACAAAACAAAAACAAAAGAAAAAAAAAACCTTACCATCCCCATACATAACTAATTTGTGCCGTGTACCAAGAACCTTCTTTAAGTTTTCCATGCCAATTTACAACCCCCAGACTATACCAGGAGTCAAATTTAAATTAAAAGGGTTAAAGCTTGTGAAAGAGTGCTTGCCTAGCAAGTGGAAGGCCCGAATTAAAAAGGAATGGATGAGTAAATAAATCTTAAACTCGGAAGATCCATTTCTTCTGTCTAATTTGAAGTTCCATAAGACAAGAATTGAAAACCTGTGATGTGTGGTTCATAGATTTTCCCAAGGTATTTTAAAAGAAAAGTGGGACGCACTAAGGGGTCCATAATCACATATGTCAGGGGTGATACAGTTTACTATTCAGACATGCGTATATTTTATAGTTATTCATGACCCTCTCTAAAGAGCAATCGCATAGACTATCCCAGTGGTTGCTAAAGTGAGGGTTTGAGGTGGAGAAAAAAGGTAGAATTCAACTCTGGGTGCAAGAATAAATGATAACCTGTATCAGAGGAGCAAGGGGCTGGCCAGTGAATAGAAAATTACTAACGAGTAAGAGAATTCTTTGCTAAAATCTAGCAGAATTTTCACTGAAGGCAGGCCAGAGTGAGAAGCTATGAGGGGCAGGGGAGATTTGAGCCGTCTGTCAGCTGGTAAGGGTGTGGGTTGACTAAGCTAGCGTAGCAGCTTTCTTGCTCTGACCGGATTCAAGGAGCTGAGGACGGGATGGGTGCGTCGTCTGCATCTTCAGCGGTTTTAAACTCTTCCCACTGTGTCTCTTCCCTAGTAGTTGATGGTTGGGAACCCCTGCGTTTGGTGCTGTAAGACCTGCTCTACTAATAAGATCATCTCCTCTCCTTAGAGGAAGATGAGGAGAGTGAGGAATCCAGTGAAGAGGAGTCCAGCCTGGAGAGCGATGAGGACGCGTCCGGATCTGAGGATGAAGTTTTTGATGATTCTATCTGCCCAACGAGTAAGCTGGGCAAAACCACGTGTTCTCTGTGCAGTGGGAATGTGGGCTATCAACACAGAGATGGGCCTTTCCTATTTATCTGGCAATAAAATTTAAGAAAAGGATAGTTTAAAATGTATGAAGTAAAGCCAACAAGCACTTTGGGATGGCTTTCGGGGAGAATTATTATCCAGTTCTTTAGGCAAATTTTTATTAATAAAAATTAATCCATGGAATCCAACTGCTGATTCAGAGATATTATGAATTATGTAGCAAGTTAATTTATTAGGTAAGTGGCAGCTTGTACTTCACACACTCACACACACACACCAGGTATTTTCTTTATTACAAACTCACTCAATGTTTTTATTTCAAATTTGTAAGGCCATTCCATATAAGCTTCCTGGAAATTGTTGTATATATATATATACAACAATTTGTATATATATACAAATATACAAATTTTTTAAATTAGTGGAACTGCCCCAGAGTCATTAGGTCAACATGCTTACAATCTTAGGAAGTTGAGAGTTCAGTGGAGAAAATACAATTCATTTTGTTTGTAAGTTGATTTTCCAGACATTTTAAACAAAGTTTACTCAAAAATTAGACGTTTTATTTCAAATAAAGCTTAAGTCTTGCTCTGATTTTGAGGACAAGAGTCTTGTTTTTGGTTTTTTTTTTAAGTTTTTAAGTTTTAGCTATCTGTATGTGTATGAAGGAGCCCATGGAGGGCAAAGAAATAGGATTCCCCAGGATCTGGAATTACAGGTGTTTGTACCACCTGACAGAGGTACTAAGAACTGAACTCAGGTCCTTTGCAAGAGCAGTGTGAGCTTTAAACCAACTGAGACATTTTTCCAGCCCAAAGATGAGACTCATATTTAAAAATTTACAGAATTTATGACTAGAATAAAAACTTGGTAATTCGCCTTGTTACATTACAGTGGCGTGAAAGGGCTTGAACATCACACAGCTAGTCTAATGGTCAAACTGGGCTGAAGCTGGGGCTCCTAAATCCCCCTTGCTTATTCCCTTTTATTGTTGTTGTGTGTGGGGGGGTCAAACTTAAGCTCTTATTCATTCTAGGCTAGCACTCTGCCACTGAGCTACATTTCCAGCCATTAAGATTATGAGACTGTGTTTTACTATGTAGCTTAGCCTGGCCTTGAACTTCCAGCTCTCCCTTCTCCATTTCCCTATTGCTAGGATTACAGGCATATGGCACCAACACACACTTCTATTTCAATATCCCATTTTCACATTTTTATCTATTCTTCAGCGAATAATTGTGGCTTTGGTGTAGCATACCTCGAATAAAAGTGTGTCCTTAAAGCCCATTGCATCACACGCAGATGATATCATATCACTTCCCTTAACGAAGGTTTTTAATCTATAAAATAAGGATAATTGGGACATCAGAGATAGCCAAAGAAGTGTTAGGACTTGAGTTTGGATTCCTAGAACCCACATAAAGCGGGACAGGGCAGCAGAAACATAAGAACCCTTAGGCCTAGTGAACTTACCGGTAAACAACGAAAGACCCTGCCTCAAACAAGGTAGAAGACATTGTTGTGTTACAAAACTTTTCCAGGGGAGAAACATACATGTCTGCTCATCCCAGATAGGGAACTCACACCAGCCCAAAGTGTGAATACCATCAAAATCCAATTTGGTGAACCAATGACTTTTGCTGGGAATACTTATGGGAATATGGTTGAAGGGCTATTTAAAGGAAATGACTCAAAGTCAGCCCCCAGCACCAAGGCACATGGAGCATGGGTGGCAGCTCACAAAAGTGGAGAACTTAGAGCCCACAGCACAGCCTGCAGGCAGCTCAAGAGGTTGGAGAGTGTCCTTCCCAAATGGTTCTGGTCTAAAGCTCTTCTAGGCAGCTCAAGAGTTTGGAGAGTGTCCTTCCCAAATGGTTCTGGTCTAAAGCTCTTCTAGGCAGCTCAGCTGGTTTCTGCTTCTTCCAGGCAAATGGGTCTGGCCTCAGCCTTCTTTGCAGCTTGACTCTCTGAGAGTCTACTCTGCAGTTCTGCTTCTACACACTGTCAGTTTGGGGGGCTTTCTGAAGTTATTTGGAGTTTTTACCTTGCTACTTGAGGGGCTTCCTGGTAGAGTAGAATGTTTCAGTCTCTGAGAAAATGGTTATACTACCAACAATGACTCTGATGTTGTTCTGTGACTACCACACACACTTACAAATTTTGTTTTTAAAAGAAGGAAAATAATTTCTCCCCTGCAGGGTGTAGTGTAGGTCTGTAATAGCTGAGAATAGGTGTTATTGATTCTGGCTCTCCAAGTTGTTCCTAGTACCACCACATTCCCTATCAAACAGGGCTGCCTTCTAATTTTTGACTCTATTTTTAGATTGTGATGAAAATCTTTTTGAACTGGCCCTCCAACTTCGAGAGAAAAGGCTGGACATTGAGGAAGCCTTAGTTGAAGAAAAGAAAATTGTTGATAACCTGAAAAAAGAATATGATACAATCTCCAAAAAAGTATGGTGGTCTACCCTACTTGCTTGTCTTCTAACATGCTGTCCTGTTTCATAGGCATGACTTTGCTAGATCTTCTCAGAGAAGAAACGTGTCAAAATTTACTGGACAGCTTTTGAAAAGAGAAGTATCAGCTCAGGATCCCCAAGACGAAGTTCTCAACCCAAAGGAGATTTATTTTCCCTAGAGGGAGAGAGGACAAGGAGTAAGAGACAAAGACAGGAGATACAGGATGAGGCAGAAGGGGGAATGAACAGGGAGAGGGAGAAAGGGGTATTTGTCCTGGAGCAGGACAAGGACTGCCTCTGGATAGAGAGGAGACAGACTTGGGAGATAGGAAATACGATGTTAGGATGACGTCTTTAATTGGGCGTGTAAATTAGGTGAGCCAAAGTCATTGCTAGACTTCAATACTTTCATAGCTGGACCTTGGTAGTTAGCCTCAGGAGGAGGAAATGGCCAAATAAGGGAAAGACATTGGGGGTTAGCTTCCAGGATGCAATCTAATGTTTTTGAGGGATTTTGTTTTGGTTTGTTTTTAGCAAAGCAGAGGAAATGGGAGAAGGGCAAAGCCTGCCAGGGCCATTGCTCTATGCTGCAGCTGGCCAGAGCTCCTTTAGCTTTCTCTGCGCATCACGAGCCCAGGAGTATGGCAGGGCCGGTGGTCTTTGAATGACCGCTTTCTCTTTAGGTCACTTACCTGTCTCCCAACTTTTTTTGATGACATAATTCTATGATCAATAGATATAGCACATACTACATAAAAATGGGTGTGGATTTAGAAATAACACTCAGGAAATATTGGCTTAGTATATTAGCATGAAACATTCTTAGAAATGAGATGAAGATAGAAGTAGGAACAGAAACACAGGTATTTTCTCTACGGACTCTGTCTCCTGGGACCGAGGTCACAGAGATAAGCCCCTGGGACTTCACTGCCTTCTTGCTCTTTTGACTTTCTAAGAGGGAAACTTTTGTTTAAAATAATGTCATTCAACTTGATTCACATTTAGAATTTTTTAGTGGATTTTTTGTTTGTTTGTTTGGTTTTTCAAGACAGGGTTTCTCTGTGAGGCCCTGGCTGTCTTGGAACTCACTCTGTAGACCAGGTTGACCTTAAACTGACAGAGAGCCACCTGCCTCTGTCTTCCAAGTGTTGGGATTAAAGGTGTGTGCTACCACCACCTAGCTTTTAGTGGGCTTTTTTTTTTTTTAATGAAAATGTTTAGGAACACTGTTGGGCTTTTTAGGAGGTGAAGAGTATACTTTGAGGGTGCTGTAGCTTCATGATTTAAAATATCTTTTTATTAGATTTCTTTGCATCATTATAACAACAACAAAATCTTCTACCAGTCTGACAAATGCCAAGGGCTGGTTTTCATACAGAAAGTAAGAGAGAGAGAGAAAGAGAGAATTTGAGCTCTTATTTAAAAGCTTTTACAAGGCTGGAGAGATGGCTTAGAGGTAAAGAACAATGGCTGTTCTTCCAAAGGTCTTGAGTTCAGTTCCCATGCAACCACATATTGGCTCACAACCATCTACAGTGAGATATGGTGCCCTCTTCTGGCCTGCAGGAAAAGCACTGTATAAATAATAAATAAATACATCTTTAAAAAAAAAAAAGCTTTTACGATTCTAGGAGACAGGAATGGCTAAATAGGTAACACGCATCCAACCCTGGCAGGAAGAAAGTAATACACATTTCTGGGCTGCAGGGTAGACTCAGGCCCTGAGTCATGCATGGCCCCTGCACAGCACATCCTGAAGGGCCCTTGGCTCTGGCAGGCCTCACCTTTCTCCCCCCATTCCCGCTGCTTGCTAAGCCTTTAGATAACATTCCTAAAGCTAGCTACCAAGGCCTATTCCCTTATTTGGCCACTTCCTCCTCCTGAGGCTGACCACCAAGGTCCAGCTATCAAAGTATTGAAGTCCAGCAGTTAAAAGCCCCCTTTTGGCTCTCTTAATTAACCTGTCCAATCAAAATTAAATACCCCATCCTAACATGGAGTTTCCCCCTTTCTTTTTATAAACTTCCATTTGCACATATGTGTGTGTGTGTATGTGTGTGTGTGTTGACTGAACAGTGTCAATAACTCTCATGTGGCTCTGTTCAGGTAAAAGTTGTGGCAACAAACCTGAATGCAGCCGAGGAGGCCCTGGAGGCTTATCAGCGGGAGAAGCAGCAGAGGCTGAACGAACTGCTGGTTGTCATCCCTCTCAAGCTACACCAGGTGACCCCACCAAGACGGGGGCAGAAACAGGGTTACACCTCAACTTCCCCAGAGAAAGATCCGTGGTTCCCTGGTGGTGTGACATGGTGCTTGGTGGGGGTATCTGTCTGCAAAATGATATCCTAACCCTTCTTAATTCGTTCAGTCTGCTAACTAAAGGAAAGCACCGAAACACATGTGCGCGTCCCTGTGGCCCACAGTCAGGCCACCAGTCCAATCACTTCAGGACTGGAGAAATGACATGAGTGAAATGGCTGGAAATGGAGATGTTTGGGGGGGGCGGTCTTGTACACAGGTCACTTTCCATCCATCTTTAATGAGCTGTGAACCAATGAGGGGAAGCCTTATCTTAATGTCATTAATATTGAGAGGCCAGGACAAGATAGAAACATTCTTTTGTTTTCCATCTCTGTCCATTTCCACTTGTCTACTTGAAGTACAACTTACGTTAGACTGTGGGAATTCATATCCATGGGAAGAGAAAGGCTTGCTGTAGACTCTTGTCCTGTTAAGAGGCCATTCTTTAGGGGCAAGAAACACTCCAAAAATCCGTTCGTTCATAGTCTCTGTGACGTAGCTCAGACTGTTTGAGCTCTAGGTAATAACAGTTTGTTACGCCATCCTTGAAATGCCTGCCCCATTGTTCTGAAGTAGATATCAAGGGAGACTTGTCTGGAAGTTGGCTGTCCCCAAAGAGACCCAATATGGCTTATTCTCAGATGACAAGCTTTCTGTTTACGTGGCCGCTGTCATTGGGGTGAGAAAGAGAGAAACCCCAGGGTGAGGAGGTTATGCAGAGGAGAAAGGGTTCCTTCTGCCTGGCCTTCAGTCCGGCCTTTGTCCGTTTTGGTTCTGATTTCCATTTGCTCCGTTTTGTTTCTGTAGATAGAGTATATGGTCTTTGGGGAGGTGCCTAACGACCTTTCTGGGACCTTGGTCTTCTCCAACCACTCCCTGAGTCGGCTGCAAGAGCGAATCGTACAGCTCCATGACGAGAACATCAAGCAGCAAAAACTTAACAGAGAGTGCCGGGAGAGGCGGAAAGTGCTCATCCGGGAGAAAAGAGAGATGGCAAAAACCATCCTCAGTGAGTAGCTCAGCCCGTGGCCCATCAGCCACACTTAACCGGTCCAAAAGGAAGCTAACAGGGGACTGATTTTATCCTGGAAACCAGTAACCACACACCCAGCACCACTGAGAGGAAACAAAACACCTTTTGCTTCCTGTTTTAAAGGGGAAAGACGTCGCTGTGTGTGAGAAAATACAGGATAGTGTGGTCTTCTCTGCTGTGCCTGTAACCAGGCCTGACACACAGCACAGCCCCTCCCCTTTCTGGCACTGTGTGCCACCCTCCAGGGCTCGCCACCTTGTACAGGTGCATGCACGCAGGCGTATTTTCATGTAGCACAGTAAACTACCCAGCACACCTCTGTGACGATACTCCAAGTCCATGGTGCAATTTCCTAGACCGTGATTTATTATTCATATTGCTATGGCAGCGTCCCCATTTTATGAATATCAACATATTTGCTTCTCCAGCCACCTCTTGAGCATTAGGCATCCATAAGGTTTCATTATCGAAGTAGGCCTTTAGTACGTGGTTCGTCATGCACGCATGCGTAAAGGGTCTCTGAGTCCTAAGAGCATTTGTACATTTCTCAGTGCTCCAACATGTCAAAACTGCTCCTCAGAGTGGCCGAGCTCAGGTGTCCTTCCCCAAGGAGTGTGTGAGAGCTGCCTGGGTCTTTATTTGTTTCTTTCAGATTCTAATATCTATGATATAATATAATATGATATGATGTGATGTGATGTGATATAATGTAATGTAATGTGTTGCCAGTATTGCAGGAGCCACCTGTGAGAGGTGCATTCTCTTGTTCTTCCTTATCCAGAGAGAACCACCATTGCCAACTGTGTATTTAGTGTTCCAATTCTAAAAAAAAAAAAAAGAGCCGTTCTTTTGTATTCTTAGCTAGTATGTTACTACTTTGGCACCTGTGAAGCTGTTGTACCTTATGCAGCCTAATGAGAAGACCCTTTCATTTATTGTTACTTTCCAAGAGGAACTGTGGAGCACAGCAAATGAGAGGAAGTGTGGGGATAGAGGGGCGTGGCAAAGGGGTGGAGAGGAGCAGACTAGGTGTGTGTTGAGAAGGACCGCAGGATTCACTGTAATCTTGGAGTAAGAATGGAAAGTCCTAGATAGTGCCTACTTCATTCTTAGACTAGATTCTGTAGCTGTCAATGATGAAAAATCAGATAATAATCTAGTTGGAGCCCACCAGTAGTTGAGCAGGGACAGAGATCAGAGAGTAAGAGTCACTTAGTGAAAATGAGCCCCTTTTATGCAGAGTTTTGAAAATGAAAAAGACTGTGAACCCGCGTTTTAAGTAAGAAAAACAGCAGGCAAACATCCGCAGGGAAACATTCCCTTGCTAACAACAACAACAACAACAACAACAACAAAAAGATCTTGCCAAAGCTGTCCCTCGGCGTTGTCTTGTCGTGGCTTTGCTCATTTACTCTCGGGCGGAGCCGCTGCGGAGACTGAGACAGTGACTGTCTTTCAGAAATGGAAGAAACAGTCCGTGACCTGATGATCAGCAAGTTCGGGCGCGTGATCAATCTGGAAGCCCTCCAGACCCTTTCTGTTAACTCAACACTTGAGGAGCTGAAGATCAAAAAGCTTCGAAAGGAGATAGCAAATGCAAAGGAGTTAAGGATGTGGGAGGTGAGGAGAAGGCAAGAGGCCATCTTCTTTGGCTACCTTTGAGGGACTTCTAAAATCCTGGTCAGGCTTAAGCGGCTCCTGGGAACTATCTGTGGAGCACCCAGGACTGTCTCCCCTTTTAACAAGAGAGACTTGTCTATCTTGAAGAGACAAGTGATGCGTTAAAGTATATATGCTCTCATGGTTTGGGACGTGGGACCGCTGTTCTCTGAGAATCCCAGTTGCTCTACTTAATAGCTTTGGCCTGTTATTCCAATTTGGAGGGCTTGGGGTTGTAGGTCAGTGATGTAGTACTGTTACTTGCCCAGCTTGTGCAAGATCCTGGGTTCAGTCCCCGGCACCACTAATAAATACCACTTACATAGTTATTTATATGTGCATGCACTAGAATCATTGTGCATCTGTGGAGGTAGAGACAACTTGCAGGAGTTAGTTTTCACCTTCCACCAGTGGGTCCCACTGATAAAATCCAAGTCATTAAGCATCAGTTTTACAGTTTTCTTTAACTGAACCAGGCTCATTACAATTGTTTCTGCTTACATTTTCTTACTGGCTTCAGATTATAGTTTCATGTACACATAGTGTTCCCTTTGCATGGTTGGCTTTAAATTTACTTTTTTTCCCCTTCTAGTTCTAAGTATTGAACCCAGGGCCTAACACATGCTTAGAAAACACTCTGCTTTTGAGCTATGTCCCCAGTGATGGGTTTGATTGAACTGTATACTCATTTTATTTCCTCTCCTATTCACTTAGTAAATTTTCCACTTACCTTCCCTGGCAGGAAAAGATTGCTCAAGTGCGGTGGGAACTGATGATGAAGACAAAGGAACACACCAAAAAGCTTCACCAGATGAATGATTTGGTAGTCGAAAAGAAGAGACTCGATTCCAGGTTGAACACACTCCAGAACCAGCAGGTGTGTTCCTTTTTTCCGGGCCCTTTGCAAAATCTAAAGCCCTGAAAAGCACTGGTGTTTAAATAGACCTTGACCCTGGACCACTTCCAGGTCGTCTGTCTCTGGATACTGCCTCTTAGCCTCCTTAGAGTGGCTTCCTGAGGGGACTAGCATTATCCAGTGCCTCTTGTGTGTCAGGAGTGCATATGAATACTCATCTATAGGCTTTACCTCAATCTTGGAGATATAAGGTACTAGGCATAGGTAGTGATGCCAATGTGCTCCCGAAATTTGGTTGGTGTCACTTTCAATATGTTGATTTCACTTGACAGGAAGTGGGGACTTTGAACTACAGAGTCCAACATGTTACCTTATGGAATGCTTGCTATTTTTTCTGAAGGGTTTCAACTTGTCACTATGGAATTTATATTGAGCCCAAGAAATGTCCTTACTACAGGGCACGGGATGGGTATCTCATCCTCTAGTAGCCTGACACCTTCTGAAGTACCTGCAAAAACAAACAAACACACAAAAACCTGCCAGTTGGCTTTCTTGGACCTCCATACCTATATTTTCTTTAAGCATCCTGGAAACAATTTAAACCAGGTGCTTTCAGATTATGATCCCCTGAGGAACAGCACCTGCAGCAGCTGGGAACTTGTTCGAAATGTAAAATGAGAAAACTGGCAGAGAAAACCATGGGCCGTGAGGGTGGCTCATGGGAACGGACACGTTTTTAACTGTAAGTGACATTTATATAGTCTTGTTTATAAGATTACAGAAAATCACAGCTTTCAGCTAGGAACAGAGAAAGAGCATGCCCTAAGGTTACATGTGCTTCAACTGTGTGCATCGTTCATAGCTATTTTTATTTTTATTTTTTTTACTTGAAATATCTGTAAAAGGAAAGCTGCCTCTTTGCAGGCAATCCCCCATAGCAGATTTTAATTGTACTAAAATTCTTGGCTCTCAGCTTGTGAGACACTTCAGCAAGACTTCAGTGTGAAGTCGTCTTCTCCCATCTGAGGTCCCCTTAATTTTTCTTGTCTTTCTGTCTCTCCTCAGTCCTGGTAATGAGCTCTCCAAGTCATGAAGGACTGATAGATAACTTAAAGTACTTCCAAAGCAAGGATGAATGTCAAAAGTTGTCCAAAGGTGCACATTTTAAGTGTGAGACTTTGGTAGAGGAGTGAAAAGTCTCCCTACGAGGCAGTAGGTATTTAGATGGACTTAAAGAGAGATGTTTTTCTTTTTTTCCCTCCCAAACAGGGAAATGCCTTCCAGGGCCCTCGGAAAGCAGATGAAGTGGCAAAACGGAAGGTCATGGAACTGGTCCAACTCCAATCAGAAAAGATCTTGGCCTTAAAGGAAGAGATTGCTGTTTTGCGGAAGAAGGGAGGGCTCATTCTCCCGCCCATTGCACCCCCACAGGTGGATGAAGCGAACTTCATCAACGAATAGGTTTGCTGTCTTCTCGTTTCCACTCAAGAGTTCCCTTGGAATTCACCAGCTCCGCTCCCCCGTCACCAAGGACAGCTCTCCCACCGTAAAGCCAACCATAGCGAGAGCATAAAGAGAGGATCCCACTGTGGGAATTAACAACATGTAGGTTAGAAATCACTGTGTCATTTGACGTGTAGTTATGACTGTGTTAAGACAGGTTAGATGCATTCGGCCTAACTTGAATATCGAGAAGGCTGAATCTTGTAAGAAAGCAGCTGTTAGATATTATGTTTTTGGGGGCGGGGGTGGGGAGGACAAATCTGTTTTTCTGGTATTCTGAATATTTAGCCATTGGCAAGAAAAACTATTATTCAGCAACCCATGAGGAAACTTCCTTTTCTTAGCCCTTGGATCTTTAGAAAATAAACCATTTGTGTTAAATAGTCTGTGAAAGGACATAAGAGAAAAAGGCAAACTACCTTGCCAATAACTTAGAATAAGAAATGCAAATGTGGATGTTGCTATTGTTGACTTCCTAAGGCAGTTATTTGAGGGCTCGGGACTGAGGGGACTCAGACAGAGACAGTGAAACGGCTAGCTTTGCGTTGGCAGAGGCAGCTTCCTGAGTCACCCACAGTTCCTGCACACTCCTCCACTCTGAGGCTCGCATTTTCCAAACCAAGTCAGTCAGGGAAGCTGTCTCTCTGGCAGGGCTCTTTGGGACCTCCATCAGAATTAAACGCACTCCCCTCCAGCTTTCCAGTACCCAGTGCCTTCTGTCAGGGTTCATTTGCGAGATGAAATAGATTTTTATATCTCCAAGGGACTTACTCTAACAGATACTCTGGACCACTTTAAACTCAAGTGTGGGTTTTTTTGGTCTCAGGGAAAGGTTTATTGACGTTCATCACTGCGCCCCTCACAGTCTGAACACCCTGATACTTGGTGTCCTTGTAGTACGGTCACTTTGGATTCCTAGGTGTGCTGTCTGCACCTGTACTATACGTCTCTGCTGTGGTAGAGGCTGTGCTGGAAGAGTCTTTGTGAGTTTCGGTACTGACATCTGTGAGCTCAGTTGCCGGAAGTAAAGACAGACATACCCATGCCTTTCCACAGTGTAATTCCACTCCTGTAATCCCAGCACTTGGGGAGACAGAGGCAGGCAGCTCTCTGTGAGTTTGAGGCCATCCTGGTCTACCAAATGAGTCCAGGACAACCAAGGCTACACATAGAAACGCTATCAAGAAGAAGAAGAAGAAGAAGAAGAAGAAGAAGAAGAAGAAGAAGAAGAAGAAGAAGAAGAAGAAGAAGAGCAAATTTGTGCTAATCATAACATTTGTTTCTCATTAGTGTGTGAAAAATTGACTCAAAACTTAGCTTTAAAAATGGGTTATCTTGGGGCTTGAGAGATGGTTCAGTGGTTAAGAACACTGACTGCTCTTCCAGAGGCCCTGGGTTCAATTCCCAGCACCTGCATGGCTCCTGACAGATGTCGTAACTCCAAGATATGACACCCTCACACAGACATACATGCAGGCAAAACATCAATGCACGTAAAATAAAAGTAAATAAATTATTTAGAAATACATTAAAAAAAAAAACCATGTATCTCGCCAGAGGTTGGAGGGTTTGAGGGGCTCAACAATCTGGTAGAAGATTTGATAAACAGGATCTTAGGAAGCCTGATGGATTCCATCAGAGTCTGTTCAGGATGAATGCCAGAGGTAGGTTGTCTATTTGCTGCTTTCAGTGGAGTTCACCAAAATCCACTTTGACACTTACTTTAGATCCCAAAGACATAAAAGGCAAAAATAAGAATTTTTAAAAAATGAGCTTCCAACAGTCACTTGGAAGGTTCACTTCAGCTCAGATTTGAGCTGGATTAACAAAGACTGCAAACATTAGCTCTACCCATTCCTCCCCTGGAAGTGACCTTGAAGGTTCCATGCCAGTGTTTAGACTCATACGTCTTACTAGTACTCTTCCAAGCTCACACCTCTGCACTCCTATAATTTCTATGTTCCTTACACTCATTTCAATAAATGCTTTAAAGGTACTGCCTTCCTGAAAATCATGCTGCATTTTGAGGAGAGTTTATGTTCTATTTGGCCGCCTTTATGGAAAATGGATACAAGGCCGCAGAAGGGCAGGTGTGATACTCCTTGTGGCCAGCAGGTGGTGCACTCGCCCCAACCAGACTAAAGGCAGGCCCCAGTCTACCTAAGATCCTGTTTATCAAATTCTTTGAGTAGAAGCAATCCGATACAACTCTTAATAAATTTAAATGTGTCAGGCTGAATTTAAACTCTTCATTTTCCTGAAATACACAACCCCTCCCCACACAATGAACACTCAAAATGTTTTGAAGACTTGCGTTAAAAATTTCAGTTTCCAATTAAATCCAGTCCCACACATTAAAGATTTTAAGCTTACATACACACACATACACACACACACACACACACGCACACACGCACACATCCCTACAGATGATCTTTTGGTGGAACAACACCAAATAAATGTTGCTTTGAAGTGAGTCAACTCCTCCAGTAATGGTAACCAGAATGTAGGAAAGGGAGCCTGTTAGGGACCACATGTTAATTGCTAACCTCCGGTCCAGTAAGAGAATAGTGAATTTGCTTCTTCTCTGTGAATTCCCTCTTGACGTAAACAGTTTTTAAGGTCATTTTACATGAATCCAAACACAAAGTTCATTGTTTAAGAAGACAAAAAAAATATGAAAAACATCTGCTACCGTTTCCTGATCTTATCACTTCATAGATTAGAAGTCCTCACGAGTGGTTATTCTCTCCGGCCACTCACAGACTCCTAACATGTAAGGAAAACGCTGACTCAGGCATGACTAAGTTGAAGGTTACAAGGAAGACTAAACATTTATTTAGAAGTTACAGTGTTTGTTTTTACAGAGATACTTTGCCACTGATTATTGATTCTGGGAGGTTGTTAATGCTTAGAGTGCTGTAGACATCTGGGTCTTTTCTCCTGGCATCTCGGAAATGCGTCCTGTGCCACCAAATCCGAGTGGCCTCCAGGTGGTCCTGGTCTGCAGCAGCGTGGCCTTCGCTCTTTCCTCCGTGCTCTTCATGAAGAGTGCGCTTAGCATCCTGCAACACACCCGAGGGCCTGCTGCGGGCCCAGGCAGCTGCTGGCTCTGGAGCCACTTGAAGCCTGCCAGTCTGTGCTGTTCATTTCTGCTGTGCTTCAGTTACCTTCCCTACCTTACTGTTTTCCTCCTTGTGCCATAAAGGGGAGGATTCCATATCTCTCCAGAGTTATAGAAACACACATACATTTATTTACAAGTGCATAAATATATAAATATGGCTATAATAGAAAAATAAATACCAATTTTCTCTTTCTTACAAACAAACAATATATAGTCTTTCTGGGATGTTGGCTTTGGCCTAAATTGTGGGAGGTGGTGTTTCAAAAGACACGTGAACCGATGGGCTAGGAGAGAGGCGCATCCCAAGTTCCTGTCCCGTGTAGGTCCCCGAAGAATGCTGGGCACACCAGTCTCTTCCACCCACTTGGCAGGAGTCAGAACTGTCTACTTCTTCCACTGGTGCAAGGCCTGAGCAGCTCCGGGGCCCTGGGGGGGGGGGGGAGGCAACATTAAAATCCAGACTCACCAAACAGTCCTGAGCTAATTTCTACCTGTGGCCGCTTATACTGGCCCTGGAGGGGAAGGACCCAACACCTGTGTTGACACAAGACACCTTAGCACTCGGCTTTCGGTCCCTGGCCATGAAACACATGAAACACAAAGGGAGGCCCAACTCTCGAGATCCAAGCTATGTTCTACCTCACAATAATATATATATATATTTATATATATATATATTATATATAATTTAATGGACCCTAGAGACAGGGTCCGGGATTATCATGGAAGGAGCATGCAGTACCAAGCGGTACTTGTAGATTTGCTTGAAGTAGGTACGGGGAGCTATGGGCAGGGTTGGCCCCAGAAGAACAAGTTCTGCGGAAGCACACAGGTACAATGATGATGTGAATGCGAGAGTGGCTCCCTGATGGCTGATGAGAACCACTCCCTAATTACTGCATGACTCAACAGAACAAGGGGATTAGAGAGGCAGAAAGAATCTGCCAGTGGTGGCCCTGAATCTGAAATGCTAGGACCAAACAGGCTTCTTCCCTTTGGAATAGAGGATGCCTTTCCTCCCAGCTTTGAGGACCACATTACAGTGTTGTTGGAATCAGACTGGTAATGCCCCGTGGCCCTTCAGACCTTTATTAGCAAAGGAGAGTTGGCCATTCACCCCAACTCAAGTCTCTTGTCCTTTTTCCTCAAAGCCATTGCTGGGTTATAGGTGAACTTATCAGACAAGTTCTCTTTTCTGCCCCTGGCTGACCTGAGTGATATGGAGGGTCCCACGAAGCTTCCAGCCCAGGACCCTCAGGTGCCCTCCTCACTGCCGTCTGGCACGTGGTGGCAGGTTGCTTCTGGAGGTGAAAGCAATCTTGAGGTCGGAGCAGCTGGTGACTTGAGTCATCAGGCAGTGTGTATAAGAAAGAGCCTTCTTCTGAGCCAGACTTGGGACCTCTGCATTGTACAAGACCAGATGGGATGGGTAAGGCAGGGCAGAATGGGCCTGGATTCTCGTGCCCTATCATCGCGAAGCATCAGAGCAGGGCAGAGCTGAGAGCACACACATCCTTCATTCGGTGTGAGATGCCACACCGAATTCAGCCAGTGATAGGTTAGTTCTATTATGGGAGGTGACAAACTGGCTGTTCAGGGTCCTCTTAGGCAAAGCTGGTTCTACTTCAAGGGTTTTGGTGAGCCAGTGAGTGACAGATGCTGAGAAGTAACTGTGCACACAGCACTTCACCCAGGGGGTGACTGTTCCAGGGAACACAAACGCCAAACTTAGGGATCCCTGCATGAAACTCTGTTCAGCTCTGGGTGACAGACTTTGGACGTGAGGAGCTAAAGGAAATGGGGGATTTGGAATAAAGGCAGGAATGGGAGGGGTCTGGGTACCTGGCAACGTGCTGGCTCTGGGGTTCATATCCGTTGCTGACAATGGTCTGCCTCAGTAGGCTGTGGGTGTCTTCCCGCTGCTTGAAGAAGAGAAAAATGAAAGGTCATGCCAGGAGTGCAAGGAACTTTGCACTGCTCCCCACTGAGCAGGATGGGCTGCGGTTGACTATAGGGAGCCATCCGGAAGCCCAGGATGACCAGGGAGAAGGAACGGTGGCTCATTATCCTTCCAATACATGCCTCTGGGGCCCAACTCAGGAGCCCATTACCTGGGCAAGCTCCCCTGGGCAGTGCTGCTGAGGCTTCCTTCCTGGGCAGCCCCTGCTTCCATGCAGTCGGCTGACGCAGGTCCGCCCATTGATGAGGTAGGGCTGCCCATTGGCTTGGTGGCCTGGAAGTCCTCCCAAAGGCACCATCGTGTATTGGCAGGAGGAAGACAGGAGGGCACTTCGAGGAAAAGCCAGATCTGTTGTGTGTTCTGGAAGAACAGAAGACAGAGGTATCCTTAGCCTCCGACAGCTGGAAAAAGCCCCACACTCATCGTGTCAAGGGATAGAGGCAGGGAGGTGACTGTGCAAGAGCCTGAGAATACTTCTCCTAAGTCTTCCCATCGCCCATTTCTTCTTTAAAGTGAGACAGAAAGACAATGGGGCAATGGCTTAGGGAGTGATAAAGAGTGAAAAGGGCCATTGTTTAGTGTGGGGGGGAACTCGGCTGTGAGCATTGCTATTTGAAGCAGAAGTTTGTGGGCAAGTTAGGTTAGTCCAGTAGCAAGGCAATGCTCAAAGCAGCTCCCACTGGACAGGGAGCAGAAAAGGGGATGAGATGGGGACAGGATGAATAAGAACAACTGTTGGAGAAACGGCTTCAGAGATGAGGAAAAGACAGCTGATCATTACCCAGCACCAGGGGTACGAAAGGACACTTGCTCTTGATGGAGGTGTGTGAGCCAAGAGGGAAGGGCCCAGCCTCAGAGAGCCACTGTTTCCGTGCGACCTCTGGGGCCGCTTAGTAGCTTGAGCTTCCAGGGAGGTAGAACTGGACCATCTGGCCCTGCCTGAGCACCGGCCTGCTTGGTGGGCCGAGAGATCCTCTCTCTCCCGGACATCCTTTCCCTCTGGGCCTAGGTGTGGTACTCACTCTGCTTGGACCAGGCCCTCCATAGGCAGAAGGGGATGAAGGTGACGATGATGAGGACGATAGAGCCCAAAACGACCCCCACAATCAGGTACGGCAGGTCGCTGGCCCGTGCCACCATGGCCCCAGTGCCCACCGGCCGCTCCACGGTTTCTAGGGGTGGGGGCTGTGGTGGGGCCAGGGTTAAGGGTGGAGGCCGACCAGGCTGAACGGAGACTTTCCGGGCTACAATGGAAGGCAAAAGTCACATCAGTATCTACTTCACAATCATTTCCTTTACAACAAACAGAAAAACGAAACACCCCAATCATCACGGATGTAGGAAATGGGGCCAAGCCCCCGAGACGAGGGTCTCAAAGGCCTTCATTTGAATCATGTGCATAACTTCTCATGACACTGGTACCTAAGGTGCAATGTGTTTGCCGAGGTGGCCTGAAACCTATTTCAAAACACATGTTCTTGAGCCAAGCAGCGAGTCAGAGTGGACATAGGTCATTGTGTTTTCTGAAAGAACAATTAAAATGTGTGAGGGCAGGGCGAGAAATTGGGTGGAACAACTTTACCGCGGCTTTGCTATTCCTGGGTAGACGGAGAGATGGGAAGTGCTAAATATTAGCTTGGGTCACAGAGAAGGGCGTGTGAGGGCTCTGAGACAGGAGGTAATTGGCAAATGCAAATCAAAGGCGGACCCTACGTTCCTCATGGGGGTTTGTTACTGCAGGAGAACCCCCATAAACTCTCTCAGCTTTCTGATGTCACAGCCTCCCGACCTGGGAGACGGTCCCAGTTCCTCTCAGTGTGTAACCTCTCCTACCCTGTGATTCCCCCATGTCCTAAGGGACCTCCAGAATCAGAAGAACTGCTTTTGTCAGACACTTGAAGCATCCCCAAAGAATTTCCCGGACCTTATCTCCTCCCATTCCCATTGGATCCATTTCTCTTCTCCCCGGCTCCATTTCAATAGATGGCAGCCGCTTGGGCAGTGCTTTGCCATCTCCCAACCCAGCGTGCAGTTGGCCGGGGTCCTACTTATGTCTCCAAAAGCCATGACAACAGCTATTCTCCTCACCTTTATTTCAGAGCCCCAGTTTTCTGCCCTCAGAGCACCCATGACCCTTATTATAAAGAAGCCCAACAGGGACCCTTTCCTACCTCATGCTTCCTGCAAACTGCACTAGCTCCTCCTCCTGCATCCTTCAGTGACTCACTGCCACCCCGAGTCTCTGGCCTCTCCCCCGAGCTGCCCTTTCTCTTCATCCTCCCATGGAGTCACTTTTTAGGTTTGGTGTGTTCTCCCAGACCACCCCCTCCTCATTCTAACTTCAAGAGTTAATCTGAAGAGACCCGAGAAAGCCATAGAAGTCTGTTGCTTTCCCTGGCTGCTCTCTGCACATACTGATACAGGAGTTTGGGCTGTGTGCACATGTGTCCCTTTTTATGACGGACACGGCACAGAGGCCATGTGCACACAGGAGGTGCTCAGTGAGTATTTGTGAAGTGACCAAAGGCCATGCAAAGCGGGACAGAGAACACAATTGCCTCCACCTCCGAAGAGTGTAGTTTTCTCTGAATCCTTGGTGATCTTCTGATCAGTGCCTTGGTAAGACACTTCTTTAGCTCATTTTGAGTATTTAAAAATCAGACATAATGATGCCTACTCACCTGAGCAATGTGCACATATTAACAAATGCACGTATGAGCGTGTGCGTTTAATATGCTTTAGTGCAGAGAATGAACCTGGGCTTGTAGCTATATGAAACTGTCTGAAATTGGTTCTACCACATTTTGGCTCTGTAACTTCAGCCAAGATGTAGCTATCATACGTTTTCTGAGGCTCAGATTTCCTTCCCATCTCACCAGGATGCAGTTAAGTTAAATAAACCCACCAATATAAATACCCAATGCCAAGAATTATGGCATGCATAGAACATTTCCATCTTTTAAGATGGGCTCTATTCCTATGAGTTCTTGAGTCAGTTAATTCTCAAGTCCTTGAAGCCATTCTGACGGCAACCTACTCATATTAATACAAAGCTCAGGCGAATAGGAAGGGTGACAACTGATGAGGAAGCCTGGGACATTTGGGAAATCAGGGTCTCCTTGGAAGGGAACAGCAGTGTGGGTGGAAATGAGACTCCACTCCACTTTGCGGGAATTCCCAGGACAGGAGGGGACCCTGGGAGAATCACCTTTGGTCTCGCAGATCATGACATTGCTGAACTCGCTCTCCCCTCCTTCATTGAAGCACTGCATCTTAATGTCGTAGGAGGTCTCTGGCTGCAGGTGGCTGATGGAATGCCAGTACCTGTCCCCTGGAAAGGAGAGTGAGAGGCACCGTGGTGGTTTATATATTGTCTGGTTGGTCTTGATCACACAGACAAAGCTGTTCATCTAAGCTAGTGCCACTGACCAGCACAAGAGACATGTTTGAGAGAACTCTCTACAATGACCACCCATGTTTCTGTTGTGCCACAGTCATTAAGAAAGAAGCAGGTTGAGGTTTTTAACTGGACAGCTCCGTGTGTGCTATAGATTGAGATTTTATGACTCAGGACATTTTGCCAACACCTTAGACTCCTTTGCTGGTGAAAGAAACTCTGTTTACACATCTGCTCACCTTCCACCATGTCCTTCTTGTAATCACTGTCATTGTCACTGTCTGTGGGTCGGTAGTAGATATAGAAGCCATGGATTGGGGTGTTGTTGTTACTGGCTGGGATATACTACATGGAATAGAAGACAGACATGTTTATGGCACATTAGAGAAATCATCGAAGCAAAAGCAGCAGGCTGTGGAATCTTCTTCCCAGTCCAGGGTTTGAACTTCATGGGGGACCCAGCAAACATTGCCAAATGAGTCCCACAGGCTCTCTGAAGAAGGCTGCAGAGATCGGGCACGATTTTATTTTGCAGATGGGCCCGGGAGCTTTTAGAAGCAAGAAACAAATTGTGCTTCTTCAAAGACTTTGAGCCCTTCTGCGCCTCCCTGAAAGCATGAAGGGACATTGGGCAAGCACCAGGATTCCCTACGGTATCAGGGGAAAGGCAGGAAGGAGGGTGGAATGCAATCAGAAAGTGGGCACCAGTTTAAAAGAGACTGCCAATAGCAGCTCCGACAGCCATCACCCTCCCAGGGCCCCCTCACAAGGGGGTTTTTCAGGTGTGCTAAATGGGGAGCCACACCCACAGGCAGGCCCGAGAAGGAACACACCCACACTGCCGGTGGCCAGGCCGCTTACCATCCACTTAAGCATAATGGTAGTCTCATTGACTGCATCAGTGAAGGTGATGTATGGGCCTGCCACGGGCCTCTCATACACGCGGCCGCTGTAGCCTGAGACCACATAGGGCCTGGAGGGGGCACTAGGCTCGCTCTCCCCTAGCATGTTCAAAGCACGGACTCGGAACTTGTAAGAAATACCTGTGTGGGAGAGAGAGCCTCCCTGAGCTCTGGAAACACAGTTGACTCCCCCACTGCCCTTCAAGGCCCAGCCCAGGGAGGTCAGGTCTTCCCTAGAGATGTCACACGGGACCCACATGAAGAGTGAATCCTCCTCAAGCCACACAGGAAGTGGCTTTGGACTCCTCTCTGGAGAGAGGAAGGAGGAGGGGCTGTGGGGCTGAGGCAGAGCCACAAATTCCATACCCATGAGTACTGTGTGGGGGATGAAGGGAGGACTGAATTCCTTGTTCCTCCTCCTCCATGTGCTCCCAGGGCAGAAAGGACCAGGCTCCTACCTTTCTCCAGGCCTGTGATCTCCACAGAGAGCCTCGAGGGAGGGATGGCACTCGTGGCCAGGATCCAATCGCCCACTCTTTTGAGCTTCTTATACTCCACACGGAAAGACTGAATCGGGAAGCCGCCATTTCCACGGGGAATCCACGTCACGTACACTGAGGTCTCAGAAGCCATGGAGATGGTGGGTCTATCTGGAGCTTCTGGGGCTGGGATGACCGTGCACAGAGGAAGTGAGGCGATGCTCTGGACCAACTAGACCCGGCCTGACCTTGACAGGGCCCATTCCCACAGCCCTCTGCCCACTCTTGTTTGTATCATATCTCCTTGCGTGGGAGAGGCCCCGGAGCTAAAACTTCTTCATCCTCTCTTCTGCAAAAAGGGAACAGGTCTACTCTCTAGGCCTACAGACTTAGTAATTCCAGTGTTTCCTACAAAAGACCCCAATCTGTATTCGTTTTTTTTTTTTCCATTGTGGTTTACTAAAGAGATGCGAAGAATATGTCACTGAGACTCCTGGACTATGGAGCCCTAATCTCATTCAGCGTTCTGTGACAGTCTGCCCTGATTGCTCATCTCATTCAGCGTTCTGTGACAGTCTGCCCTGATTGCTCATTGCCTGCCCCTCACTGCTGCTGGGCTTACGGGAGAGGCGGCCGTGGTCAGGCTGGCTGCTGCTCTGCAGACTGGCACCAGGGTCATCTCTCTGGATCTGTTGCTCCTTGCTGGCCATGATCTCAGGTTTGGGCCGCCGTCCTGTGTGAGAAGGGATTGAGAACAGCGAGTGAGAGCACATATATTCCTTCCTTCGTCAAAATTTCCTTTGACTAAGAATCTGCCGCAGGCTGCAACAGAAGATACTAATAAGAGTTCAGGGTACTGGAGGTGTGGCGTCATTCCCAACCTAGTCCAGCTCTACTATGGTGTTACTATGTTTGGACCCTGTACTTGGGAGGGATGAAGGAATGCCAGAGAGGCTCAGAAGTCTCGAGATGAAAGGTAGCACTTTAGCCAAGGCACCCAAGTCCACAGAGACAGCCACTGGGGAAGGGCAGAGCTGTGGGTGAAGAGCTGCACAAAGCAAACAGGACTTTGCGCCTGAGCTTGCTATAACTTGCCTGGGCCTTTGGAGCTCTGAACTAGGCACAGTGTTTGGCTTTACCTGTTCGGAACGTGACCATGGCCGTCTGGCCCTCGCCAGCACAGTTGTAGGCTGCCATCTCCACTTCATACAAGCTTCCAGGATCAAGCCTGGTAAGGGTGAGGCGGTGCTGGTTGGCTGGAATGCCAGAAATGGTCCAGTCATCAGAGGAGTTTGTGACCTGCTGAAGAAAGTGACTGGGGTAAGGACCGACCTCTTCTCTAGTGTCCAGGAGGGTTTCAGTCTGAGCCCAAGATGGCAGGAAGAGGAAAAGGACCATGGGTCAGCTTGGGGGCAGGTGGGACTGTCGAGCTCAGACTGGTCTTCTTGGTCTCTCAGGCAACGATCCCATCAAGGGACATTTGCAAGGATAGCTAGAAGGCCAGACTGACAGGGCTGGTAACTCCCCCAGAGGCCACACCTCCATCTTCTGCAACCTCCTCATCTGTTGTTCTCTCTGCTTGTGTACAGAGCCAAGCACAGTCCTTCCGTGCATGTTCTAGTGGGAGACACCAACAAGAACGATGACAGAAGCTGTAGCAATGGAAAGAGCACCATGGAGAGCTCACTGTGAGTGCACCACCTCACCTGCCCTCAGGTCCCAGCAATTGATCTTCATCCCATTCCCACATCTCAAGCAAAGAGCCTAAGCTTAGAGAGCTGAGGAATTAGTCCATAGCTGCAGAGCTAGGGAGCATGCGCAGAATGTGACCTGTTCTCGAAGGAGAATTCTGGGAGTAGAAGACCCCGAGTTCAAGTTCTGACTGTACAACCCAGAGCAAACTCCCTCACTGGTGAACCCTGAGCCATTCGGTTCTAAGATGAGGCACGCACAGTGTCTTGGGTTATTCTGAAGTCAAATTAGCTGACCTGGCACAGGTGAGGTCCCCAACAAATAAACCCCTGGCCTGTCTCCTAACCCTCTCTGTGCCCTTCATCCTCAGATTTCTCACCTTAAAGTTCTTTCTCTATCCTTGTTTTTGAAGCTTAAAGACTGGGTGCCAGTTAAAGATTTTAAATGAATTTTTTATGGTTCGCTTTCTTAAAAAAGAAATTTTGGGAGGGCTCTGGGCACCCAAAGGCAGAGGCGAAAGTTTCTTTCTTCTCGCCCACCATCTTTTGAGAAGGACTTAGTTGCCAGCTCCGTGCATCTCAGAAAGCCTTCCAGAGTGGAGAGCTGGGGTTAGAGGAGAGAGTGAACAGCTGCTGGGGAAAGCTCTTGTCCCTAAGCAAAGCCTTCCAGAGCAGAACAAAACCCCCATTCAAGGCAGGGGGACAGTCTGAGCTCATTAATGTCGGGCTTCCAGGACCGCTTCCAAGGGGAAAGGTTTTCACAAACTGAGAATCCCCAGTGATGCCTCAAACCCAAACACAGTAGCCCGGGTCTACAGTGAACTAGATGAAACTCGAATTGTCCACGTGAAAACCAGCCTGACTAACCCCCAATGTCCTGCAGAAGACAGGACATGAAAACAAGTAAACAAACACCCCAAAAACAAAACTGAAAAGCAAAAACAAACAAACAAAACCCTCACAACCCAATGCTGACTTCTGATTCCAGCACTCTTTTCTCTTTTTTGGGGGTGATGACCGTTAAGCTATGTTAGTTCCACGAGCAAGAACAGCTTTCAAGACATCCTTTCCACCTTGGCAACGTCCACCTGAAGGCGCCAACTGTTCCACAGGGCAATGCCTGATGGAAGCCAGACCCAGCAGGGGCCCCATCCTGACTGTCATTTCCCTCTACCCCCTCCTCTCTCTGTCCTCCCAGCACGGTCCTCACACTTCCACTGGGACCCAGAAAAGAAAATAAGAAATGTGAGGGTAATTAGTCACTGTCACACACACTGGCCTGGCATTTCCGGATTACCCTGGTGCGGTCTCTGCCCGCTTGCCTGTTGTGGGTGGTAGCTTCAGAGCCACCTATTGGCCTGAAAAATATTATTTTTACTCTAGCACTGTCTCTTGGGTACTATATTTGGCCTTCCTTGATCTTTGTCTTTAACTTACAGGGAGGTGTCTAGTTACATAGGAAAAAAAGGATGGGGAACCAGGCTAAACAAGACTGTTTCTTTTCACAAAACCATTCACACCTTTTGCTGTTCCTGGGGGTTAGGGTAAAGGAAGAGATGGTGGTCTTTCCTCTGTGTACACGGGAATCTACACAGGGTACAGGACATTGCTCTGCCTTAGGCACATTTCTGACCACCTGAGGTTTCTGGGAACTTCTCTGGTTCCCAGGCCTTCTGGAAGAGCCATACAAGGAGAAGGGCAGGCTGTGAGAGGCCAGTGGTGTTTGCAGCAAGGACCTGGCTTGTGCAGTGCCAGAACATTCCACTGTGTGAGTGTAGTCTTGTTTTCTTGTTTGCTTTTGGAGCAGAAAAAAATTGGGTAAATATTTTCAGCTCCATTTCACATTTCCATATTTTCTTCCAAGCGCACAAAGCATTTTTATAAGCAAAAAAAAAAGTCTAAAATTTTTAATCCACTTAAAACCAGTACTTTTCTACTCTCTGATGGCATTAGAAAGAAAGAGCACAGACTTGTGGTGAACGGGAAGGCTTTATGAGGAATTTCATCTCATCTTCCTTGCACAGCTTTGAAAAAGAGTGGCACCCTGCAGGCCCTGGCCTACCTCACCAAACAGTGTCCAGATCCAGGGGCCGGCATGGCCCTGTCTCTGCGTCCCCTCACAGTCTAAAACGTTCTCCCTCATAGCTCCTACAACAGCCCCTGGTCAGATTCTGTCTGGTGAGGGGAAATAGCTAAGGTCTCAACAACCTGATGTGCCAGGAGCTCTAATGCCTTCTGGTTAAACAGGAACAACCACACTATCGGAGAACTGGAGGGCGTTTTGTAGCCCACAGGGAGAACACTTGTTCCCTGTATTTGTTTGCCTGGCTAGAGGGACCTGTTTGGTCTGCTGAAGTTCCCGCAGATGTGTTTTAAAAAGAGCTTGTTTTGGTTGGAAAACAAAATCAAATAGCATCACCAAAATATGACGGTGGAGGAGGGGAGGGGAGGGGATGGTGATGGTAACAGAGGTGGGTGAGTTATCTCTGGACTTGGAGTGGGCACCAGCTTCCAGGTAAATGAACACAAAGGTTATACCTGAGAGTCCATGTGGAGCCTCGGCCTGGACCTCTGAAGAGATCACCCGGCTGGATCACCACTAGCTTTCCACAAGGTGGTAGGGATGGGCATTGGAAGGGGAGGCACTTCTGGGGTGCATACTGGATCCTGGCCTCAGGGCAGGAGACAGAGGGACTCACTTCAGCTTCGCTAAGAAGGAGCTTGTGGTGGGGGGAGGGGGGAGGAGAGTGGACACAATGCCAGGGTCGTACCTTACGATGTTTCACCACGTAGTAGAGGATGGGTGCCCGGCTGCTACCCTCATGTCGAGGCCTCCACACCAGCTCGTATGAATCAGTCTTGGAGGTCCGGGGTGAGCTGAGGATGATGGGTGCCTCTGCAGGGGCTACCTGCTCCTCTCCCAGGCACTTCAGGGAAGTAGGCTGCACTGATGTTGGGGGCTTAGCAAGCCCAGGTTGCTCCCGCAGCATCTGGTCGGGTCTGCTGGGTCTGGAGCGTGGCATAGGAGGTGTGGCAACAACCGGCTTAATATCCCTCCCGGGTCTCAGGGTCATGTCTGAGGACCAAGCAGGAAAGAGAAGGGAAGGGGGGAGGTGTTAGTGGCCCTGATCACCTGCCAGGGAGAAAACAGAATAAAATCAGAGAAGACCTGAGATCACCGTCGGCCTGCCCTGTGACACACAACCAGGCTCTGCAGAAGAGAAGGTTGGACTCCTTGTCCCACCAGAAGGAAAAGGGGACCTGCCCACTTGGACCAGGCCTCTTCTGCAGTTTGGAGGCAGAAGACAAGCCACTTAAGTCTCTGTAACCTGCTGCCTGTATCTGAAGGATGCGTGTTTGAAAGACGCTGAGGTTTATATTTAAAATTTTTATTGCTTTTTATTCGGTGTGGGTGTGCGTGTGCATGTGTGCATGTGTGAGTGTGGCAGTCAAAGAACAACTTTGGGGAGTTGGTTGTCCATGTGGGGCCTAGGGCTTGACCACAGGTCTTCAGGCTTAGCAGGAAGCACCTTTACCTACTGAGCCATCTCACTGGCACTGATGTGACGGTTTAAATGTCAAATGTCCCCTACAGTCTCATGTGTTAAATGATTGGTCCCCAGCTGATTATTTCGGAGAGAGGTAGGGTCTGGCTGGAGGAAGTAGGCCACACATTTCTGAATGTTATTCTTTCTTCCAGTTCCTTCCTCTCCATTCACCATCCACCATATAATTTCTGTCCCGGAAAGTTACATGAAGCTCTGTTTCACCATTGGCCCAGACTCAGTGGCCCTAAGTGCTCTGTATTAAAACCTCCGAAACTACAAACCAAAACAAGAGTTTTTCCCTCTAAGCTGTTTTCTCCTTCGAAGTTATTTTGTTTGTCACAATGCTGAAAAAAGTGACAAACACAGGAAATTGGCACCAGAGAACTGGGACTGGTGCTGTAACCAAACCTGCCATGAGGTTCTTGTGCCTTCCGGGCTGATTCAGAGGACGATTTGTAGAATGGATATGAATGCTAAGGCAGCTAGAAGGTGCTGACCACAGAGGCTGATGGGCTTTGGGTGTGAGCTCACGAGAGCAGGATGTTGATGAGGTGACAGGGAGTCTGTCCTCAGGACTTAAGACAGAACAAGAACTCTGCAAGGAGTCAGACTGGAAGCCAGGCGTGTGACACTGTGGCAAAGACATTGCTGGAAGCTACATTTGAAAGTGACTAGAGGAAATTTCAAGGAAGCCAGGCACCCAGGCCACAGTGTGATTACTGCTAGCTGATTTTACAAGGCCCATAGTGAGAGTTAGGAACAAGAAGGAATGAGAAAAGGATGTGGAAAAGTGGACATTTGGCTGAGGAAGTTGTTAAAAATCATCTGAGCCATTAAAAGGAAGTCACGTATTCTACACCAAGATGATTCAAAATGTGTCCTGAGGACATGTCAGGAAATGGCTGGACCTCACTCAGAGCAGCCTTAGAGGTGTGAAGGTTTTAAGCCATTTGAAAGACTTTGCTTTGAGAAGAGAACTCTTGGGCAACCTGTCACAAGCTTGTCACCCAGGGAAGTGTTTCCCCTTCAGGCAGCCATCCAGACACTCATGGACCACTGTGTTGTAGGGTTGATCCGAATGGCTTGGGCAAACAAAAGCTTTAGTGCCGTCCACAGGGCACTGGTTGTGTTTACATGCAGAATGCAAGAGTTGTGAGGTCAGAGGCAGTTCCTCCCGTATTTTAAGGGAAAGTCTGGGAGGCAATGCATAGCAGGATCACAGTTCCTGTGAAGAGCCATTAAGATGGTGAAGCAGGCAGCTTTGGGATGCATTAAAGTCCCCAAAAGTTCAGAGATGCCGTCAAACATGGAATGCTTGCCAAGTAAACCAACTGGCAACACGTGGTGCTAACGCAAGAGTGAGGCCAGGACCACAGGGTCAGGATGCCCAAGACTGCTGAGGCCCACATCTATGTTGCCCTAAATACTAGATATGGAGTTACATGACTTAAGACTTGTCCTGCCAGGTTGTGGTCTTGCCTTGCTCCTATTTCTCCTTTCTATGTCGTTCCATCTTTTTGGAATGGGTGTGTTCACTCTGCGCTATTGCGATCTGAAAGCATATGACTAATCTTTGATATTGTAGTGGCTCAAAGCAAAGAGTCTGTCTTACGTCTTAGAAGAGACCTTGAACTGGGATTTTTTAAAGATTTTTAAAAAAATCTGTGTATGAATACATAGGAATTTATGGGTAGGCACTTTGTGAGTGCAATTGCCTTTGGAGGTCAGAACAGGGAGTCAGAGACCCTGGAATGCTTTTCAGGCAGCTGTGATCTACCTGATATTGGTGCTGGTAACTGAACTCAGGTCCTCAGGTTGACAAAAGATAGGTTTGTGATGGTTAATCTTGACTGTCAGCTTGGTTTGCATGAGGATCACCTGGGAGGTTAGGAAATCACACCTCTGGGTTTAGAGACTAAGGTGTCTGAGAGGATTCGAAAGAGATAAAAACCCACCTCCAACAGACTTTAGTTCTCCTTTCTATGGTGGGGATAGGGACATGAAACTAACACTGACACACAGTGTGAGTTGTTTCATTCTGCACTTGCACTGAAGTGATTAGAGATACGAATTCAACTGGGGGTGCTCCCTGAGAAGCTAGAAGCCAAGAGCTCAGCAACAATTCCATCCACAAACTTTTCCAGCCTCAGGCTCAACCCTACCTGACCTCCCTCACCAGAGGATACTGCCACCTGATAATGACTGTACTGAACTGTACCATCCATTGTAGTTTTTCTCTGAAATTCTTTCCATGGTTTCATCTCCTTTATAGGAAGAGGGGATCTTTCTCACATGCTCCACCTCACCTGATCCATGCTGAACACACAATTGATGCCCAGTCAGTACAAGCATCAACTGAAATGACTCAAGCTAAAGAGTTCAATTTATTTGAGAAAAGAACTGTACAGTGTTCCTGCTCAGATTGGAGCTTCTGACATCTGGGCTTCTTGCACTCACCTGGCCGTGCAGTCCTCAGTTGGACCACTGCGTGGGCACTCCCAACTTCATTCTCAGCCATGCACTGGTATACGCCTTCATCCTCAGGCCCGACACCGATCACACGGAGGGCTCTGCGAGACAGCCGCAGGCGCTGGCTGGAGGTGAGGGGCACGGCGTTCCTCAGCCACAGAACAGAGGGTGGGGGGTTTCCGCGCACCTCACAGGTGAGCTTTGCACTCTGGCCCCATGGGATGACCAGCTGGGACAGCTCCACAGTGACCTCAGGGGGTTCTGCAGAGAAGACAGATCAGAAATGGGGAGGGCTGCATTTTTCCACATCCAGGATTACACAGACTGGTTGAGACACACTGTCTTAAAGACCCTGCTTCCTCCTCCCTGACTGTTGGGTTCTCCCTCTGGGAAGAGTGGGGGGGGGGTGTCTAGGTATCTAAAGAGCACACCAGCCAAGATCCAGGGCCCACGTCCTGGGATCTAAGAATCTCTGTTTCCCTAGTGTGCTTCTCTGCTTTCAGCTCTGGGACCTTTCACAACAAAACCCTCTCTGAGCTAGGGTATATGTTTCTGGAAGAGCCGGGAAGGTCAGAGGAAAGATTAAGAAGGAGGAAGTCCTTGAAGATGCTCACCAAACACCTGGACGTTGTAGAGAATGACAGCCGCACCGGGTTCCCCAACCCCGTTGCTGGCCATACAGCGGTAGGTGCCTGAGTCCTCCTCATTGGTGGTGTCGATCAGCAAGTTGCTCAGCAGGAATCGAGTCTTGTTGTAGGCAGCCAGGCTGGACCCATCCTTGGCCCATGTGACTCGAGGTGGTGGGATCCCACTGGCCACACACTCCAGTATGAGACTCTGGCCTTTGGTGACAATGACAGTCTGGGCTTCCAGTGGGTAGATGATGCGGGCAGCCTCAGCGGTGGACCCTGGAGAGAGGAGGAGGGACACGTAGAGTTAAGACTTGGACTTCTAGCCTGTGATGGCCCAGCCCCAGAAGGATTTCAGAGAGCATGGGCCTGAAATTAAAAATAAAAGCCCCTCTGAGGCTCACAGCCTAGCTACTACAATGTCACTTGTCAGTCACTTGTCACTTGTTTCTCCTCAAGTCCTGCTTGACATCAGGCAGTGCACCCTGAGCCTGAGAACAAAGTGAGACACCAGGATCTGCTAGGCCCCAGCTCGACTTCACCAGCCAAGTCAGTGTGTCCCTTACAGGGTGAGCAACCTGCTAAGCTGAGCGGCAGCCACCATTGAAAGTTATACACTTCTTACACTCCAAAGTCCCCAAACACAAAGCAAAGACTCTGTCAGGTGCTCAGAGGAGAAAGCAGCCATCTTTCTCAAAGATGGGGAGAAAGTGCACAGACCAGCTGAAAGGCAGATACTCTCCAGCGTGCTGCTATCCCAGGATCCCTGCAGAGCCTGCCTTGTGACTTCACCTTACGGGCCAACCAGCAGCGACTCTGGGTTTTACAAACCCTGGAGCACACAGTTTTAGAGAATCTCTATTTCTCCTTTGGAAGAAGAGAAAGAAGTTTTGCTCCCTTAGCTTTGGGAGAAAATCCACTTCGGGTGCTCAGTATAGTTCACTGAGTACTTGGAGTACCTTGAAGGAGTGCTTGGGAGGTGAGGGTGTTCACGCACGAATGGGGGAACCTGTGATGCCTCTGTAGATTTTCTGCAGAGGGAGACACTGGGAGTAAGGAGCAGAAGGCAGGCCCAGCAGCCATCCACAATGGCGCCCCTTGCATGAAGCCGCTGTGCTCTACATTCCCACCCAGCAGACTCATCCCTCCTGCAAAGAAACAGGAAGTGAGTTGCCCTCCACAGCAATGAGCTATACTGGCAAGCAAGGTTGGGGTGCTGCCACCCCTCTGCCTCTCGGCTGACAGACCCTGAACTTGGTCTGTCCCCAGGTAGTCCTCTCCCTTTCCAGCTTTGCTGGCCTTTAGCCACAATACCCCATCGACAAGTGACTCTGGTTCTTACGGCGCACACGCAGTCTGTCACTGGAGCCGGAGGTTTTCACTTCCTGGGTCACTGGGTTGTAGGCAGCACACTTGTACATGCCCTCATCCTCCTGGCTGGCGTTGACAATTTGGAGATTCCCTGATGGCATGATCAGGTAGTTGTCTGTGAAGTGTGCAGGGGAGAAAGAAGATGCAGTGAGTTTGGGCCCGGAATCTTAAAGCCTGAAATTCCCCTAGAGTGTTCCGAGGAGAATCAGACAGAGCCTGAAATGCTTTTCTGCACCCCAAACCTAGTGCGGTGTGGGCGGAGTGCCAGAGTAAGGAACAGATTCCTGCCCTGCTTGGCTGACTGTCCCTCACTTAGTGCTTGAGTGTGAGGATCACCTTACACTCTCAAGGAAGGTAGAAAGCTCAACCCGGGCCTGAACTCTGTGTCTGCAGGGTTCTGTGTGATTTTAAGAAGTTAATCAGCCTCTTAGCTCCACTTACAAAATAGCAGGAAGCCTGTTGCTCAAACACTATTAAGACTGAGGCGCGTGCCACACAAATGGGGAAGAGGAGAGTTTTAAAGAACTGGCTTCAGCACTTCCTACCCATCTGTGTCACGGTCAGCAGTCTAAGCCACCTCACTCCTGAAATCCTTCTCTGGAAGAGGAATATTCTGACCCCTAGCCGCTGCCCTCTCTGTGTCAGCCCCTGAAACACCATACTGTGCCTCGCCAGCCTGGAAGGCTTTGTCTGCTCCTGATCCAAGAGTGTCGTGGGTGGAGTGTGAAGCATGTGCATAGGTTACTTGGGCAGGAGGCCAACTGGCGACTTCTGGACAGCCCAGCGACAGGGTGGCCCCTAGTTTCCCAGCAGGCACAGCACTGGCCATCAGTCAGCTCTGAACTCTGTCCTGGTGTCTCCTCCTGGGAGTCAGGGTGTCACCACGCTTGGTGCCTGCCTGCTGCTGGGCCACCCAGGTGTGAGTGCTTAGGCAAGTGCCAGATGGAGTGAGTCTTGCCTAGGGCTGCTGCCAAGGCTCTGCTGGGTACAGGGATTAGAGCTCCTGCCCTCTCCTCTTCTCCAATATTTCTGAGTGGTTGGACCAGGGTGCTGACATTTCAAAAACAGCTTTCCATCTTTTCTGAGATCCCCCCTCCCCAGCTAAGACTTTAATCACAAACATACATTCTTTCCATAAGCAAAAACATCTATAATATGAATGGGATACATTTTGAGTTAGGTTACATGGCAAGTTAGGTTAACTTGGCTTTACATATAAGTTTGTTATGGGATGGGATGTCCATATCTTAACGGACATACGCCTCCCTGTTGCCAATGTGAACCAAACTGTGGCCTCCCCTAGGCCAACCATCATGTCCACTATGGTCTGAGCAGGAAGCTGTGAGAGCTGAGATTAACCACATTACGCAGGAAATGGGGGCAGCTGGGCGGCCCCACCAAAAGACTGTTTTGCCATGTGGGGGAAGCGCCCCTCCCACCAGGGAACGCTGAAGCTCTGGGGACTCTGTGCTTGCCAGACAGCCTTTCTCTACATGGCTGGGGACAGGGGTTTGATCAGGGAGCGTCTGGAGTCAGCCATGTGCTGGAGTGCCTGATCAAATGGCAGCAGCTTGGCAACACGTTCCAGGGCCCCACAAGATGAGTTAAAGTCTCCATGACAGGACAGAGAAACTCCATCATGGAAATTGGCCCCTTACGATCTTTTAGAACCAAATGTCAGACTAGAGGACAGCTGGCTAGCCTGAGGTTGGGGCTGTCAACATGATCATGGGGACTCAGGGAGGTAGCAGCAGCTGACACAAACTAAAGCAGATGGAAGCCAGCTCTCTAGGGCTTTGTGTTGGGGTCCCTACCATTCCTTACCTCTAGAGGCCTCCAGCCACTCCTGTTTGACACTGTACCGGACCTGGGCTTTGGGGTGGCTCTCAGGCAGGTGGCAGGCAATGACAGCTGTGTTCCCCTCATCAACTTCAATCACGTGCTGTACATCTAACTTAAAGTCCTGGAGGTCTGTGGAGAGAAAGGAAGGCTCCTATCAGACCTGGTAGGTTTGTGTTGGAAGCCACACTAGATGGCTTCAGAATCTATTTGGGGACATAAGAGAATGCTGAGACAATTCAGGGCCTCTGGGGGTTGTATACAGGTTTATAAGGATGGACCTCACAGCCCTCATCACTGTACAAATGAGGATCATCACTGTGTTGATGACAGGCTGCACAGCCACCTCAACTTGAGGTGTATAGAAACATAACTTTGAGGAGGCATGGAGAACGCTACTAGAAGATGCCCAGAACGCTTTCTTCTGTGACCCTGAGCCCTAAGAGTGAGCTGTTTTCTACTCAGCTGTCCTGGGAACGGGTCACGGTCAGGACACAAATGTCTAAGCACAGCTGTCAGGATCTGCGAACAGATCCTGAAGAGAAGAGTGAAAAGAAATGCTGATGTTTTCCCAGCTCCTTTTTTTCACACATTCACAATGAAAAGTGACTCAGTTATCAGCTACGATCATAGCCAAGACTATGTCTCCCAGGACCTGTAGACTCTAAAGCCTCCTCTTCTCTTGGGGGTGATGGCTGGGGCTCTGGATGCCCCAGTGATTCTCCTAGGTGAGGAGGGATCTCCCAGGACAGCACGACACTCCAGGCGGCACCCTAATGTGGAATCTGAGAGGAGCTGAGGGTCTGGACACAGGCTTTAGCATCCTCTGGTGTCCCGTGGCTATTTCTTCTGTCTTAGCTTTGTTCAAGGACTGGGTCTACACTAGAGAAAGATGGAGACCAGTCTGGTGTGAAAGCAGGATGTTTCCCAAATGATCCATGTGTCTAAAAAAACAAATCTCTTTGCATGGGCCAAGTCACTGATGGTGCTGAAAAGCTGGGCCATGTCTACAACAAAACCACATTCCGAACAGGAAACTCGGTTTTCAGGATTGTAGCCAGATCTATTTTGAGAGAAGGAATAAAGCAAACAGACTACAAAGAAAGGGATGAAAATATTTTACCCAGACACTTCTTTTTTTTTTTTTTTCTCACTGTGGTAACTGAGGAAGCCATGGAGGCCCACTCTTAAGAGTACAGACCGTTCCAGACTCTGCTCAGACTCCAAGCACTGGGCTTCTTGCAATCTCATTGCAAGACACCACCTGCTGGCAGTGTTGTTTCCATGGGCCACCCAGAAAAGGTGAGCAGAGTAGGCAGAAATAAGATTTCTCAGAAAACATGAGAAATAACTGCCCCCAGATAAGCTACAGTCACCTTGGGGGACCTGGTGATCCAGTTACTGGCAAGGTCAAGGAGGCTGCCTACTTGAAACTTTCTAGAAGTTGTCAGCTGGGCCACTGTAGGGAAGGAAGCCTACTGTTCTGTAATGAAAAGATCATTCACTGTGCCTTTCACTTCAGTTTTAAACTGTTCACTCTTGAAGGACAGGAGCCAAGACTTGTTCATATATGTCCTCTGAGCCTCACCTGGGACTTGGCTCACGTTGACAGTGGGATGTTAAATGAGTTGGTATCATGAAAGTTTCACAAGTTAGATGCCCATTTGCATTGGCCTCCGGACTCGAAATCTCTCACAAAGCTTGGTTTGTGCCCTGAGCTCAACGACAAGGCCCTGCACAAATGCTCCATGAACATTTAGTTAAAGTGTGGCCAACGGCAGTTGTTTGGGAGAAAGAATGCCTGGCACTTGGGAGGTCAGATCGTCTTGCACTGAGTTGCTCTGCAGGTACCGGGAATTGAACCGGGGCCCTCTGGAAGACCAGTCAGTGCTATTAACTGTGGAGCCATCTTAAGTCCTTAATCACATGTGAACAAAGGATGCTGGCATCTTCATCTTTGCATGGGAGCCTTCAAATCATGTAAGCCCTGAGCTGGCTGAGCCCCTTGGTGAGGGCGATGGATGAGTTTCGCTCTGAGAGGAAGAAGATAAACTACAGGAAAGGGGTGCTTGAGTGCACGTCCTAGCCGAACACAGGCAGGCCCGCTCCTTTAGAACACGCAAAGGCCCTAATCCTCCCTCAGGCTAGGGCGCCTCGTACCTGCCAAGTCAGGAAGCTCCCCAGAAAGCGAGCTATGAGCAACTGCACTTCAGAAACATCTGGAAAATTCCTCAGGCGCTGAGAAGCGCTCTCATCCACGGTCTAATAAATCTAAAGCCACCCCACCAAGAGCTGTTTTCCCCACCCCCTCCTTTCTTTACAGCATTCCAAGGAAAACTGCCTCAAGCAACAGTGTACTTAAGCCTAGCAGATCGTGTTGCAAGAAAGATGTGAGCAAGTGAAAGAAGCCTGGCACTAGAACACCGGCTCCATCAGAATAGCCCCAGGCTCCTGCCCACCACAACTGAAGGCTCATCCGGGCACCCACCACACCCACCCAATGCTAGAGCACTGGGGCGTCCTTATGGCCCTCTTGGCTCTCACCGCACCCTCTGACAACGGTTAAGCTGTGCATTCAGGGAGGCATGAAGCTGGGCACTGGTCAGCCATGCAGCCCAACTCTCCCTTTGTTCTGGTGCCAACATGTGCACAACAGCCCATGTGGGCCCTGGACACCCCATCTGGGTGCCCCGCTCCTCACGAGGGCTGCCTGGCAGACGAGGCTTCTCGGCTTCAAAACAAAGAAGCAGCAGTTTGGTCTTTGCTGCCTTCCCCTCCTTCTGCCTCCTCAGCTTAAATCTTAGCTGCCACTTCCATCACTCCCAGCTTGGCTGCCTCAGAAAAATTCAAGTCTCACGAGGGGATCAAAGGCGTCGTAATGAAGTGAGGAATGATGTAAAAGTCAGGGCCCCTATTCCAGTGTTCCTGACCAGAAGGAGGCTGCTGGCTGCACGTGAAGGGGAGCAGTCTCTTCCCAGGCCAGGCTCCTCACAGCAGTTTCCTGGCCCTCAACAATGCCTCACTGGGGAAAACGGGCAGGCTTTCGGTACAAATGGGGTTAACGGGCTTCTATCGGCAGAAGGGTGGGTCAAGTTTCGTGGGAAATGGCTTGATAGGTCACACACCTGTCCTTGCCTGTGGCCTGTGTGCTTGAGAAAGGCATTGCAGGAATGTGTTCCCAGCTTTACTCCTTTTACCTACCCTCACTTCCTCCTTCTGTGTGCTCTCTCTGCACATTGTACCAGCTGCTTCACTAAACGGTCCAATAGACCCACTCGTTTCTCAGATCTCCACAGGTCAAAGCCCTGGTCTTTGGGGCCACTTCTGAGGCTACTAACACCCCCTACTGTCACAGTACTTTCTGAGAAAGCCTGTAATGTTTGGGGCCCTATTAAGAGCCGGGCCTGCTTCCTGCCCCTGAAAAGCTCAGGTTCCAAGGGAAGCTGCTTATTCCAAGTTGTTGATTCTGTTAGATGGCAAGATGCACTGTCTTTAGGAATTTCTTCAAATGCACACTGTGTGGTGTGTTCTACACTTCTTTCCACTTAAAGGGAAAGTCAGGCCCAAATTCTCTTAGCCATGGGATAAAACAAAAAAGCACGTAGAGATACACGCAAGCAAGGCCTCACTTCTGGCAAGTATGAGAGCACGTATGGCCCATTTTATCTTCAGTCCATCTGACTTTTTTTTTTTTTAAACCGCTTTCTAGTTTCCATCATTCTGCTCTTAATAAGAACAAGCTTGGTACTGGCGGCGCATGCCAAATCCCAGCACTCACGAGGCAGAGGCAGGAGGATTTCTGTGAGCTCAAGGCTAGCCTGGTCTGCAAAGCGAGGTCTGGGACAGCCAGGGCTACACAGAGAAACCCTGTCTCAAAACACCAAAATAAGAAAAGTAATAGAATCTCGAATTAAATTACAATACTTGGAGGGATCTGCCAACGTACCTTCGCCCTTAATACAAACTGTCAAATCTTAACTGAAGGCTTTCTGCCTCATTTTCAAAGGATTTACATGTCTAGCTGCTATACAGTGTCTGGGATCTCAGCTCCGTGTTCCTAGTATAACCCTAAACCCCACTTTCCAAGAGTTCTTCACTCAGTCTTCTCCTTGAATACCACCCTCCCAGCTGGTAAATCAAAGCTCTTTCCGTTCAGGCAGAAGAGACGGCACCTTTGTTGGATGCTGTAGGAGTTACCAATGCCCCCATCTCTGTGAGTATTCTGGTCATGCAGACATTTATCACGCAGTTCCATCCCGTACTCCCCCTGTGTTCTGAGAGATCAGAGGACAAGCCTGCACTTATCTGCTGAGGTTGGATGGAATCCACCAGGTTGTGGGTACTGCATGGGGCTCACTTGGCAAAGCTGCTGGGATGCTTAGGAGCCTGAGGGCCATGGGCAAATTTCTGGGCTTACTGTTAATTCTATTCCCCAATTCTCATGGCCTCCAAGCTTCAACTTGTCCCTGTTGTGTCTATGGCTGAGGTTGCAGAACTTGGGAAGAGCCTGTGCTAATGGCAACACTACTCACTGACACATAGATCCCGTGGTCTTTTTTTCTGCCCCTCAGTCATGCTGGCCATGGGCAAGGAAGTAGAGGCACTGAGGACTTTTTCTGGCCGAATCCCTGGTACACAGCTTCATAAAAAGACTTGGATGTAGCAATGGAGAGGACCATGGCATTGCCTTACTAAGTGGCCTCTGGCAGTGTGGAACTTTCCTGAGCCCTAAACTGCTCTACTAATGGACACACACCTCACTCAATCCTTCCATCACTGAAGATAGCATAGCTTAGCTTCACTCATGAATTATCCTTGAAATAAAGTACTTTACAAGTGGAAAACCACAAAAAAACACCTGCCAAGGCCAGAGGGCCACGCATAGCTGAAGCTGACGGTGCCCGTGAGCTCAGGGACCCTGGCACTTGGAGAGTGACTAGAGTTGCCATGGCTTGGACAGGCCTCTCAGCAGCTGAGAATTTGAGGAAATGACTAAGTGCTTAGCAGTGGGTAACCAGGGCACACAGACCACTAAAGTTAAACCCAACTGTAACTCACGAGGCTGGCCCAAACCAGTGTTTTCTAATATGGATGCTGCCACTCAGCCATTCTGGTACTCACAATTACACCACGTACCACAGAAAGTGCAAAGGAAATAAGATGGGCCCTGGATGGGGGGGGGGGGGAGGGTGCTTCTCACCTAACAGATGAGACAGGTGTGATCAACATAAGGCACAACCCAGTCATACGCTGGAGGGGTGTCCCCAGCCTGGTGCTCAGCCCCTCCACCGACAGCCTGAGTCACACTGCCTCAAGCCGTTCGCAGTTTAGGGAGGAAGCCTGGGAAGCAAGCTCCGTGCCGCACTTGGCAGGCCGGGACAGTGGATAAATATGTTTGCTCTCTTTGGGATTTTTACCCCCCTGCCAATCCAATTGTACAAATAATTTTGGCTCCAAACAAAACTCTTTCTTGACAGCCATGGAAACATGACATGAAATTTCTCAAACACACTTTCTGATGAAAGCAAGGCATGCTATGCTGTCTTTTATTTAAATAAAAACCAGTTTCTGCGGGTGGGGGGAAGTTTTGCATCTGCCAAACAGATTAGCTGTTAAATAATTTTTGTTTTTGTTTTTGTTTTGTTTTTTTCTCCTCCATTGAGGTGTAGTTCCCCACATTCCAAAGGTGGAAGGGCTAAGAATAGAGGGGAGATGAAAGAGGCTGGAGGGCAGGGACTAAGGGCAAAAAAAAAAAATCAGAACAAAACAAAAACCATAGTCAAGGCAGGAGAGAGAAAATTGGGGGCAAGAACAGGAGAGAAGGCACAAAGAGTGGAAGGAAAGAAAAAAAAAGGAACCTATTTTGCAATGTTATTAAATGATTTGCAATAAACTGGCTTAAGGCTTTAGGAATTTTTTTTTTGGCTTGAACCAATTAAAAATATTTTTAAAAGACATAAGAGAACATGAAATGCGATTAATCCTCAAAGGCAAGTCAAAGATGGAGCCATGTCTCCCCGGAGTCTGGCAGCCAGATGCACCGGGAGGTGTCTGCAGCCCTCTTCATTTATCTGGCCTCAGCGCTTCTGTGAGGTAGGGCTGGCTAGCGCAGAGCTGCAGTTTCTTTTGGACCTGATGAAATAGTTTGGAAAAAAATACATCGAAGGAAGAGCGAGGGGAGGGAAAAAAGGGGGACTTACTTGCCAACAACCCACATCACACATACTTCTCTGATCATCCAAATATAAATATAAACTTAGCAATGGGAAAATTCATGTGAATCCTGGTGGTCTGGACTCATCAGAGGCAAAGCTGGATCTCTGCGCGGTCTTTGTCAGGGCTGGTGGCCGGGGCAAGGAGAGGGGAGTGGGAGCGGGAAAGGAGCAGAGACCATTGGGCATGGCCCTCGCAATCCGAATTCCAGGTTGGAGAGACAGGACCACTGTCCTGGGGCCACAGGGGCTCGTGTGGACCTCCTTTCTCCCCACACGTCGGTGGGGGCTGTTGCTCTCAACAGCACTGGCTTTCCCTTGAAGGTTCCGACAAACGTCTCTCTCTCCTAACATATTTATTTAGTATGTGTGTGTGCACAAGTGCGGCGGCGACAGCTCTTTAGAGTCATTTGTCTTCTGTTAGCTTGAACTCAAGAGCCAGGCCTGCGCGCAAGTAGGGCTGCCCACTGAACCATCTTGCCAGCCCTCTGTTTTGTTGAATGTCCTCCACGCTTTTGACTTCCATCCTTTCCCCCCCCCTAAAAGCCCTTCTGTATTATCCTGTTTTTACACAAATTCCTTCTTCATTCTATTGGTGCCACACCCCGCTCATTAAAAAATAGTTTTAATTTTTTTTTTAATTATACAATCTTTTTTGGTCTAGTCTTCATTAAAAAAAAAGCAGAGATTTACTAGAACAAAGACTGTAAGACTTGCTTTTCAAGCACAGAAAACATAGGATGTGTCACACAATGAACAATGACAAAACACAGAGCTGTAGGAAACAGTAGCACAAGGAGGAAAATGCAAACAGAACGAACCTCCCACTTAACACGGAAGAGTACCTCAAAGGGAAAATAGCGACATGTGTAGGTTTTAGCTCTTCTTGTAGTAAAGTGAACTCTTGCCTACAAAGCTAGTTTTTAATGTTTTCTGTTGTTTTCCTAAAGGGCCAGGTCATGTGGGTAAATGGGAGTGTATGGTTCTGTTAATTAATACTTGATAGTAAATAAATAAATCCTTGATAATAAATGAAATAATAAGTAGCTAATTAATACTTAATAATAAATACACAGAATACTTGATAATAAATAAATAAAACAATAAATAGTTAATTAATACTTGATTTGGGCTGTGATACAAATGTCTAGGTGTCACGTCTTCAAGGCTTCGAAAGGAACTGGGCAGTAGCTTTAAAAGAGCAAGCCTCGCTCACATTCCTACTGATTTCTTTTTTTTTTTTCTTTTCTTTTTTTTTTTTAATTTGAGACAGGCTCTCAGCTGCAGCCGTGGCTGCTGTTAAGATTCACTATGCAGACCAAGCTGGTCGTGAACTCACAGAGATTCTCCTGCCTCTGCCTCTGGAATACTGAGATAAAAGGTATGTGCCACCACGCCCAGATTAATTTTTAAATAGACTTCGTGGGTATGTGTATTAAGACTATCCATTTGGGTAATAAGAACCAAGAGTTAAAAATCTGGGGTTGCACCACTAGCTGAGGCGATAGTGAGATTAATAGCTGCTGGGAAAGGGCGCGGCGTCTTCTTTAGTGGAAGGCTGAGCACACTCCAGGGTAGGACCGACTCCCATCAGTGTCTGGGATTTGAGAGGAGGAGGAAGAGGAGGAAGATGACTATCTGAAATTGGGTGGATAGGGAGGTGGGGAAGGGAATCTCAGAGGAGGTAGGAGAGTCGGGTGACCAGGATCAAAAATCGTGTGAAAATCTCAAATAATTAATTAAAACAATTTTTAAAAACCTGGGGCTAGAAAGTTCGGCTTGGTGGTTAAGAATGACTGTTCCCTGGCGGAGAAGCCGAGTTCAGAGTCCAGCACTGACTCTGGGCGGCTCACAAACCATCTGTAACTCCAGCTCCAGAGATCCCAAACTTCTGGGGACACTCGCATATTGCCAAATGCATGCATGTGCACGCACACGAAACAAATCTTTCAAAAGAGAGTTAATCAGCCAAGAGAGGAGATGGCTCAGAGTTAAGGGTAGCTGTTCTTCCAGAGGACCCAGGTTCCATTCCCAGCACCCACATGGGAGCTAACAGGGGCTCTGGTGCCCTCTTCTGGCCCCTGTTGGTACTGCACCGACTGCCTGCAGGCAAACATTTATGTATAAAAATAGGAATGAGGGAGCGGGATACAGCTGGGATACAGAGTTAATAAAATGTAACTAATAATAAAAATTAAAAATATGATAAAAATAAGTAAGAGTTAAAAACCTTAGTCTTGACATTTTGATGC
>CM053753.1:63551288-63575598 GCA_028658305.1 Pachyuromys duprasi
CTTTCTTTCTTTCTTTCTTTCTTTCTTTCTTTCTTTCTTTCTTTCTTTCTTTCTTTCTTTCTTTGTTCATTTCTCCTCTCTCTATTCTTTTGACAGGGTTTTTCTACGTAGCTCTGGCTGTCCTGTAACTTGATCTGTAGATCAGGCTGGACTCGAACTTAGAGATCCACCTGCCTCTATCTCCTGGGATTAAAGGCAAAGACTACCACCACCAGGCATAACACCAATTTTTTTTAATAGAAAAAAAATGCTGAGGTGGTTTGTTTGTTTGTTTGTTTTGCTTGCTTGTGTGGTTCATCTGTTTGGCTTTTGCTTAGATATTTTTTGTTGCTGTTGAGTGATGAGATTTTAATTCAGGTTTAATTCTAGTTCTCAAACTGTTCACCAGGTCCCAAAATGGTTGGAAGACTAAAAGTAAGATCAGAATAGAAACCATTAAACGTCCCACATATGCTAAAGTGGAGCGTGAAGGAACTTATCAACTCACTAAATCATCTCTCTTCATCTTACAGGAGGCACATTGCATCATGCCCCCCCCAGCAGACCTGTAGTTTCAAACCAAACTAATCAAGCCTCCTCCCATCTTTAGCTCAACTGGCTTCCTCTGGTCCTCTCCTTAGCTCAGACACTGGACCTAGGAGTGTGTGTAAGTGTGTAAGCAGGTGGTTGAGAACACAAAGAATTGGGGAGGGGGTCAGGAGTCTTTAAATGTATTCTTGGAAAAAGCACCATAGACCTGAGGTCAGTTTGGGAAAAAGTGGCTACTGTGAACTGCACTCCTGGCTCTCTCGGGCAGATATCCAGTGCTAAGGAAGATGCTCTGTGCAGAGTCGATAGCACAGGTCTGCTTAGGTGCTTCTCCCAGGCTGTGTAAGATTAGTGCTGCTGCCACTTGGAAACTCCACCAGAACATCAGGGGGAATTCTCGTAAGAGAATTTCATGCCTTATTTATCCGAAAATAGAAGAAATTAGCCATGACTTCAGCCTAGAGCCACAGGCATTTTATTCTTTTTCCCCCCCACTAACATATTCAGCTGCTTAGGGCCTTCTGGGTCTGAGGGGTGATTTTTTTGCTCACCTGGCCAAGTCAAACACATCATTTACCACCAGAAGCACTAAATTTCAAACTAAGGCAGTTCTCCCTTTCCAAGTCCTGGCTGCCATGAAGCTGTCCCGGCCCTGGTTTCAGCTGCAGACTGCCTGCCCCTCTTGGGGCAGCTCAGGAAGCCACCTGTGTTTTCTTTTCTCCCCCAACTCTTTTTTTTCCCCTCTGCCATCCCTTCATCCCTTCATTCCAAAGCAAAGGGCTTATACAGGAGTCCACGAGTTAGCCAAGCTGCTACACATTTTTATTTTTATTTTTCGTTTTGGAGCAACTGGCTCCTTCTTGTTTTCTCTGGGAATCAAGCAGACTGTGCCAGACTGCTGTGTGTTGGAGGTTAAAGATGCTACTGCAGGACAAACACACAAACAAACAAACAAACACAACTTAGAACTTCTTTCTGAATCACAATATGTACGGACCTTAAAGGTAAAGAGACAAAATAGTGAGAGAGAAAGAGAGTGGAGAATGGCATGGAGTAGCATGAGACAGCTGACTAATGTAGCTCGATTAAGAATTTGGTAATGCGGTTGAATCAGGCAAGGCTGGAGAGCTAGCTTAGTGGTTAAGAGTACCAGCTGTACTTCCAGAGGGGCTGGGTTCTGCTCCTATACATACAATCATCTGTAATTCTAGTTGTAGAGCATGCCATGCTCTCTTCTGGTCTCCCTGGGCACCAGGCATGCAAATGGTATGCAGACATACACACAGGCCAAACATCCATACACATAAAAAATTTGAAAATAAAAAACTTGGTAGCCTTCACTATGGGAAAAATTTGTGTTGTTCCAGAAACTGTCCCTAGACCTGTCCACCATGTAGGTGGCTGAGTTTAATTGTTAAAGACTTGGGGATGGCATGCAAAGATTCAGAACATTAAAGATAAAAGCAGATCCACACATCCTCCAAGATTCAGTTCCTGAATCTTTCTTGGTAATCCCCCTTCCCTACTTGAAATAAGTCCATTGCTAGTTTCTCAGTTCCCATTAAAATCTGTTCATATCTCTGACAGACAACTTGGAGGGCTACCACATGGAAGATCATTTTCTCCATTAGACAGAGAGGTCCTCAATGAGTAGGACCAGATCTTACTGTGATGTACTGGAAATCCTAAATACATCACAGTTTTTAAGAAACTAGCTTCCCCACAACATCCAAATAGAGAAGTCAACACTGGAGAATGGTTTGCAGTTTCCCAAGATGGGCTCATTGATTTGGTTTTGCCTTACTGAAGTCTTTAAGGATAGATTACATTTGTTAAGGAGTGAGTGCCTGAGGATAAAACTAAATTGTAGGGAGTTAGATAATGAATTGAGGCAATAGAATGTTTTAGAAAGAGCATCATAGTGATGGCTGGAGATAAAGTTCTTGGTATAGGTTTGGTTAGCCTTCATATTTCCTTCTCTTTTAGTCTCTCTACCTCTCTGTTCTAAAAATAAGGGAGGGGTAGCTAAAGAGGTTAGCACATATAGTATGATGGTAAACTGAATTTAAAGTAAAACTCAAGACATAATATATATGTATATATTACAAACAAAATACCAACAAATTAAACCTCATACACAAAGACCTTAATGAAATTGTCAAATGTGTCTAAAGCAATTCCTGACAACATACAGGTACCAAGCCAAGAAGGCTCCGTGAAGCCTGTGCCTTTATCCTCTGAAAGGTTGTAATGGATATTCTTGGTTCTCAACTTGACTATATCTGGAATTAACTACCCTCATCAGCTACACCTATGAGGGATTTTTTTTCCTTGATTAAATCATTTGAAATGGGAAGACCCACTTCTAATCCGGATCTTTGAGGTAGGAAGACCCACCTTTATTCTAGACCACACCTTCTGCTGGCAGTATATATAAAAGAAGGAAAAAGGAAGCTTGCTCTCTCTTGCCTGCTTGCTTTCATTCTCCCTCACTGGCATTAGAGCCTACTTCTTCAGGATTTCAGGACATACCTAAAGACCAGCTGAGACATCTAGCCTCATGGACTGAACAACTAACTACTGGATTCTTAGACCTCTTGTTCATAGGCAGCCATTGTTGGATTAGCTGGACCACAACTTGTAAGACATCCTAATAAATCTCCTTCCTATATAGAAAGATTCCTTCTGCAAGTTTCCTCCAGAGAACCATGACTGCTGCAGAGGGACTGAAGAACGAAGTCTGCGAGTCTTTATCTCCAGTGGTACAACTCCATCAAGGTCTGAAATCCAGAATACTGTGAGGGCTCAATGGAGTTAATGGGCCAATAAAGACTGAGGAATAATCATTGCATTAGCAGAGTAGAAATACATTGGTATGAAAGAGCCATTAATGCTGCTGACCCCTGGAATTAATTGAATATAATTTCTTGACATTGCCTCTAAAGAGATGTGATCCTAAACTACTACAGATAGAGTATATTTGTGGTGGTCAGTGAGTGGGGTGTGATGATTAATTTCATGTGTCAACTTTTCTGGTAACCAATGACTAATTCCTTAGTAAAATATTAGTCTGGTTATCATGGAGAAAGATGTGGTTGTCATTTACCATCAGTAAGCTTTGAGTAAAGCAGATTGTCTTCCATAATAGAGAATTATTGAGTCAGTCAACTGACGGTATTAAGCATAAAGACTGAATTCTCCTGGAGAAAGACAATATAGAAAATCTGCCCAAGTTTTTGGCTTTTGGACTCAATACAGCAACATCAACCTTTAACCATCGTTGCATGTCTGCATAAGGTCAATTCTTTAAAATAAGCCCCCTCCCTGTGTAATATATAATTACCCATACTTTAGGTATATATAACTAAACTTAGTGTATATTTACTGTTTGTTCAACTTCTTGGAGCTCTGACCAGGATGAAGGAGCCCTAAGATAAAGGAAGTTACAAATATTTTAAGAAAAAGAAAAAGTGTTTACAATGGCCCTGAATGGCCCTGAATGGCCTCTTATAGTTCAAGGTTAGACCCAGATTATGCCAATAAAGTGTCTGATGGGAATGAGAGAAAGGACATCCATGGCTCATTTGTAAAATCTGCCATGTGAACGCCAGGGTCAGACCAGCTAGCCAGTAAATACCACCTTTGTCTACAGAACCCGCAGCAAGCAGGAACCCACAGGGGCACAACTCTAAGAGCCACCAGCACTGTACGGAAATGTCATGGCTGCTCCTGAAGGCAGCTGGAGTGGGATTGTGGTCTGGGGAGTACATGGATCCAAGGAGCTAAGAAACTCCAGGAGAGGGGATTAGTTCTTTCTGTCTTGTCTCTGTGATGACTAGATACTAGGAATGGCCTGGATTCAATTATTCTAAGAGCTCTCTCCAGAATGGAGTTTGTCACCCAAGGCTTGACCTAAGCCCCAGAGCCTCCTTCAAGAAGATTCTTTGCAAGTATTTGCTGACCAAATGGGCCAATAAATAAAAACTAGAATTCCTAAAGTGCCTCAGGATATATTACTGCATGCTCTCTTGTTTGCCCAAAACCCAAACTGACCAACAAACAAAACCCCCATGATCCTGGTGATATAATTTTGTGTTCATTTCATAGCAGCTGTGGCAAATCTGGGAGATTCAGTGAATTACACAAAGCATGATGACTCTTAAGTGACAAAGCTAAGACTTAAAGCCAAAATACAAAATGTAGTTTCTTATTTTTTTCTCTACTATACATTTGGCTCTTCATTTTGCAGATAGGTTACATTAAAGTATGGTAAAGAACCCTTCTTCCAACTGCAGTGAGAACTTTGTAATCTTGGTTTCTTTTAAAAACACAGAAGTGTTATGCCAATATGTTTTCATTTTTATCCCAGGTGTGGGGATATGAGGCTGCTTTGTAACAGGTGCCTATGATTTGCCTCATGCTCTGGCAGAGGTGTATTTTTGCCAGCTGCATATAGTGTCTGCAAGTTTGTGACATTTGGAATTCTGGGAACTTTTCAGAGGATATATAAATGCTAAAGCACAGATAGGTGTGTGGCTAGTTGGTAGTTGGATGTTGTTGCTTGTAGTTTGTCAAGTAGTCGTGTGCAAAGAAATGAGAAGAAGAAATTAGATATCCTGAAGTAGCAAATGCCCAGCCATAACCTACCTTTCCTCAAAAACACAGAATTAAGAGCCAGGAGGTGGTGGCACATACCTTTTATCCCAGCACATAGGAATCAGAGGCAGGTGGATCTTTGTGAGTTGGAGACCATTCTGGTCAACAGAGTGAGATCTACGTGGAGAGACGCTGTCTCAAAAAAGATGGACTCATAGAGACAGCTGCCTAAGTAGATTTCTTTCTTTCTTTTTGGCCTCCCTTTGCCTTCTGATCTCTGAAGCCATCTATAGGACTGTTCAGCAGTATGCTGGGACTTCACACTCATAGGCTTTAAAGAAAGCTACAGATCTGAATTATCTCAGCTTCAACTTAAGACTTCAAGTTTATCTTGAACACTAAAATCACCTGCTACACAGTAACTGGAAGGTAGCTATGCAGTCCTCACGTGTTCAGTTCCTAACTACAGTGTGGCTATTAGGTGATGGAAGAATTGCCTTTCAAACATAGAAAAGGGAGAAAATAGAGGAGTGAGTAAGAGTTTATGTGGATGACTGGAGGTAGAGGACAGAAGGGGGCCTTCATGTCTTGTGCCAGCTCCATGAAGCCATTGTGACAGCCCGAGGTGCTGTGCTGAGAATCTCACAGGTAGAATTGGGGGCCAGGAAGAAAAGTCTAGTGTTCCCCAGTTGCTATCTGCTGTTAACTCTAGAGCAGAGTGGGAGAGTTGTTGGTTGAGTTGTAGCCACCTAGCAAAGTGTTTGCGTAAAGGAAAAGAAAGGAAGAAAGAGAGGAAGAAAGAAGGAAGGAAGGAGCTCAGAGTCAAAGGTGTTTCAAATATCAAGAGTAAGACTGGAGACCTAGTGAAGCATCAGCGGTGGGTGAACATTACCGAGAAGCAAGGTGAGGTTAAATCACTGGTTCTCAACCTTCCTAATGCTGCTACCCTTCGAGGCAGGTCCTCATGTTTACCCCAACCATAAAATTATTTTCATTGCTACTTTATAACTGTAATTTTTCTGTGGATATTAATCATGATATAAATATCTGTGTTTTCTGATGGTCTTAAGCAGCCCCTGTGAAAGGGTCATTTGACACTCCCAAACGGGTAGTGACCCATAGACTGAGAACCACTGAGTTAAACAATAAAGAAAATTCTCCAAGGGCCCCAGTGAGAGTGAATGGTTCCTACCCACAAGGCAGGGCAGGCGGGAAAGACACCGTCAGACACTTCCGGTGATTCTCAACTTCTATCTCTATTTTTACCAAAATCCGGAAGCTGATATTACCTGTCCAAGATGAAGTCCAACACAGGAGAACCAGAGGGCTGGGTCAGGACAGTTCTCCAGGGCCTGCCCTGTCCCTGAATCCTCAAGCCAGATCCTAGACTGAAGCCAGGATGAGGCATGTTGCCAGGTAGGCCAAACAGCACTGCTTTGTGTGACATGAATGTAGGAAGGAAGGCTGCCCCCCCACCCCAGCAGGCCTTAAACGCTGAGTGTGGGGTGTATATGCGTGTGCACCGGCACTCTCCTGCCCTGCCTGCCTCTCAATGCAGGGGGTGCCATTGGTAAACCCATCTGTAGAGAGCAGTTTCCCTGTACACCAGCCAATCAACCAAACACAGCCCCATTCTGCTCAGGAATGCGTTCTCAGAAATTTAATCTAACTGCTGAGTCTGGGCCAGACTTTCCAGTGGCATTAACCCAAAGATAGCACCCCGTTTTCTGCCCCCCCCCCAGCCTTCCTGCCAGCCCAGTGCTCTCTCCTTCAATGGTAGGAGGGAGCTGCTCCATTCCCCTAACCCCCTCCTCAGCAGGACACCCACCCCCACCTGCCCACCCCATTTCCTCAACTCTTCTTTCTTTTTAGTCAGGTCCAAACATTTCACTCTGGATTCATGTCTGAATGACAAGCCAACAGTTCTTGGCTTTCAAGTGAGACCAGCTCCACTTTAGCGCACGCCCTTCTCTGCCAACCACGCAACCCTTCAAGCAACAGAGAAAGCAAGAGCCAGGATTTTTTTTTTTAAATGAAGACTGTAAATTGAATCTTCTCACACAGATACACTTTGAATCAAACAGAGAGTTCCAAACTAAACCACCTCTCCTCCAACTCCCCTTCTCCAAACAGTAAAAGGTTCAGGCTGTCTCCTCATTAGGCTGGATATGAGCATCTGGAGACACATGAGGATCATTTACAGATAGAGTCTTTCTCCTAGATGCCCCTTTAAGGCACAAATATTGTAAGGTATATCTTATTTGTAATAATGAACAACTAGGAAAGAATGAAGTGTCCAGCAACAGGAAATACGTCAGTCCATTATGGACGAATTTCACTATAGAAGAGGAGAGTCGGTAATCTAGCTAAGGGCACGGTGGGACGTTAGAGTGATAGTTGCATGATCTTATATGTTATACCCATAAGCAGAAGCTCATGGCTTTCTGCACTTTACTGGGTAAGGAGAAAGGTGAAATATCATATGGCCAAAGGAAAATGCTTGTCATACAGTGCCAAAGAGGAAAGATAAGAATACGAATTGTATTATTCAGTCATATTATAACAACATAAACATACAGGTATGGCTAAAAACTGGAAGAGCAGATGCCAAAATGACAGTCATGATTGTGTGAAGGTTACATTGCTTTTTACATATTCCAAATTCTCTGTAGTGCAATTATAATTTAAAAATTGGTAACAGGAGGCAGGAAATGTCTGATGCCAAGTGTGGTTCTGATCTCAGCCACTCTTGGTGTGACGCGATGGTCCCTACCTATCTCTACCCTCTTCCTCCAGGCTTTCCAACATCCCCTACTCTTCCCCCGAAGCATAGCCAGAGGAATGTGCCTAGCTGCACTTTGTCCAGGGCTTAGCCTGCTCCCAGAGACCCAACACTCAGACTCAGTGGCCCCCTTTCTTCCATGAAGAAGAGTAGCTCTGTGTGGGGTGGGAAAACATGTATTTCAAGGTCAAGCTAGCCATTCAGGGAGACACTCTTTGCCTGGCCCCTGTAGGAATGGGAAGAACTTCTTGATGTCTCCTAGGAAACCAGGAGCACCAGCAGCAGCCCTGTTCCACTCTTCCACAGTGATGTTCTGGGGATGTGGGGCCAGAGGCAGGGACAAGCCTTTCTCCCTTGTACTTCTGCTTCCCTAGTCCTTGAAACTCTCTTTCCAGGGCTTATATCATACACCCCAGTGACCTCAGCTAACTTCAATTGACCCATATTGTAGATGTTTTCTTCTTCACACTATGGCGTGGGACAGCTTACTTTCTAGATCTGCATCACCCATAAAGCCAATGGTGGTGGTGACAAGCTCATCTGGGGTAAGGGGACCCTGACTGAAAGCGCTCTGATGATGGGAGAAGAGGGAAAGGGGTGAGAGAGCATCTGTCATATTTTCTTAAAACAACTGACCAAGTGGAGGCATGGCACCAATTCTGGGCCCCCAGAACAGGTCACTCCCTGCAGATGCTCCATGGATCATCTTGCATGGAACAGAACTTCTCCGGGACACCAAAGCCCCCAAGACTGCTGAGCAGCCACCACAGTACCATGAAAAGTTTTAGAAGTTGGGACCCCTTTAATGCTCTGACTCACAGCAAAGGGTAGGAATAGGAGAGAAGAGAGAGTGGGAGAAGAAGGTGAGACCACACCACACAAAGCAACAAACAAGCAGACTCACTGGCTAGTGTCACCGTGGCCGGCACACTGGCCACGGCTCCTGCAGGCATCCGAGCCACACACTGGTACCGCCCCACAGTGTGGTTGTTGAGGGCAGCGATGACGAGGGTCCCACGGGTGATGAGGACACCCAGAGCATCATCTGAGCCATTGAGCTCCTTCCCGTTGAAGCGCCAAGTTACGTTCACCCATGGTGGTTCCACCACACAGCCCAGGATCACGGTTCCTCCAAGCTTCTGGACAGTGGACATGGGCTGGACAGTGACCTGAGGAACTGCATCTGGAAGAAGAACATCAATGCAGCATGGAGCTGAGGCCCCCAAGAAACTGACACCACAACCGCCACCTTTTGAGAAGCTCAGCAGCCAGGCAAGTTGCTCTTCCCCTAAATTAACCCAGCTACCCTTGCCCATTCCCTGCCTGTTTCCAGAGAGTCCCCTTGCTAATACAGGATAGAGGCAAGGGCTCAGGCTCTGGAGTCGGACAGACCTGAGCTGAATCTAGTGCCACTGGCTCTGAGCTGTGTAATGCTGGCCTTTCTGGAAATGGAGGCTAGTAATACCTGACTCACAGCATTGCTCAACACGGCTCGCAGAGCATACAAATGGCTGCCCTGTGTTCACCCAGTAAACACACCCAGTAAACACACACCACAGACAGCCATTATTAGCACCCCTCACCTACTAGTGTACTTTGAAATCACCAAGACACAAAACTGTAAGCAATGTGGTATTGACGGTGCTGCAGCTTGAAGGTCGGTAGAGAGGTAGTGCTCTAAGCACTCTAAGCTGCTACCTGCTTCCCTCTGACATTAGGACAAAGCGCTCTTCTGGGAAGGGCAGGCTGAGGATGAAAGGAAAACACTCACTCAGATCAGCAAGGCAGCCTGCCGTGGCTAAGAGAAGCCAAACCAGAGTAACCATAGGCCGCGTTCCTCGGCGCATGGTCATCGCCCCGTGAAGCGTGGTGTGTCACAGAGGGTTCCAAGCCAAAGTCCCATAAGCCGTGTGGGATACCCGTAGAGACACTGCTGTCCCCCGCAGTCCTGTTGTGAGAGAAATTGGGAGAATGCCTATGTGAGAATACCTGGAGCTTGATCCACCCCTCACCCTCCCTCCATCACTCTTGCAGGCGGCGTTCAAAGTGGCTGCGTTACCCAAGGACCAAAGAGGCTCTTCTTGACATTTCATATCTTAAGGATACGTCATATTAGGATTCTTCCTTCATCAGAAGAGAATGTCATCGTGGAAAGAGCCTTGTCTGGGGACTGATGGCGAAGACAGGGAGCCCAAGGTATGGAGGGGCTGATTACTATGGAAAGGCCCCGCAGGGGCAGGGAGTATCTATGTTGGTGAATGCAAACATGAGAACATTCTTCTCATTCATGATCAGAAGTTACAGATCCGTGGCTGCGTGGCGCGCCACGTCGTAGTGCAGAACACTGTTGGACAACACTGTTAGGAGTGAACTGAGTTCCTCTTTGGGGCGTGTTCCTCATTAATGACTTCTAGCACCTGCAAGGTTCCTGAAGGCTTTAGTTCCCTTCTACTCCCAGCTCTTCACCTATGTGTGTCCTTTGGAATTTTTATTCTCAAAATAAACCTGTCTCTCCTTAGCTTGCCAATAGGATCTATCTGCCCAAACACAAACACAAAGGTCCCGCCTCAGCCAGGGCTCTGTACACAGAGCCTTATTTCAGCGTTGCCCCTGGTGCTGGAACTTCGGGGCTTCCACCTTCCTGATTCTCAGAGCTGCCTCTCTGTCCAAGACAACATTCCCCTTTCAGTTGTGGCTGCACGGCCTCTCAAGCTGTCTGATATGCTATCAGCCACTCTTTAATACCTACCTCAAATCTTCCATTCTCCCCCTCCACAGTATTATCTCGAGAGCTATGGTTTTTTTAAAGATTCTCCAGAATCTCAAAGGCAACTACACATCCTAATAGACTTCCTGATACTGCCAAAACCAAGGCATCGTTCCTATGCTCTCCACTGATGTATTGACAGAATTGCCAAATGAGGAAGATGGATCAGTGCCTTTCTCCAAGACAGCAAAGTGGATTCCAGGAACAGGCAATGTTCCAATGACCAGACAGTGGAGGAATACCACCCCCGTCCTGTGCATGTGGCAATATTGTTATATGAAGCAGAGTAGAAGCATATTACTTACTTATTATTTGTGTAATAGCTCTTGGGTGTGTGCACACTTGCACGTGGAGGCTAGAAGTCAACACCAAATGTCCAGGTGAGCCCTCTCACCTCACCCATGAGGTGGGGGAAACTATCTCTACTTGCAGGTGAAAAAATGGAGTACCAGAAACATAATAGCACTCGGTTGCGGAACTCTGCTCCTGGGATGAGAGCCTCATGGGCTGCCTCAGGAGCCGTGTGCTTTCTGCTACTGCAAAAATCTTTCTCCACCTCTCCTAGCAAGGGCCCTGTACGCATTGATTTAAAAAAAAAAAAACAGATTTGGAATAAGACTATGAGTAGACAGTGACTCCTAGAGGAACCCCCTTCCAAAATGTATAACTCTCATGTCCTTTCAATTTTCCAGATCATTGTTTGTTTGTTTTTTAATTCTTAATCAACTTTTTCCCAATGAGATGATGTATTAAAATAGAACCCCACATGGGTTCCTAGTTACAGGATTTCTTTTCTTAAAGGAACCCAACTCATTCACGACATGCCCCAGTTTCTCAGTGCCCTTAAGGAGACTGGCACCAACTTTCTTCCCAGCCTAGGAAAGACAGAGCAGGGAGGGAGCAGAGAGAGACAGAGAGAAAGGAGGAATATGAATGCGAAGCAATAAATACCAAAGTGGGGGCAGGCAGACAAAGCAGGCCAAGGTCTGTTTCTCATCTAGGCACAGGGCCCACAGAGGTGTTGGGGTTGTAAAATGGACAAAGGGTTTACTGAGGAAACCCAGCCCAAGACCCCTACTGTTTTAGGAGGACAGGCCAAACACTTCCCATTCCTTCTGCACCCTGGGTAATTTATACAGCTCAAAATGGAAACAGCCCTCACTACTGCTGCCAACCACTACCGTACTTTTTTTTATTTTTTTAAGGCAACACAGAGAAAAGAATGATGTGGTAGAGAAGTGAGAGGGGAGAGAGGAAACAGGAATGGGCTGACCCCAGGGAAGGATTCTGGGGTCTCATTTTGTAAAAGTAGATTGTGACCAGAAAAAAAAAAGTCCCAAACAACCACAACAGAAAAGGCTGTGTGTCGCTGAAGGTCTTTTTTTCTGGCTGCCTAGGGAAACTGAGTTCCAAGATAATTTTCTGAGCCAGGGTCTCATGCTGTAGCCAAATTTGGCCTGGAACTTACTGTGTAGCTCAGGCTGGTCTGCCCTGACTGCTCAGCACTTTACAGGGTTTTATCAGTATGAGCTACCATATCTGGCTTAGATGCATTTACTTTGGCTTTTTAGTTTATTTTTAATTTGTAGTGCTAGGAACATGACGGTCTGACACACGATGGGCTTGCTCTCCACCATGGAACTATTGGCCCTAGATACTTGCTTTGGTTTGGTCTGTTTGGTTTGGAAAGTGCTGGTGACTGGGCCCAGAACCTCACATACTGTGGTATTGTGGGTGCTGCAATACTTCCTGCAAATGATCACATACTCTAAAGGTGTGCAGTTTAGAGAATCTTACTTAAAACACATAGGCACACATACCTCATGTGTCTATATACAGCCATCCATCCATTTGTCTATCTGTCTGTCTGTCTATCTAGCTATATCTGTCTATCTAGCTACCTTACTACCAATCATCCATCCATCTATCTATCTGTCTTATACATAATATGCATACAAATATATACATGCGCCCCCAGGCCCTCAGTGAGTCAGAAAATCGAGGATCTGTTTGGCAGTATTAATGACAATCTACTGTCTACTTTGATTCTAAAGCAGAGATGTCTCCTAAGAGTCTTTTAAAAAGTATGTTCAGGCTCCACCAAATATGAATGTATTCAAATCTGAGGGAAAAGATGGGACATTAAGCATGTGGATTTGAATGCCATTCCCCCATATGGACTTCTATACATATACATGTACATATATATATCATATATATATATTCTGATATATACATATCAGAATATGTATGAGAATATATAAATGTAAATTAGAATCTAGTGTGGAGTTATTTATGATTCTTCAGTGTTAAAAGACCTGCAGTCTTACAATTTTGTAAGATCTACATTTATATACATTTATGTATGCATATGTATAATTCATGTGTATGTATGTATATTCATATGCAAGGCTTGAGATGGAGAACCTAACTGCAGTGTGACTTTGCCTTCTTATGAAATGAATGAGGCGTTTTCAAAGTTGGAGGAAGACACCAGGAAGGCGATATAAAATATTTCTGGATGTATCTTGTTTTCTTATGCATTTTCTCAGAAAAAGAAAAAGTTTTAAAATACCTAAAGCAGACAGATATGAAACTGAATTCTTGCTGTGAATTCTAGTCCATGAGGACTAGGGACTCCCCATTTTTAAGGGTATTTTGCACAAAATGTTTGTCTGAGAAGCTTCACTCTGGACTAATGTGTTCCCCACTGCCTCCCAGCAGCCATTTCTGAAGCCATCCAGAATCAAGAGCAAAACACTCATGTCTGGGGCTGAGACCACGCATGAGGAATTGTGGCCTTCAAATATCTATTCATCTTTAACGTTTTTGAGAAAATGACAAACGACTGAGAGCCTATCATCAGGAGACAGCTTGATCCCCTCCTCCCTACAAGGCTGGATGAGCACGTGGAAGCGAGTGAGCCTCCTCAGCAGGGGCTGACTCTCATCCTGCCTCACCTGCTCAGAAGCATGTCCTCTGCAGGGCCGGCACCAATGACAGGACAGGGTAATCAAGCCTCAGAAACGGTTGACTGACAAGAATGAGATCTGATGGGGCCTTTTGTTCCCCTGGCTGAGAGAGGCTAGACAATTAGCAATACCTGCCAAGTCACACGTACTGACAAGCTTCCAGTTTCACAGAGTAAGATCCCCTTTCCCAGTGCTCTGTGGTGGCAACTCTGAGCTGTTGTGCCCTGGCTGGAGAAAAGTAGGTGGGTGCAAATGTCGGGTAGCCTCAGGTCTCAAGAGAGTAGGACTCATATGCAAAAGATCACACTGAAGGAGGCATTAGGAAATCACAAGGGGGATGAATAAGAGAATTTAGAGAGATTTAGGAGTAGGGATTTTTTTAAAGACTACCAAAACACCATGTGTACACCCTTAAAAATACATAGTAAGAAAAAAAAGTTTATTTTTACTTAAAATGTTGTGCTTTACCCACAGACTTAATTAAAAGGAAACATTTTAAAATTGGAAGGAACTCAAGAAAAATGCAATATGGCTTAGAATAACATCTGCTGTGTTTCCAGGCAACTGAGTCTCCCAGTTAATTAAGCCAGGAGCCTGGGCCTCAGAATCCCAGTCCAGGGCTAGTTTCAGTATCCAGCACTACCCCTGCAGTGTTTCAGAACCAGTTTTAACTGTTTCTGAATCTAGTTCCTTATGCATATTTCCACCAACCCCAGCACAGCTTTTCTAAATGGGTTCTGGAGATCTGAACTCAGGTCATCATGCTTGTGTGGCAGGCACATTACAGGCTGAGCCATCTCTTTAGCCCCATAGTAACTTTCTATACGTCAACTTTCATCATACTTATCATAAATGTACTAATCTACAGTGTTCTCCTAAAGTTCACGAACCCTCTGTGATAAACTCTGTAAAGTGATGTGAATGCTCGCTCTATAGATATACTGTCCCAAGCAACAGGTAGCAACTGGATACCTATCAAGCTGTGCTGATAGGATAACAGTAAAACTAGATTTTAGGTCTGCTTTAAGAGACCAGCAAGGGCTGGTGTCTACCACATTTGCCAGAGTTCTAGATTAATATGTGACACGTCTACCTAGACCTCTCTGATCCTTCTTTCCATCCTTCTTTCTCTCCCTTCATTTCCCTTTCCTTTGTGTGTGTTGGTGGGGTACATCTGTGTGTGTGGTTGCATGTGCAGGTGTGTTCATATGGACATAGAAGCCAGAAAACAACCTTGAGTGTGGTTTTTCAGGTGCCATCCACATCTCATTTTGAGGCGGAGTCTCTCACTGGCCTGAAAATCCCTTTCCAGGCTAGCCTGGCTGACCAGCATCCCCGAGATCCAGCTGTCTCCTGTTCTCCGTGTTGAGACTGCAAGTGTGCACTATTACTCTCAACTCATTTTTTTAACTGCAGATTTTTTAAATTTTTATTAATTAGTTTATTCACTTTGTACCCCCCTGTAGTTCTTTCCCTCCTCCCCTCCCAATCCTCCCTTCCCTCCCCTTCTCCATCTATGTCCTCCCCAAATCCACTGATAGGGGAGGTCCTCCTCCCCTTCCTTCTGATCCCAGTCTATTAGTTCTCATCAGGAGTGGCTGCATGGTCTTCCTCTGTGGCCTGGTAAGGCTGCTCTCCCCTCAGGGGGAGGTGATCAAAGAGCAGGCCAATCGGTTCATGTCAGAGGCAGTCCTGTTCCCATTACTATGGAGCCCACTTGGATACTGAACTGCCATGAGCTACATCTGTGCAGGGGTTCTAGGCCATCTCCATGAATGGTCCTTGGTTGGAGTATCAGTCTCAGAAAAGACCCCTGTGCCTAGAATTTTTGGTTCTGTTGCTCTCCTTGTGGAGCTCCTGTCCTGTCCAGGTCTTATTATTTCCCCCTTCTTTCCTAAGATTCCCTGCACTCTGCCCAAAGTTTGGCTATAAGTCTCAGCATCTGCTCTGATACCCTGCAGGGTAGAGCAAAAGAGCTCAAGTACACAACAAGGACATTTGCTCAACCATGTTTGTAGCAGCTTTAGTTGTAATAATCAGAAGCTGGAAACAACCCAGATGCCTCTCAACTGAGGAATGGATACAGAAATTGTGGTACTTCTACACAATGGACTCAGCAATAAAAAACAAGGAAATCATGAAATTTGCAGGCAAATGGTGGGAACTGGAAAAGATCATCCTGAGTGAGGTATCCCAGAAGCAGAAAGACACACAGGGTATATACACACTCATAAGTGGATATCAGATATATAATATAGGATAAACATACTAAAATCTATACACCTAAAGAAACACATCAAGAAGGAGGACTCTGGCTAAGATGCTCAATCCCCATTCTGAAAGGCAAAGGGGATGGACATCAGAAGAGGGAGAAAACAGGGAACAGGACAGGAGTCAACTCATTTTTAAATGTGGGTTCTAGGGTTCAAACCCAGGTATTTCTGTGTCTTGCAAGCAGCTTACTAAGCTATCTCTTTAGACCCTCATCTTCCTCCTTTGTGTGTGTGTGAAAGAGAGAGAGAGAAAGAGACAGAGAGAACAAGTATATGTGAGTGTGTGTGAGAGAATAAGGGACAGGGGAAGAGTTCTTGTGTAGACCAGGCTAGCCTCAGACTTGAGATCCTCTAACCTTAGTTTCCCTAGAACTGAGGTTACAGGCATGTGCTACCATGCCCAGCTCCATTCTGTAGTCACATGGGGACAATTATAATGGTCTGATGTTCTCAAGTAATGCACAATGCTTTAGTCAGCTTTTAAATACTCCTTTAGTCTTTATCCAGATCTTATGTGTGAATCTAATAAAAGAAAGTCTACATGCAGCATGATATATGCTGGAGGAAAACTATTGCTGTACTCTACCACATCTAGACAGCACAGAGACACTGGCAGCCATAGCACCTGGTTTCATTTCTTAGAAACTTACAGCCAAATGTGGGATATACATTTATTAGCACCCAGCAAATATACCTGAGCTCTTTCTCCATCGCCCAGACTCCTCGGCAGCTAGTCGAAGGTTATGTGACTAGTGATGGCCAGTAAAATATGAGGATGTCATATGTCACTTCTGGGCTAAACTAGTCATGAGCTAGAGAGCCAAGCCAGGTCTGTCTCTCTGAGTGTGGTGACCGTAAGTCACACGTCTCAGAGTGCAGAGCTACAAGACGGAGGGAAGCAGCTCAACATAATAGAAGAAATAAACCTTCCTTGCTCCAAACCACTCATGTTCTGCAGTCAGTCTCCTGGGCCAAGCTTAACCTTCTTTAGCCTAAAAGCTTGGCTAGTGATGGAGTCAGTCACGATAGGAAGCGGTAAATGAGAGTGTTCTTCAGGAAAAGCTTTCTGGATGTGGCGGCGCAGAGCAGGTGGGAAGGCAGTGCTCCCTGAGCAGACCGCCACACCAAACAATCAGGTGCTGAGAAGACTTTTTTTTTATGAACCTGTCTCCCACTGTTTCCCAATTTCTTCCCTCATAATACTATGGGCAGCTAAAATATATAGGGAAGAACTTTAAAAAAATTTAAAGTAGGTCAAAGTCTAATCGTATTTGAATGACTCCTCAATACTGACTGTTTTATAATCGTTAGCTAATAACTTGAAGACACGGGCTTGTTTGGGGAGGAGGATCACTGCTGTAATCTCTTTCAAACAGTCTGTTTGAACGCTAATTACTTTGTTGACTTCTCATCAGATGCTTCCATTACCAAAGGCTTCACCTCCTCCCTCGCATGGCCATGGAAGGGTCAGCTCCGCTGTTTTCTTTCTGTTTGCAGGCACTTAGATGATCAGCTTTCTCTTCAATCCTGCTTTTTTTTTCCCCCAGCCATCTCTTTAAGCCACTTGCTCTTTTGTGAGAGTTAATTTAATTAAAACGAAATAATATAATCTGAAAATCCACTTAAGAGAGAACAAGAAAGCCGGGGAGAAAATGAATGAGTGGTTAGGGCACCCACCGACAAGCCCTCTCTATCCAAGAGATATCTTGGACGCTGTGGTGACTTGTGACACTGTTCAGCCACCCAGTTGCATCACTGTCACCTCCTGGATTAAATATTAGTGCCCTGCTTCTTCTCTTTCAGATAGAAATAAATGCCAAAGGAATTGCAGCTTTCTTTCGGGGCCACAGCGGAATGGCTTAGATTCACCTTTGAGAGTTTGTATCCCACGTTGGAGACTAAGATTGAAAACTGACAGATGGAACACTGAGACAGAGTCCTGCTGTGATGAGCAGGGAAAGAGAGTTTGAAATTAACACAAAGACAGAGGGGATTCGTAAGCTGTGACATTCGGGGCACAGAAGTATGCCTGGGCTCCATGTTCTGAACCCACTCTAACAAGCCCATAACATGGGGGAGTTCCCCCTCACACAGGGGAAAACCCTCACCTTCCACACAGAGGCACCTGAGACCACTCTGGGGAGAATTCCCAGAGAAAGAAGACTTACTGCTGCTTCAGGGATGAACAAGGCTCTCTCCTTAGACTCAACCCTGAGCTCTTGGTAAACCACATTTAAATAGTTCCTACCTCAGGCAGTGGGAAGAAGTGGCCAGGGGGTCTCATTTCTTTGTGACTTACAGCCCCTTCCCGAAAATGACCATGTTTCTATAAAGAGATTGTGTGTGTGTTAAAGACTGTGTGTGTGTGTAGACAGAGACAGACAGAGGGACGCTCCTTTCTTGCAAGGCTCAGAGAAACAGAAGAGGAAAATTACCTCTATTTTTCCTTCCACACCCCCATTTCAATTCCCTCACCCCTATTCCATATAAATTCCATTTGACAACCCTGCTAATTGGATAAGAACTCCTATCCTCCTTGGAGGCTGTTCCCTTTTCTTTTCTCTTACTTTTTCTTTTTTTCTTTTTGTTTTTGGAGGGCTCAAAACAGGGTGATTGTGCCGTTCTTTAACAGGAATTCCATCTGCTTTATTTCTCTCCCTCCATTCAGCGCGCCTTCTGAATATGTATGAAGCCTCGAGCCTCACTCCCTGCCGCCCCTCCTCCACCCTCCTGCCTCTCCCCGAGCCCGGCTCCTGTCACCTCCCCTTCTCAGAGCCTCGACAAAAACCTTCCAACGCCCCCCTCCCTCCTCGCTTTAGATAAACACAGGCAGTGTCAAGTGTGAGGAGAAGGGGGGGAGGAGGGAAGGGGTTCAACTGCCAGTCAAGCCCCTGGCCTTCCATGCGGCCTGGGGGCCTACCCTAATCTGCTGCATGCTTGCCATATGGGGGCTGTGTTGCCCCGGGAGACACTAACAGGCAGAACGGAGCTTAATAGAGTCCATATTCATTGTGATGCAGTGAGGTAGCTCAAGGCACCACTGCCCCTTAGCTGCTTTCATTCTTCTGTTTCTCACTCTTTCTGGTTTTCTTCCTTTCTTCCTTTCCAAAGGGCCTCTTCCCCAGAGAGCTCTAATCGGGGTAGTCCTGGGCTGCTGGAAAGGATCGACCTAGCAAGGAGTGAGGAAGAGGACGGTGGGGTGGCCAGGGGTGGGTGGGGGGTGCAGCCTGGACATGCCAGGGGGCACACTTATTGCAGAAGCCTGAGACTGCACACAGGAAGGATGAGGGGATGAGTGGGTGAATGGGTAGTATTTGTTCTGACACCAATGCCCGTGTAGTTCCATCAGTTCCTTCCCCTAACACCTGGCCATCTCAGTCCCAGCTAACTATAGACTCATTAAAACCAATGGCTTCTCCAGGGTGATCCGCTCCGAGGTCCTCATAGTTCTCTTGAAAGGTCACAGGTGTGGAAGGGTCAGAGACCCCTTCAGACTCAACTCCTTGCTGAGACAGAAATCCCACCAGCCTACCCTGTTTGGTCCACTTCCTCCTCTGGCCTGAGGAGGTGGTAATAGTCCTGAGCTGCTTATGGCCCAACAAGTCTCTTCCCCAAGGAGCTGGGAGGTTCTCTGGTTTAGTCTTAGCACATCCACTACAATAGACTGGAGCTCCTAGAGATAAAACGGAGGGAGGGGGACAGACAGATGGATGGGGGCCACACACAACATGACATGGGGGGGTTAGATACAACTAAAGGGAGAAGGGAAAAGAGTGCTCTCTCTCACTCTCCCCTACTTGACTATGCTTCTCAACCCGCTCAAATTGGAAGTTAAGATTAACTACCTCAGGCAGTGCTCTTTATATGTGTAAATTTTTTTTCTGGCATTAAAAATGCAGATGAAAATAATTTTAATAATGTTGCTTAATGATATATCCAAAATATTATCATTTTAATAAATGAGGCTTCACTCTGACAAGTGGTCGCTGTGTTAGACTGGTTCCTTGTTCTCTCTTCTCACCATCTTTTTTGTTTGTTTGTTTATGCCAGCATTTCATTATACAGCCAAGGCCTGGTTTCAACCAAGTGGGCCTCCTGCCTCAGCCTCCTGGGTGCTGAGATTACAAGTACATGCCACTCCTATCTTTGCACTGTCTTTTCCCCGCCTTCCTTCTCCCTTCTAGAATATGAAGCTCAGCCAAACAGGTAAAGTTTACGGTGAAAGCCTTGCATAGTGGCGCATGCCTTTAACATCGTCTCTTGGGAGGCAGAGGCAGGCAGATCTCTGTGAGTCTGATGCCAGCCAGATCTGCATAGTGAGTTCTAGGATAGCCAGAGCTATATAGTGAGACCCTATCTCAAAAAACAAAACAGAATGAAACAAAAGATGACAGCAACAGAGCAGCTACTTTTCGATGCACATCTTCTAGCACCCATAATTAGGTTCCTTTGCCAATCCACAATGTCTTGCAAGGTGGTATCTGATCAGCTTTGTGAGAATTTATTGGTGGTGATTAAATATCTTGTTCATGATCACACACAGGTTAAACCTCAGAGTCAGGGTTTGAACCCTCGGTTCTTTCCATTCTTCTGAAGCTTGGAGTAAGAAGTTTAGGCGTAGTAATTCAGACGATTTTAGTGTGGATTTAGCAATTAATATAATAATTACAAAGATCAAGTAGCCACATGAAGATAATTATTTCTAAGAGGAGAAAATAATGTAGATCCCATTTATAAAAGGAAAGTGAGTGTCTGCGTGAGGCTGTGGAAGGTGCATAGAAAATCGGGTGACGTGAATGTGAAGAATTACGAGTGATGTTTTAACCCTTTGAGTTCAGTTTCAAAAAGAAAGAAAGAAAAAAGGAAATGAGTGAACACAGCTGCTTTGATAGCTCCCCAACTGAGAATGGTTAAGTGGAGTTCAAAGACTTCCAGGTTCTTTACAGTTGGCCTGCAGTCAGCCCTTCCTGTGACTTCCTCTGCTTGCTCTAATCTCAGCAAATTGCATTTTCACCTTCTGATCCTTCTGTGAACCACTGTCCCCCTTTTCGCTTCATCCCAGAGTAATAACGTACCCTCAAGCGCCTCTTCCTTCATAAAGCCTCCAATAACTGTTCCTAGTCCTATCTTCTGAAACACTTTGCATGCCTGATACACTTAATCTCATGGCAATTTACAAGAGCTTCCCCCTCCTCTCACCCCCAGTACCCAGGGTTTCTCTGTGTAGCCTTGGCTGTCCTGGAACTCCCTCTGTAGACCAAGCTGGTCTCAAACTCATAGATCCGCCTGCCTCTGTTTCCTTAGTGCTGGGGTTTGAGGAGTGCTGGCGCCTGGCTTGATTTGTGAGTTTTGCTAAGTGTGTCTATCACATAGCTCGACATAGACTATAAAGTGCCTAAGGCCAGGATGTGTCAAATGCATCTGACTGTCCCTTGGCAATTCTGGTGGCCATACTCAATGTTTGCTCAATGGAATAGTTTGGTCCAGTTAGAAGTTTGAGGTGGAAGAGGAACATTGAAAGGGGACTGGGGAGTTCCCAGCCAGTGTTGCCAGAGCTTGAGCGCTGCAGAGGCTATATGCTCCTTAAGAACGAGGCTGTGCGCAAGCAGATTCTGTTCTCCTGCGGCTTGTACCCTTCAATGAATGTCAGCTACAGCCATTTGCATCTCTTCAGGCTTGCCGCAGTACTGGGCATACTCAGATCTAGGATAGTACCTGACTATGCTACTGTCAGTGTGCCTTCAGCTTCAGGCTGAAAGAGGCTGGCAGAGAGGGAAGGGAGAGGGAGGGGAAAAAAGCTGTTGAGTCAGAAAGAGAAAAGACAGGTTCAGGCCTGAGGGGTTCAAGAAAAGAGCATGGGGAGGGGAAGAAAGATGAGAACAGAGACGTGGGAAAGTCAACTCAGTAAGTTGAACTGCTAGGATGTGCTTCGTCCAGTCCTGGGTTCTTCATAACCACGGTTGCTTTCATCTTCATCACCAAGGAATGTTCCTGCCTCCAAGTGGATGCCTTATCCAAACCCTTAAGGATAGTTTATGGCATAAGGACTTTAGGACTCACCTTAAATTTGTATTGTAAACAAAAGCTTCTCAGTTCAGAGTCAAGCCTTAAACAATGTTCTGCCAGAGGATCAGGTAGGAGTATTGCTGCTCCTACCCTTGGAACGCCCTTTAAGAAAACCTTAGGTTATTTAATCTCTTTGAGCCTTGGATTACTCTCTGTGAAAATGAGACTGGGTGCTTTGATGAGCTACTAAAAACTATTAATGAGATAATGTGCAAAAGCAGCCTGGTGGTACAGCCATCACACGGTAAATTTGAAGAGCAGGGGTCATGAACTTTTGGCTGAAATCAGTCACTGGAGATCTGATTTCATGCAGTGTCATTGCCACCTGGTGGGCTTTTCAACTAATGTCATTTCAGACCAAAGACATGTTGCATTTTTCACAACTCTAGACACATAGGATGTGTGGCTTTTGCTCTTGGCTTGTAGGCTGTAGATGGTTATGCAGTGAGGGACATTGTTGCTCTTCACACATGCATCTGAAGGTCAGGGAATGGTATAAAAACAGAAATGCATTCTACATGATTTACAGAACCTCAGGAAAGCCCTGCTTTTTCTCTCTCTGTGCACGTGCCTGTATGTACATGAACATGGAAGGGGGAAATGTGTGTGTGTGTGTCTGTGTGTGCAGAAAGGAGACTCCCTGGACAAGTTCTCATGTTCAATCTCCACTCAGTCCTCATCAACATTTACTATAACGTAAGCTAATAACCTTCCCCACTTCTGCATGTGCTCTTTCTGCACACCCTTGATGATGATAATAACATTAATGATCGTAATTTCTCCTCAGAGTGTCTCTACTTGTTCAGAGAGAATGGGGAGATATTTCCACCTGCCAGTAGGTCATTTGGCACCAGAAGATCTGAGGGAGCCTTTACAGAGAGGAATCTATAACTGGAGTGCTCTCTAGACTCTATTCCAAGCTCCAAAAAAGATCTTGCTTCTGACCTCACTTAGGGAATACACACAGCCACAGGGAAAGGCTTGTTAACACAAAGGAAAATACCCACCCTTTCCCATCTACATGTTTCTATAGACTGGGGTAGGCCAGACCTACCCTCCTCAACACACCACTCAGTCACACCGTAGCTCCCAGAGAGGAAACAGGTCCACGAGCTTCTAAATCTTCTGATGCTTTGAGCAGACAAAACAAAAGAGGGAAAGCTCTTATTTGATAGCCTGGATCGATCGTTTTAAAACAAAGTGAAAGCAAACCTTTCCCAGGACCTACACTTAAAGCAGACCTTAGAAGCTTGCAGTCCCATCTCTCAGGGCAAAGGGTCACTGTGTTAGCACAAGCCCTGTTACACCAGGCTCAGAGCAAGTCTAACACACATTATCTAACTGCAAACCACCCAATAAAGAGAAGGTGGTCCTGAGAACAGGGTCCTATTCTCCCAAGAAATTCTGCTAGGAGCATGCTAGTACTCAGGCATACACAGAGCTCGGGAAGGTGCTTCCTCCTAACCATGCAAAAGGGCAACAGAACTTGGCTCAGAAGTAGAATGAGCAAGCGTGTCCTGTTTGGTGATCACACGGAGAAGAGGAGATAGGGCCACAGCTGATGACCACAACTCACTCCCGCTGAGAACAGGAGGGCCTCGGATTGAGTGTGGCTCAGCCCAACTGCAGGAAGCTGCACGCACTGTACAGAGGGCAGAGGGGGGTATGAAGAAAAACAAGTTGAGCCTCTACTCTGGCAACACCTTTTGGTTATACCCACATTAAAATGCAGCATGGATGGCCTCAAGAAAGGCGAGTCACATGATAAACTGGAGTTCACTAATCACTAAGCACAGGAGCCAGAGCTAGTAGCAAAGGCATCAGAAAAAACGGTAGAAGAAATGTGAGCACGTGCACGTGTTCATATGTGTGTTTGGATATGAACTCATGTGCCTCAGAGTCTGGAAAGTCAGCTCTCAAATATAGCCTCCATTTTATAAATCCCCCAAAGAAGATTTCTTTCTATCATCTGTAGCAGAGTCCCAGGACAAAGGCTGGGATCTAACAGAAGTCTGTGTGTTCCTCAGCTGAGGGACATCTGGGTTGTTTCCAGGTTCTGGCTATTACAAATAAAGCACCTACGACCTGGAAACGATCGCCCTGAGTGAGGTATCCCAAAAGCAGAAAGAAACATATGGTATATACTCACTTATATAGACCTATAGGATAGGAAGGTCATGCTGAAATCTATACATGTAGGGAAGATAAACAAGAAGGAGGATCCAGGTTGGGATGATTAATGCTCGCTTAGATGGACAAACGGGATGGACATTGAATGTAGGAGAAAACAAGCAACAGGACAGGAGCCTACCAAAGAGGGCCTCTG
>CM053753.1:63575698-63797654 GCA_028658305.1 Pachyuromys duprasi
AGGTCCTCCCCTATCAGTGGACTTGGAGGGGGGCAGGGAGGAGATGAGGGAGGGATGGGGAGAGTGGGAGGGAATGAGGGAGGGGGCTACGACTGGGATACAAAGTACCTAACCTGTGATTAATATAAAAATAAATAAACTACATTACAAAAAGAAGAAAGTCAGTGCGGCAAGGTCACCTGGGTCTCACCTTTATCATATACACAGCTCATTTGCTTCCTTGAGGCATAGCAAGCAGGTGTCAGCCAATGTCTGCTAAGCTGTGTAAGCCTCATATCCCACGCTCTCTCAGGCCTAAGCAAGATCTATGCAGTTTGGGTCTGGTGAACTCCCGAGGGAGAGCTTCCAAGCTTGCACAGGATAAGGGAAAGATGCAGGCAGCGCTCCTACCGCTGTCTCCCTGGGAATTTGATTCCTGAGCACCAACTCACTGTAGCCCTTTTCCAGTGAAGTCAGGCAGGATCCAGGTCTTCCCATGATTCCCTGCAAGCTTGGGCTGGGTGGAGTAGGCTTATGAGAGAGGAAGTAGAGAAAAACAAAAAGGCAGTAGGTACTTGAGGAACCTTGCTTTCAGTGATAGACATGTCAGATGTTCTCCAGCCAATGGTTGGCCCTTCTCTCCTTTGGAACCTTTCCTCACCAACTCTAATCACACTGTCCCTTGCAGTCATTCTCTACGCCCTTTCCTCATAATGGTTGGGAAGCAAAGCACCAGGCCCACACAGAGACCTTTCCCATGACTCAAAAGCTCTCAGGTTCTGTGACCCAGACTGAAGAAAGATCAGTTTTGTCTGGGTCCGGGGCTGATTCAGGCATATGCTAGGCAAAACCAGCCCCAACCTTCTCAGTCCAATTCTCACACGTCTCTGCATGCATGGAGGACATCTGAAGGATTCAAATGAAGAAGTAAGCCCAAGGGTAAGAGTGGCCAGGCTGTGGAAGACACCCAGTCTTGAACTTAACAGCACTGAGACAGGGATAGGGTACCTCTCCCTTGTCCTGAACTTACAGAGGAACTGGCCTGGTACAGAACTATAAAATCTGTCTCATACTGAGTTGGTGAAGGAGACACAGATTGTACAAGTAAAGCTTCTAGAATAAAGAAAGTACAAAGTAGGTGCTGACTAACCGACAGTGGGCTTTACAGTTTGATTTCTTTTCATTGTTATCTTTCTACCCTCTCCCAGTATTCCAATCATGTGTACCCTCTGTCTCAACGACAGAAAGACACAGACAGACAGACATATACAGACAGACAGACACACAGACACAATACACAGGAAGCAAAGCTACAGTGCTGGCTGGTAGCTATACTTTAGAATCATGACAGTTTACTTTCCCATCTGACCTTATTAAAACCCGCTCTCTTCACCACCTCCCTGACCCCCAAAGCACACACATGGAGTCCCCTGCCCCACCTTCAATCTCTCCTTTCTCAATTACCATGCTCTTTTAAAGCGCCTACAATTTAAATAAATACCACTGTGGGAATGTGAGGCAGGCTGCGGTCTATCTGTCAGCAAATCAGGCCCTGCTTTCTGCTGGAAGCCCCCACCTCACCCCTGCCAGCTCTCCCCAACTTGTGAAGCTCTGAGGCCTACGTGCAAGTCGGGCACATGTAGGGAAAACAAACACATGGACTCTCGCAGCTGGACCAGGGGCCAGTGTTTATGCAGGAGCAAGTGTGGGGAACTGCAGCAAGGATGTTGATGGGAAGAGCAGAGGGGGCAGGCTAATTCCAGCCTCCAGCATCTAGGCTCCCAAACACCTACAAGGAGGATTCCTGGCAGAGGGTTTGCCAGACCCAGATACAGGGCAGGACAACAAGCCATTGTGGGTGTGACTAATGATGAAGCAACTGTGTAAGTCCTGGAAGCAAACAACTTGCCATCTTGCCTGGTGCTAGACACTGGTAGCAATCATAGTCCATGGCTCATGACAGGAACTCGGTGGCTATTTGATGATTACACAGACAGAGGAGCTGTTTGCCTCCCTGTATCACAAGGTTAAAGTGTGGGCAGTGGAAGACAGTGGTGGTGATGAGGTTGGTGAGAGTACCGCCTAAGACATTCCAAGACCCTGCCAAATGTTAAAAGATGCTCTAGACTCACACCAAAAATAATTTAGGGAAATGCTAAGTATGAAAATCCAGCCAGGTTTCTTTGCTGCAGACCTTCCAGAGCCTTTAATTTTCTGTTACACGGCATGAATCACAAAGATAGAGTAGGCACTGAGTCTGTAACCACAAGTTTAGACTTACATGACCCCTATTTGAGAGTGCCATATTTTTTTTCTTAGAATGCCATTAGTGATGAGGATTTTTGCTAAAGACACTTTTGGACATGCAGACCTAGCTTAAGAGGTTCTTGGAGATTCAGTTTTGAAATTAATATATATTAATATTAATATATAAATATATTATCTTGTTTATATAATATTTAATAATTTAATAATATAATATATAATATGTTATGTATTGTATTAATATTAATATAACATATATTAATATTAATATATATATACACACACACATGAATGTGTGGCATGTGGTTGTTTGAGGGTATCATAGAAAACTGTCAAGAGACTATTTTAATATCCATTATATCTGAAGATAAAGAGATTTGTTGTTTTCACTTGAAATATCAGAAGTAGTTAAAGTAGGTTTGTGATAATCGCTTTCATCATTAAAAAGACAAATCTGAAAAAAGCCTATTCTGAAATACTACCATGACATCGATCTTTCATTTTCTCATAGACCTGCTCACCTCATTTTCCAATGATCCCTTGGACCTCCAAATGTTATTTGTCTCACTATCACATCACAGTTTGCTGTGCTGGGTTCCAAGACCGAGCCCTTATAAACCATTTCTAAGTGTCTCCTTCCCTGACTCTGGGATCCTACTGCTTTCTCATAACACCAGACACGGACTTGTAAAAAGGGAAAACGGGCTTACTAACTTCGTTAGTCGCCTTCAGAGACCCTTTTTTCTCACAACTTTTACCTTCCTTAGTAAGTTGTATAAAATATAACATGGATACTGAAACTGTCTTGTTGAGCAAGCTAGCATTTAGAGACTGTTTTAGGGACTGAAAATGTCGCTCATTTGTCAACATGTGTGGCCTGCATTCATGAAGAAGCCCTGAGTTTGAGCCACGATCCTACCTACATCCAAGCATGCAGTAGGGTGTAGTTTAAACAACATGCTCCCGCCCCAATAAAACCCTGCATTTTAATGCCTGATATTTGTAATCTTAACAGTGCTTCAAAGTGGTGCACACAATCTAAAACTGAACCCATACCACCAAGGTGGCGCTCACTTAGTTGCATAATTGTACAAGAGAGTATTAAACTCCCCGTAAAATGGTCACAGTTTCCCACCAGCAATAGCTGGTTATGCTTACATCACTGTATGCAATCACATTTTATGCACAATGGAAATTAAAACATAGGCTTCTTTATTATTAAAGGATATAGTACTTGGGAAAGTATGTTAGGTATATAGAATACACATGGTAATTTAGGAAACTGAGAGGAGGAATGAGGGTCGTAAGATCAAGGTAATTTTTACCCACACAGTGAACTCAAGGCCTCTCTGAGCAATGAGAGTTCCTGTTTCCAAAAAATAATGAAAACTACTGCCTTTTTGTGCCAAATCTCTGACTTCCTACTGATTTGTAACTGTCACTGAGATTTGGTGGGTGTAATTAACTGGGTTTTCACGATAAGTAGTATATGATTAAGGTGCATATTTAGGATGAAAACAAATGAGCACTCTTAACATACAACCAAGACAATTATTTAACTGTTTGTTGAATTAATACCCAAGGCAACCATCTCAAATACACCTTGTCTCACCTCCAACCAACTCCAGGAGGCAGACAGTGTTGTCAGCCCTGTGTTACAGGCTGGAGAGTGAGACTGAGAGATGTGAAGCTTGTTCAGGTAGGACGACGCAAATCCTCTGGGCGAGCGGATGCACAGAGGTGCCAGGCAGCACCGTAGGCACAGAATGGGGAGAGGGAGAGAATAGCTATCCAGCTTTCCAACTCTGCCCACTGCATTGTTCAGCCAGCTTTGAGAACCCTGTACAGATGTCTCTGACACAGATGTCCACATCATCTCAGAAAGAAGGTCTTCAAGAAGAGCCTTGGCATGAGATCAAAAGCCCTGGCATGTCAGAACAAGGGGTCCAGCACAAAGACCTTACCATAATGTTTTAAAGAAAGTTTAACAATTAATTTAAGAACTACAGTTAATTTCTTCATCAGATAAATTGATTTCTTTATGTGTTTTATTTTTAGGTGTGTATGTGTCTATGCACATGTGCATGTGGGTGCCAGTAGAGGCCAGAAGAGGGCGCTGAAACCCATGGAGCTGGAATTACAGGAGGTTGGTTGACACAGGGTTGGGAATGGGACTCTGTGTGTTAAGAGTAGGAAGTGCTCTTAATCACTGAATCACCTATCCTCCCAGTGCCTAGATGAATTACTTTATGAGAGAGCATGAGTGTTTGGGACCACGTGTCCATGTGAAGACCAGAGCACAACATTGTGTCATCCTTAAAATACCATCTCCTGCTAAGACGGGATGTTTTACTGGCCTAAGGCTCGCGGGTTAGTTTATACAGAATAGCAGTCAAGCCCCAGACATCCTCTGAGTCTGAGTCTCAGATGATGGATGCTGGGGTTACAAGGGCACACACCATAGGCCTGGCATTTTTCACTGGGGTTCTGAAGGTGGAACTCAGATTCTTATGCTTGCTCTGTGGTTCTCAGTTTTCCCCAAATCATCTTCTGCACTTTCAGATTCCTAGTTCCTTTTCACCACATAGAAATAAATATCCAAGAAGAAGCCACCCTGCAAAGATCACCTCTGTTTTGATGGAGACCCTCAAGTTAGTCTCTGAGCCGTGGCTACCTCTGCTGAATGGGACCGTTGGCTTACTGCTGGGAGCATGGAGCAAAGAAAATGCTGGTAGAGGAGATGAGTTTTCAAAGCATCTGTAAATGTGAATGCTTGTACTACAAAACCCAGGAAGCCAGAGAAATTCCCTTAATGAAGACAAAAAGGAGAAATCCAAGGGTTCAGAGATCCCAAGGAAGTCTGTCTGAGGGCCTGACTTCCACTGACCCCACTGGAACTCTGCTTGACAACCCAAAGGGTTAACAGCCTCAGCCTTCAGCCCAGAGCCTTCCCAGTCCCTACAAGAGGAGGAGACAACATCTACCCCCACTCTGGAGTCCAAGCCTGCTGCCTTGGGCCCTCCCACTCCAGGAATGAAGCTGCCTGCTGCCCAGCTTATACCCAGACTGGTTTCATCTGTTTCCAAATCCATCTTGTGTCTCAACTTCTGCCAGGAATAAAAATTCAAACACACGCACATCATGCATGCATGCGAGGGGAGAAATCAGGCTGGGATATTAAACTGAAAAAGCCCAGGCAGAGAGAGGAGGGCCGGCTGCTGAAAGTCAGGACCCGGAGGCCAGCACCCAACCATTTACTTTAACTGCCTGTCCCATTCAGCTCTGGCTCCAAGCAGCTCAGACTGGCCTTGCTGCCCGTAGGAAGCAGATCCTTGTCTCAGATGCTTGGAAGAACTCTGTTCCTTGCTCAGTCTCTTTTGGTGATTCCAAAATGAATGAAGCACTATTGGAATGCACATGGCTCATGGTGGGTGCAGACAGCTTGCAGGCTACTTGTGACTACACTGTAAAAGAGTGTTGTTCTTAGGACCCTGCCTTATCTTCCAGGGCCTGAAGCCGGACGCTTGCACCTGGGGCCAGAAAAGCAACTCTGCTCCAGAAACCACAAGGGTCTTTGAGACTCCATCAGTACTGCCCAGTGTTCCCTAGAGTTGGATTAATGGCCTTCCCTCACATCTGTTCTATCATTATCTACCCCATCCACAAAACATGGAGCACAGAGGACTCACCCTGCTTATATCTACCCAGAAGAATCCCACTGTCTCCTGGAACCGGCTCACAACCCACTCAACACAGGACACTGGTTAGATTCTGGGCCCTTCATAGATGACACTCAAGCTCTGAAGCATGAGTTCCACTTCTGGAGGAGGAACACAAACAACGCAGAGCAGTACAGACCGCTGGCAAATCCAACCCCAGTACCATGTTACCACTGTAAAGACAATCCCAGCCTTCCTAGGAACAAGAAGCTCTGTCCCACCCTCACAGAGCAGGGTAATATGTGAAAAGAAATGGAAAACAAACAAACAAACAAAACAAAACAACAACAAAAACTTCCACCCTGATCATTGCTGAATCCATGTGAAGAGCATGTGGAGAATAAAATATCCACCACAAAATAAATGTCTCAGGCATATTTCAGAGAACTACAGACCTCTGCAGACACAGGAGTATCTCCCAAAAGCTGTCCTGATTTTTTCCTTTGCTTTTGTTTTGCTCTGTTGCCTAGCATCTGCTTGGAATTGCTGACCAGCCTGCTTCAGCCTCTGTAGGGTTGGGGTTACAGGTGTGCACAGTCATGTCAAGAGATGCCCTTCTGTAAAAAAGGAAATGCTCATGTGTTTGCATTAGTAACCAGATGTGGGCAAGGCCTTTCACTGTCTGATACCTCATCACTACCAGAAGCTTTCCACAAGAAGGAGCTGGCGGCTGGCTGGGGGCTGGCGTAGATGGGCACAGGGTGGCTATGGCCTGGGAGACTTCCTCTGCACGAGATGGTCCCTGTCCAAATGCATATCCTCCCCCAACCTTCCAAAGCTTGGGCCACCTCCTCCAATAGCCAAAGCCCTCCCTCCCTTTATTAAGCTCTGTGTAAATTGAACAGCTAACTCATCTCGTTCTCAGTGAGCCCTGTCTCTGGTACTTTTAAGCATATAATAAAAGCTGCCTGCTCTTTTTCATGATTCTGACTATTGCTTCTTAGTTTCCTAGAAGACAAGTTACCAAACCTGTAGAGGGAAAATAAACTTAAAAAGTCCCTATAAGTCAGCGGTTCTCAACCCTCTGAATGCTGAGACCCTGTAATACTTCTCCTAGCTGTATTACATTTTTGTTGCTACTTCATAACTGTAACTTTGCTGCTGTTATGAATTATAATGTAAATATCTGAGATGTAGGATATCTAATTTGCAATCTTTGAAAGTGTTGCATGACCCACAGGTTGAGAACCACTGTTTTAAGTGCATAGGGCTTGCAATACTTTTTCTGCCTTTATGATTGTTTGGGGTTTTAGATTAGAAAACAATGATTTAAAGAAAACATTTATTAGCAATAGGATAACTATGGTCAGATATTCTTAAGCCTTCATCAACTTCAAGGAACCCCTACCCATCCAAAGTCTTGTCAGTTAAGACAAACAGCTCTGCCAAGCTGGCTTCTGCAGGTTCTCGGGTCTGGATGGAGGAGCTTGTAAACTTCTGGATCTCTCAGGCCAAGAGGCAGCCCGACACTTCACATGCTATTGCTGCAACCTGGTTTTATTTGTCTTTACAATTGAATATAATGCTCTCATCTATACATGTTCCATATTTCTTTCTCCATTCCTCTGTTAGTATGCACCTAGGCTGATTCCCTATCTTAACTATTGTGACCTGTGGCAGACATTCCCTCCCAGTCTGCCAGCTGTCTCTTCGTTTTGTTGGTTGTTTCCTTTACTATGACATTTGTTTGCTTTTTTTAGTTTGATGTAATTCCAACTGTCAATTAGCAGAGCTCTCTAAAGAGTCAAATGTTTCAAAATGTGAACTCTTAATAGATGAATAAGATAATACTTTGAGCCTTCGCATAATTTGCTGATATTGAATTATTATTTTTTCAAATAAATTGTTTTTTTTATGTATATGAGTGCTCTGTTTTCAGGCACACCAGCAGAGGTAATCAGACTCCACTGCAGATGGTTGTGAGCCACCGTGTGGTCGCTGGGAATTGAACTCAGGACCTCTGGAAGAGCAGCCAGTGCTCTCAACCTCTGAGCCGTCTCTCCAGCTCTGATTTTGAATTACTAATAATATAATGATGAGACACTGAGGACAATGACGATGACAACAGTTACTGTTGTCAACTTGTCTAAGTAACTGTTTAGTTCTATTTCCTCAAACCTCCCCCTTGGTCCACATGTTAAAGGGTTAGTCAACACTCCATGGAGCTATTTGAACATGATGGAACCTTGGAAGATGGGGCCTCACAGAAGGGCATTAGGTCATTAGACACATTCCCTTAAAGTAGACATTGAGAACCTCCCTTCTTCCCTTCTCCTTTTTCTCCTGGCTGCCATGAATTAAGCACCATTCCTCCATGATGCTCTCCCAGCCTCATGCCCTGCCTCACAGGCCCACAGTGATGGAGACGTTTGGTAACTTTCTAAAACTTAGGAAACTGAAAGCAAGCAAACAAACAAAAACCAACAACCCAATCCCTCATTTTGCCTCCTTCTCTGGTTTTAAAGAGATTGCCTCAGCGATTTTGTCACAGTCATGAAAAACTAATATCGCTCATGGTCTGAATAAAACAATATTCAGGAGAGATATGAGGATGCCACAGTTTAGGGTAAAATGAACTCTTGTTTTGATTTGGAAATCTCTAGAAGCAGAGATGTATATTTAGGGAAGGAGACGCAGTGCTCAATAAATATCCTGCCAAGCAGAAGGCTACTCTGAGGGCCTCGCTGCACCAAGAGGCATGTACTGTGCTGTTGGAAGTTTTCTGTGACACCAGGGTAAGTGATCACAGCTCAGTGTGAAACCTCAAGTTACTACGGAGCAGCAGCGAGGAGCGAGACCACAATGAGCTAAAATGAGCGTCACGAGTTTTAGTGGCTGGCATTCTTCAGATGAGGAAGCCAGGTCCAAGCCCCCACCATGACTCCCATGGGGACCCATGCTTCTTCTCGGCTGAAATACAGAGATCAAGGTCTCTCTGCTCCCCCCCCCCCTTACACACACACACACACACACCATTCCAGGGACATTGGTACTAGAATTTTCTTAATTTCAAGTGTGGGAAAGATTAGTTCTGCCTTCCTAAGATTCCGTTTCAATTGGCCACGCATGTCCTTTTCACTTCCTGACTTTCAAAGCATGCAGGACTTAATTATTAAGGAGCCTCCCTGTTCCACTTGCCCTGAAGGTTCGCTTTTTCTGGAGAGGAGTGGAAATAGGGAAGTAAAACTGGGAGCCTAGCCCCAATTCTACAATTGCTCTGGAGATGATGTGCTGGAGAAGAGCCAGACCACACCAGAGCTGTCCTGTCAGCAACACCCCCCACATGAAGCAAGACCCACCCTGTGTCTCCTTGCACCTCTGACCACAGAGGAACCATAGAAAGGTCTGAAGCAGACCCGCTGTGCTTCATGCTAAAGGCGATTTTAAAAAGGATCAACATAGGATATTTATAATCTGAGAAACTCCCAACCCACTAATATCAGAATAAAAACCAAATGCTCTGTCTGATCACATATTCCTTTTTAAATTTTTTTATTCAGAAAAGGTAGTCCCTTTTCTGAACCAAGGTGGACCAGAGGTAGACACATATCACTTGGTATAGCAATCAAAGCTATCCCTAGTTTTTGCTCAGGATTTTCACTGTAAAGAACACAGGCCCCACATTCACTCATGCCAGCAAACCTGTATCCTCTGCTTCCCCAGGCAAACAGAGGCAAGGGCCAGGACTTTTGGATAGTCAGTAGTCACTGGACTAACCATACAAGCTATAGACACCAAAGACAAACTGTGAAGCTCCACTCAGAAGGTATAATTGCAGGGCAGTTTGTCTGTGGAGTATTGTCTACCATTGTATTGCATTAGTTCCTACAGTCTTGAGGGCAAACCTGGACTAGGTATAGCATTAGTGTGCATTACATGGGAGCCAGAACAACAGAATGGCAGCCCAAAGCCATTGAAAAGTATTCACTCCCTACTCAGGTTATAGACTGGAGAGTGAGGGAGAACGAAGAAAGACAGTGGTTTGGTGGATGGGTTTGGCTCATCAGCATGGAACTTCCTGTCTGAAAGCCGACTTCCCAGAGTCTCTGATGAGTTTTATTCTTCCTTTATTCTGCTCCTGACACATCTGGCTGGCATCTCTCAAGGTGAGAAAATACCACCTTGTTTCAACTCTCTATTCAGTCAGAACAGGAATGGAAGCCGGAGTCTGAATTTCAGTTCTGGTTTCTAGCCTTCGAGCTACTTCTACAGAGCAGTATATCTCCTTAGCCTTTAAACTGGTCAGCCTGTTGAGAGGATGGTATGCCCTCCCATCCACAGGCCCTTTCTTTCCCTTAAATGTGGTCCAGTGATAGAGTTGGAAGAGAGCCTTCCCTCTGCTCCCAGAGTCAAATCCATCCCCATCATCATTTCCCTAGAGAGCCCAGACATTAACAGTGAGTGTTTAGTGTCTTCAATGCCAAGGGTTCTGCTCCCAACCTCCTCAGGGATCCCAGTTTTCAAGGCTGACAAAAACCGAGTACCTTTTGGCAGGAAAAGTTTCTTTGGATCTTTTTGTGCCTTGGTTGGGCTTCCTTTTTAATGACCACAAAACAAGCCCCAGGGCTCCATCACTCTCAGGGATGAACACAGAGACTGCTGGAACCCAGGAGAGGCTAGGAGCCATGATTTCTGAGGCTGAGGAGCCTGTGGCCCACCACCAGATGCTGGTGGGCAGGGGCACTACCTGCCCCGGGGAATGACACTTCCACACGCTTGCCCACAGCGTCAGAGTAAATAAAACAAACACACCCATGTGCTCCTCCTGCCTGTGTGTTTACAAAGGAAGATCCGCCCAGCTGATACTTCCAGATGTGGAACCCAAACACGAGCAGCTCCCATCAGTACACCCAGCTGGGCTAAACTCCAGTAGCACCATGGCCAGGCAAGGCCAGCAGAAGATGATAAGGGGTCCTCACTGCAGAGCCACAGGGCTTTGGTCAGGGGTGAGTCAGCAAAGGGCTTGAAGTCCTGCTTTGCCAGCCTCTACTTCCTTAGCCGCATACGCACATGAAGTATGAGGAGAGACAGCCATGTTTGAAACGGTCATAGACGCCCACCCAGGTGATCCCAGCTACGCACTGGACAATACTATGGACAGTGACAGGATCAGAGTGGGCATCTGGAGGAAGGAGAGAGAGACGAGCAGGTGCAATGCCTTTTCAGGCAGTGGAGCAATGAGTTGGTGTGATTCTGTAATAGCAGGCACAGGGTATCCTATATTTGTCAAAACCCAGGAAATTGAGCACTCAGCTTCTCTGCAACTCCCAGGCAGGCTGTGCAGTTCAAAAAAGAGATGCTCAGTAAACTCTGCTGAAGTGAAGTGTGTGAAGAAGGGTAGACAGGACATCAGCTGGAACAGTTGGCTCACCTATGAATGTTCCTGAAACCTGCCACTCAGAGAACTGGCCGTCTGCTGTAGCCTTGTGCGCTGTTTTCAGGCTTTTCTAAAACAGGAGCATTAACTCACCTTGTGCTCTCTCATCTACGCATGCCCCAGAATGCACTGCCTGTATGAGTCTATGGACATCGAGAGTTGTCTCTTGGTATCTGTGGGGATTGGCTCCAGGATCCACCCAAGAGTGGCCCAAATCTATGCATGTTCCAGAATAGTGTGCACAGTATGTGCATTTAACTTAATTCTCCCTTACACGTACATGTCACCTCTAGATCACTTACCATAATTCACTGCAAATGTTCTGTAAATAGCATGAGTATTGGGTTGAAAATATCAAGAGAAGTGGTATGTGTTTAGTACAGAGGCAATTAAACAAAAATTTCAATCTGAGGTTGACTGAATTCAGCTATGGACCCTGTGGCTACCAGGGATGACTAAATTTCATTATTGGAAACTCTCTCTTTCTCTCTCTCTCTTTCTCTCCCTTTGTGTAGCCCAGGCCATCCTGGATGTAGACTAGGCTGGCCTCAAACTCAGAGATCTACCTGCCTCTGCCTCCTGAGAGCCACCACCCAGCTCATTGTTGGAAACTCTTATTACATACCTTTTGAGGTTGAGAGGAGTCCTGCAGATGAGGAGGTGGAATGTGCCAGACTATTCTAGAGACAGAAGGGTTTTGAGGAACAAAACAAAGTCTTTTTTTTTTTCCTTACCTTTATTTTATACGCATCGGTGTTCTGCTTGCCTATATGTCTATGTGAGAGTGTCAGATCTTAGAGTTCCAGACAGTTGTGAGCTGCCATGTGGGTAGTGGGATTTGAACCCTGGTCCTTTGGAAGAGCAGACAGTGCCCTTAACTGATGAGTCATCTCTCCAGACCCTAAAACAAAGTCTTAATCTCGTGGATCTTTCTAGTTGCAGAGAAGGAGGTGATACACAAATGAACAAATAAGGGTTATATCAGGAGGTGAGGAGGTATGAATTAGTCTGAAAAGAGAGGGAGCGATGTGGGGGTGCTGCTTGATAAAGAGCACCAGGCGGAGGCAACAGGAGAGCAGGGGCTCTCACGACATGAGGGAAAGACTTGGAGAAGAGCTTTCCAGTCGGAGGGCCATGGTAGGGCAAACATACCGAGCAGGAAGCCTGCCCAGCTAGTTTGAGGAGCCAAGGAGGCTTATGTGGCTGTGGAGGTGGGCAAGCAGGCCAGGTGACAGAAGACAGGAAGGGGCAGAGTCAAGGGTATTGTCTGGGTGAACCAGAACAACAGAGACTTCATCAAGAAAAAAAATCTCAGTGTAGTTCAGAAATGTTGGTAGAAAACTAGGGTGGTAAGAACAGTCAAGAACTGTACAAACATGTGAAAGCCCTAACCTGTCAACTTAGAGTAGGACCTCAGGACTGATGGTGTGACCCAGTGGTGGAGTGCTTGCCAAGATGTAGGAGGCTCAGTGTTCCACCCCTGGGACTGCAAATAGATAAGAAATGACTAACAAGGTGCAGTAGGAAATAAAGAGCAGAGTCGACTACGGTGCCAGGATTTCCAGCATAATGGGTAGGCTGGGCTGTGCCTCATAGGAGAAGCAGCAGAGCAAGGGAGTATGTGACCAGTTCTGGCCCCACTGTGTGCTCTTCTTTCTCTCTTGCCTCCTTCCCTCTCCTCAGGAGGCCAATGGGGGTTCCATGAGCAAAGCCTCTCTTGTGCACATCCTTTTCACTTCCAGGAATGCTCCCTTCACTCTGACCTTCTTTACGCACAAGCCGCTGCCCAGTTATGGCTCACAAGGCCTTCTAGGTGTTTTATGTGCAGTCCCTTGTCTTCCCTTTAACAACCTTAAGAAACTGGATCCCAACATGCAGGTAACTTGGACAGGGTCACACACCAGCGGTTGGCAAAGACAGGTTCAGCCCAGGCTGATTCCCCTTAATCAGCGCAATACACGTCTTTTACCTGGAATGCTCCAGGAGCACTGAGCCTCTTGCAAAATATTTTTCCCCAGCATGCCACCTTCTGAGGAGATTCCCTGCAGCCCTGACTACTTGGAAGGCATCTCATAAATATTTTAGATGCCTATCCCTTCTGTTTGCAAAGAATAATGCTACCTTTTGCAAGGGTTCTTTTCCTGTCTGACTCCTATGGGAGCCCGGGACCCTTCACTGCCTTTTCTCAGATGGAGGGAAAGATGGGAGGTCTGGAAGAATCCAGGAGCATTTCGGATATATTGATCAAATGACACTATCTTCAGAAGAGGAATTTTGAAGAGGAAAACAAGCACACTCACAGTCAGATCCCTCAAGCCTCAGCAGAGCCTCTAGCTAATTCCTTGGAATTTCTTATCTTTGAACTCAAGGTGGGTGAGCGCAGATTTGACAGCTTGGGCTTTTCCATTGCCAGCAGAACAGTTTTCAATCTGTGTCCCCTGGGCCCGTTCACTGCATACATAAGCATGGAGAAGAGGCAGCTTGAGGTGACAAACACCCCATTACTCCACCACATTGCTATATTGTAAACCCAGGTACCCCATGTCTCTCTACAATGAGAAAATCATGGCTTCAGGCCTCCCGTGTCTGTTTCAGAAAGACAAGGAACATAAGCAACTAACGGCATTAGGGAGACAACTCGTTAGGTAAACCGTTAGTGTGAAGACCTGGATTAGGATCACCAGGTAAAACTGAGCATGGTAGTGTGGATGCCACAGCAGAGGATGACAGAGACCCTGTTTTAATAAACAAGGTCAAGGTGAACACCAACGCCCAAGGTTGTCCTCTGACCTCCCCACTCACACCATGACTCACAAATGTCCACACCCCCACAAATACCCATATACACATACCTGTATCTCACACCTCCACCAAAAAGAAGGGGGAGGCAACTTACTACACATTCTCTGCACCAAAATCTTCAACACAATCCTAAGCGTGTGGGGAGTGGGGTGCTTAGCGATCCTGCAGGTAACTGCCTGTCGAATCCTTTCTGCTGGCTGCCTTCTGAATATTTGCCTGCAAGGAAGCAGCTCCCGTCAGTTAACTGTCTGTCAAGGAGCTGCTTCTTTCCTTCCCCGGGGTATTTTTCTATACAAGCTGCCGCTTCTCCTGACCAGTCAACGTGTCTACTGAGGCCAAACAGCTCTTACCCCTCACCCCACTGAGGGAATGGAGAGAACCTGCTTGATTAGACTTGCAAACATCCTAGGTGCAAATGGATTCATCTGGCAGACACCTCAGAGCAGAGATTTGCTGGGTGATTCAGACAGTGTCCTAGGGGAGGGAAGGTCTCGTGGGACATGTTCTGAGATGAAACCGGACAGTGTCAATGTGACGCTCACCACTGCTTTTCTTTAACTTGTTTGTTTTAAATTGAGGGTTCTGGAGTTAGCAGAAGACGGTAGTGAAATCTTGGCTATGTCACTTAGCAGTTATGTGACTAAAACAAGTCATTGAACTCACTAAGGCTTCAGCCCTGTTATCTGCAGACTACAATGTCAGAGGTCCATCTTCACAGGACTACTGGAGGGTTGCATGAAGACGGTGGTGCTTGGCTGGGGGCCTGGCACACAGTAGTTGCTCTGTAAACAACTCTGTAAGGCTCCCCGTCTCTGCAAAAGCAGTCACTGCTGCCTCCTCGCAGGAAGACAGGCTGCTCTCCTGCCCTTTGTCCATGGCTGCCTCCCTGAGTGGGGGAGTGTGCGGGGGAATGAGAATGCAACCATTCCCCTGTTGAATGCAGAGTACCTGCTGCTCATGTGTTCCCACGCACTGGTACCTAAACACAGGCTTCGTTGGTAAAAGTCCGGGGAACAGAAATTAACGCCATACAATACCACCTTCAGTCAAGCTTCTCCATTCTTTTCCCCCACATTCAAGACCTGAGAGCTGTGTCCATGACAAGGGGATTGGCCGCCTATGTAAAGCCCACCTATAGAAAGCCACCTTGTTGTTCCCCTTTGGGGAGGAGAGCTAAGCTCCCTCAGCCCCCTTCTTTTATTGTCAAAGACCACCCACTGGAACTAGCTGGCAACTTGCCATATAGTCCAGCAGGGCTTGAGCCGGGCTGCTAGCCCAGCCTCTATGTTTGCAACAGAAGGAAGCCTATAGAAGGAAAGTCACCTGACTGGGCTGTCACCTGGCCTTCACAGATGGCAGACCACCAGAAGTCTCAAGGTCTGAAGGAAGGGTTGCAGGGGCCTGCCTACGGTGATACACTGGACTCTAACTCCAAGCTGTAAAGACAAGTGAGTATACAACTTGCCTAGTACAAAACGCCCTTTCATAATGACAGAGGTAAAGAGCAGTGAACAGCTATGAGTTTCTGTGGTTGCATTCGCAACAGGCGCTACTGTGCTAACTGACAGGTTAACAAATCGCCCTCCCTTGACTACAGCTGTGGAAAAAAAAGGAAGAGCTCCAATAACTACTGTAAGATGGCAGTCACTTCAGAAAGGGAATCATGTGGGTGAGGTGATTTGTGAAATAATTAAGACAGCTTCTGCTTTCATGGAAAACCAATAAACCCAGAACCCTCCAATTTTCCTCTCCAATTAACTGGGACCCATACCTAATAAACCTGCTGGGATTATGTTAGGTAAGCACGAACTAGTAAAGGCACTTGGCTTAGACTAAGCTGGAAAAATATTGGCGAAGCCAGGGAGGCTTTCTTTCTTCGAGAGTCTATCTTTAGCCTTTTCTGGGTGGGGTCTTTTAGAGATCAGCCACCTACATCTATCTTTACCTCCCATCCTATGTGATGTCCATATCTCGGAAGCCCAGGAGGTTTAGGAGTAGCTGGGAAGCTCAGTGATCGAGCTGCGGCTAAAATACATCTCCCTTCACTTGCCACTCTGAGACAGACTTCAGGACCATCTAAACCTACTGCAGAAGATTATATATCCAGAGATATACAAGAGAGCAAATGCAACACACAAGCTAAATGCTAAATGTTTCTTGAATTGCCTGTCTATCTGCCTGTCTCTCTCTCTCCGTCTCTCTCATTCTCTCTCTCCCATTCTCTCTCTCTCTCTCTCTCTCTCTCTCTCTCTCTCTCTCTCTCTCTCTCTCTGTGTGTGTGTGTGTGTGTGTGTGTGTGTGTGTGTGTGTTGAGACAGGGTCTCTCTATATCCTGACTGGCCTCAAACTAACAGTGATCCTCCTGTCTTTGCCTCCGAAATGCTGGGATTAAAGACATTTAATCCCATTTCTCTAATTCTCAAGAGAAAGAACAAAGTCATCTACTTCTCCTTTCCTCCCTGAAAACAATTCACAAAGTTTAAAAAAATCAAATAGAAATACTCTGAGTTGGGTATCTCATGTCTCCAGCATGCTTAATCACCCACAGAGAAAAAAAATGAATTTTCAGGGAGAAACTAGAGATGTGAGAGAGGCAGATGTGAGAGAACATTTTGGACTGCTGACCCGCGGGCCCTGCCTTTGGCTTTGAGTCTGCCTGAGATTTTTGTATTCCCTGGTTCAGAAAGCACTTCTTAGCTGACCCACAAACAGCTCAGGGTTTGCTCGGAACTGCCAGCAGTGGACTGCTGCCTGTAATGGACTGTCCTAGCAAAGATTAGAAATGAACTGTTGAAGAAAGCTGGCAAGGCTCATGCCATGATGCCTGGGGCACAGCACATATGCAGTAAAAGGCCAATGAAAGGATGAAGGCTCCAGCCTGGCTACACTCCCTCAGCCTCATTGTCCAAACTCACTTGAGAAGAATAATACTCTTTTGCCATATTTCCCACTGCCCGGCTTCCTTGGGGTTATTCTTCTCCATACTGCTTATCCCGCACTCTTCTCTTACTTTCTCAACATGTCCTCTGGCAACTGGAATGAATTCATTGTGCATTACTGCTATGATTTCTTCTTTCTGCCCAATAATCTTGTCCCAAACATCAAAGGCCTTCTTTGAAGATAAGGCCAAATTTGCCATTAGGAAAAGAGAAATTATTCCCTCGCTATATTTTAGTGGACAGTAAGAAGCAGAATCCTTCTGGGGTTTTTCGTGAGCTAAACAATGCCTGGTACATCAGATCACAAGGCATTCACTGTGATACCACTGACAGAGACATAAACACTTGGCGTTCCTCACCCAACGTCGGACTTTTCCACAGCAAGCTTGGATTCCAGATCTCTTAGTAAATGATCTGTCTCCAACATATATGACAGGGTTTGCCTTGGGAGAGGGGATTCACATGGCCACCACAGGCTCGGTCTACAAGAGTGTATGAGCCTCTAGAACCTATCAGAAATCTACATTCCACTCAAAGCTGGCCTCTGCCCGTGCTAAGAGAAGAGAAGCATTGTTGTCTTGCTTTGTTGAGCATTGTTGATCATGAAGAAGCAGTTGACTCAACAGGCCAGAGAGAGAAGACAAGCAAGAGAAAATCAACTACATTTTCTACTTCATCACTGCTACCCTCAGGTGGATGCTGACAAGACCTCATGGGGCATGGAGTCCATGAAGCCTGTTCCAAGGCTGAAGAAAAAAGCTGTTTCATCTGTGCGCAATAAAAATAAACAGAGTTCTAAAGTCCTTGCTGTTTATAAGGTGCGGTGCTATAAGACACAACAATCCCTTATTAATCCATTTTATGAAGAAGAAGAAAAATATTTTTTCTAAGCTCACAGCCCTCTTTAATTTTCCAGTTATCTACCTCCTTTCTAGAAATGATGAGCAATAAAGAAGAATCATTACTTTTTACAAATCACTATCTTTGCATCCAGCGGTACACTTTCCTTAACATTTGCAAAAAAAAAAAATGCTTCTTAAAAATACGTAAGCAGGCCTCATACTTAATAAGGACTGGGCCCTGGATGACAGGGTAGTAGACAAGGAATAAACTCGTCAGAAATCAATGGTCAGATACTATGTGGTCCAATCCAGAGCAGAGGGTTTTAGTAGCACAGAGTGGGATGGATCACATATAAAAGGCTGGGGGATTTGGATTTTAAAGCTGAGTTTCAAACTGTGGATGGGACTGTGCCACATGATGGGTGCATGGTGAGGAATGGTGAGGTCATGACAGGTGGTCATGGCGGTATGTGGGTATGTGGGTAGGTATGGCGTTAGTGGGAATGAAAAGGGGTTGGCAGCATAACCTAAGGAAGATGGGATGCGTGTGAAGAAGGAGGCTAACTGTGAAGGATACAGGGACAGATGAGGACAGCAGCCCGAGGCGGCGTGTATGGCGTTTCAGGGCTGGTGCTCACGCCACGTGAGGCATCCTTAGAGTTCCCTTTCCTAGTCCCACCTCCTCACTTCAGACAACCCTGAGGGATCCAAAGAGGCAAAATTCTCCCCTAGGAAAGCTTCTGTAAGCATGGATTTCTAACTTTAAACAAACATGTTCTACCAACTTCCCTACTCCAAACATTTGATTCAGGTTCACAAATTATAAAAATATCACGTTAGGGTTTCATAGGATTTGACTTATTCCTACCAACAGCAATGTGATAGGATATATATATTCTATATGAGTCTTTGGTCAGATTATAAAGATGCTTAAGAAATGTCTGATGACAACAGTCTACACTTTCATCACAGCTGCAGAAAGTACATATGCACAAATGAAAAACAAGAAGTTGATTATAGGATGAGGTTATGGGCAATTATAAAGTTTTGTGAGTAGTAGTGGACATTCATATAAATCAATAAAAGCCAGGGAGAACTACTTTTGGATGAAGACAAACGTTACTCTCCTGGGAGAAGGAAGCTCCCATCCTGGTGTCTGATGCACCATAAATATTTGTTGAGTGTAGAAGTGACAATAACTTACTTATGTTAAAGTAAATGCGTTTTTCAAAATGGAAGCATTATCACTCTTTCCTCTCCTATCTCCATTCCTTTCCCCCAAAATAACGGAGCTTAGAGTATGGAGGAAAGAAAGCAAAGTCCCAAATGTATAATAACATCTTTGGAAACCTGGTTAACTCTTTCTTATTCAGAGACCAAAAAAAAAATAGTAAACAGTAATTATCAAGTGCAGTTGGGTCTTCTGCTGTTGTTGGAAAGACACAGAGATAAAACCCTAAGTCATTAAGCATATCAGTGACTGCTGAAATTTGAACCCAGACCCCCCAGGGCCCTTGAAATACTATGATCCTCAGGCTTACTTCTTGCCCTCTTTTCTTAAACCCCAGGAGCCCGTGGGGGGAAGTCAACAGAATTACTTCATGAATAAAATCTCCTATTCATGTCAGGCCATGGAAACCACAGAGAAGCCTCTGAAGAGAGCAGGGACCTCATGCCACTGGAGGAAAAAGAAAAAAAACAAACACTTCAAAGACAATAAAACCTCTGGACCCATTTGGAGGATGGAAAAGGACGTAAATTACAGTCTTTATCATGAATTGGCCAACCAGTTAGCAGCTAAGCAGGGTCCTCTCAAGGCTGTCCCCTAGATTCTTCCTCCCTAGCTGTGGTCAAAGAACTCTGTCCTGGACTGTCAACATTCACTTCCAAATGCCCATGACTTGGCCTCTTCCCCTGAGTGAAAGTCTCTTGCAGTGCTGTCTCCCTGAGAAATCATAAAATTGGGTCAAAGGAGCAGTGTCTGAGATCTCAGTCCTTGGACTGCAAAGGTATAGGCTGCCCCTAGAGTGAGTCTTCCTAAAGGGACAAATCCTGAGTCTTCATAGGCGCTGGCCGTGCCAGCCAAGAGACGCAGGAAGAGAACTATAACTTATTTTATTTTTTGCCTGTTTGCATAAACTCACTCTGAAAACTCATATAGTTGGGAAATCACAACTCTACTGCTGTTTCCACCCCAACTCTGTCCCGCTGACCCCAAAGTACTTCAAGATTACCATGGGAACCTCCTGGGTCTCAATTATGGGACCATTAAAAAGGGCCAATTATAAGACCTCAGAGTGCTCCTGGGAACCCTGTTACACACCTCAAAATGGCCAACCTCTTGCCTCAATTTAAGTAAGCCCAGAAAACAGGGCATCCAGATGTATGGGTATCCAAGCTCCTCGCATTGGTGCAACAGGACTTTATAGTGCTCTCCACACTATTCTTGAGAAAAGGAAGAAAGACTTACTGGCCAAACCAATGAGATAGAAAAAGAAAATAAAAGGTAGGTAAGAAGGAGGAAAGGAAGGAAGGAAGGAATCACTGCACTGAGCTACTTGCTTAGAATTAGAACCCAGTAGTAGAATAAATCAAAGTGTTTACATAATCAAGAATTCTTAATGCTACATTCATTAAACGGCCTATGCTTTCAAAATTCGGGACAACAAAGAGCTAGGTGACAAATGTGCTGGTCCAGGCCATTCCAGGCAGAGGATCTGAAATGGAACATACTCTTCCTTCCTTTCATCCTGTAAGAGGGAGCTCCAGTTCAAAAATGTCCTGGAAGGGAGCTTGCAGAGAAGGGATAAGGGAGCTCAGAACACCTCACCACACCCAGAAAGTGCCTCTTTGGGATTGCTGGTGTGTGGTTTGGGTATTCTTAGACGCAACTGCCACATCTCTAGAGGAGCACAACTCTTGTTTCATGGGACTGAGCATGGGTCACCCAATCTCCAAAGTTCAACAGAACCACCTCCAAGGCTCCCTTAACCCCACCCCCCCCGGTTCTGCCTGCCTCCCATCCCTCACAGTTCTTTTCCACCTGGAAAACTAACAGACAGACTCTTCCAAATCCCCAGTCTTTCCCTTCCTTCCACAGCCTTCTCTCCCACTTGACCCACAAAATTACTTCCCCCACCTTCTCACAGTTAACAGAAACAAAATCCCCAGGGTACAACCCCAGTGGGACACCACACACACACACACACACACACACACACACACACACACACACACACACCTCCTGCTGATACTTTATCTCGGACAAACACCTATGGATGCCAATTCAGTGTCTCCCATCCACTCTTCCAGCCAAGGGGAGATTCTCTGTTTAGCTTTTGGTCTCCCTCAGTCCCTTACTTAGGGTTTTCGTTTCAACACGCCAGTGATAACTTCTCCCCCAAAGAGGCAAATGGGGTGTTGACTGTGGGCTTGTCCCCACCGCCTGGCTGGGTAGCCGGGACACCGTGTCAGCCTTCGGAGTGAGTCTGGGAAGATGTCCGCGCCCTGCTACCACCGGAGCGGCTTCCGGGAATCCCGGGAGCGAAACCAGCCAGACCCGGCTAGAGAGCGAGGGAGGCGCGGCGTTCCCGGGCCGGGCAGCGGAGCGTGGACAGTGGCGGCCCCGGGAACTTGGAGCGCCCGGCCGCGTCAGGCCCTGACACTAGCAGGAGCCAGTCGAGCGCTCGGAGCCCCACACAGAGCCCAGCCCAGCGATCCGAGCTGAGCCCCCAGATCAGTGCTCTAGCACCAGCCCAGGGAGCCAGACCCTCTGAGCCTCAGCAGAACACTCGGAGCCCCCAGCTCGAACCCCAGGCAAGCCCCAGTCGCCCCAGCCCCGGCCCTAGCCCAGATCCCGGAGCCCCAGTTGGGAGTTCCAAGCCCAGCGCCCGGAGCCGGCGCCCGGCAGCAGGGCTCGCAGGAGTCCTCGGCACCGCAGGGCGGGCTGCCGCCTCCCACACGCCTCCCAGCCCCAAACCAACAAATAAACACAACTTTTTTTTTTTTATGAAAAGAAAACAAACTTGAGCGACTTGACTCACCTCTCGTGCAGCCGGAGCCCGGGGAGAGGGGACCGGGGCTCCGGGGCTCGCGTGGTGGATGGAGCGGAGAGGGCCACACGGCCCCGCGCGGCACCGACCCGCACACGCGCGCACGGCGCGGTGACACGCGGGGACACCACGCCACGGGAGAGTGGCCGCGGCCGGAGCAACAAAGGAGCCCGGGACCCGGGAGGTGCGGGCCGAGGAGGGAGGGCTCGTGCGGCCACGGCGGCGAGGACGCGGGGCCGGAGCGTGTGTGTGCGCGCGCTGCCGGAGCTGACACCGGCGGGACCCGGCTCAGGGTTCCCGCTGCGGGGAGCGGGAGCCGCGGAGGCAGCGGCGGCAGAGGTCGGACGAGGCAGGGGACGCCGCGCCCAGCGCACCCAATCCCTCCATATGGAAGAAGCTTTTTTTTTTTTTTTTGGATGACTGAACTTGCAAACAATTCCTTCTTTTGCTTCTCCTGCCTAGGAGCCTCCCATTACCGCTCGAGAAGGGGAGGGGAGTGGAGGAGGCGGGGAAGAGGGGGAGGAGCGAAAGCGAGCACAGAAAAAGTCTTGGAAAGGAAACTGGGGGTGGGGGGGGCTCACAAGTCCCCAGATTTTAGGACAGTTTTCCCGTTAATGCTTACGTTCTTTGCTCCGCGCTAGATTCACCTCCGACTTCTTTGCCCACACCGCAAATGCTTTCCTCTCACTCGCGAAGGGGCGCCCTTTTACCCTGCTTAGTTTCACCTTGGACCCTTCCTTGCTAGTACTACTTCTCCTTCCTGTGGCCAGTCTATTCTCCCCCAGCCTTTTACTGCCACCCACTTCTCAATGTCTCTTTCATTCTGGGGGTGGGGGTGGGGGGTGGGAGAGACGACTTACTAGATAAATCAGTCAAAACAAAATTACAATTTATAATAAAAGCAGAGCAGTCTATCCCTGCTGCCCCCCCCCACACACACACACAAAGTGGGACAGGGGCAATTAGGAAAATGGTAAGTAAACTTACCATGGCAAAGCCATAAGGCAGCCTTTCCAGACTCACTCGGTTGGCTGGGAAGGGTTTGCCAGGTCCTTGGCTTGACCCCCATTCATCATCCTAGGAAAGGGGCGGGGGGGGCAATGTTGCCGGGGGTTTCCTCAGTGTTTGTTGGACAGAAAACACACACAACAGTAATTTTCTAACCCATTGTAGCAGAACTTCTTTGGACAAATTGTTACAACCCAGATGGATGGGCCCTACCTCTACTTTCTGATTCCGTAGGTCTGGGCTAAGCAAGAATTTCTCTAATTTTCAGGTGATCTGAAATTGCTAGTCGGGGTCCACATTAAACCAAACAAGCGAACAAAAACAAACAAACAAACAAACAAAAACACGTTTACACCCAAGTCCAAAACTAAGTTAAGCTGAGGACCCTGAAGTTAAGAGTCCTTTTCAAAGGATGAAGGCGGCTCTATTCCTTACCCCTTATGTTTCGGGAGGTAAGCCTTTAGTCAAAGCCACCTCTTCTAAGGTAGAGAGGCTGTAGCCTTTGGAGCGGGTCAGCCAGGGAATAGAAAGGTGAATAGAGGGGCTGTCTTCCCTGAATGGCAGAACAGTGGCTTCAGGATTCAGAAAACCACCGTGTGTCAGAAAAAGCCACTTCGTTTTTTGTTTTGTTTTTTTTTGTAGGTCATGATTTTAGTTTCTGTTGGTTTTGGTTCTCATCAGTTAAAAATAAAAAACACAGCTCACGCTCAGCATGTGATTCTAATTGAACGAGCAGGAAGGAGGGAAAGATTCTGCATCTTACAGGAGTTTTCCCTCCTGTGTTTGTTAATTACAGCAGGAGCCAGTTTCTGCATGGATTTATCTGGCACTTCTGGATCTCTCTACATGCCTAGGTTGTTGGGCATAGCCCTGTGGTAGAATGGATCGAGTGGATGAAATATCCTTAATAAGACAGTGCAAAGGCTGTGAAATCCCTCTTTGAACCTCCCACCTGCACCCCCACACTGCACGCTGCCTTCTCTTTGAATTTTCATCAGCTTGGAGAACAGTCTCCAAGACCTGTTTCTCCCCGAGTTCAACGATGGGGCTAGCCTCTGCCCTTTTCACTGTCCTTCTGTGGCACAATTGAGGGCAGCAGCACCTGAGTACCGCCATGGGATCCCAAGTCGTAATTCCCAAAGGAGATGAATGGATCAGCGGACAGCCAGTCTTCTACGATTGCACGAACATCACCTTTCCCTAGAGCCGCAGGCAGGGCTTGTCTGCTTTTCTTTCCTCCCCGCCCCCAACATCTTGTTATTGTTTCAACTTTTAAGGTTTTCACTTGATTTTATTTTCTTATGTGTATGGGTGTTTTTTCCTGCATGTGCATCTGTATACTACATGTATGCCTGGTGCCTGTGGAGGCCAGAAGAGGGCATTAATCTCCTAGAACTAGTGTTACAGACAGTTGTAAGTTGCCATGCGGCGACTGGGAATTGGACCTGAATCCTCTGGAAGAGCAGAGGAGTTATTTCTGAGTTATACTGAGTTATTTCTCCAGCCCCAGCTTTCTGCTTTCCAAAGATACTTTTTGGGGCTGGAGAGATGGCTCAGCGGTTAAGAGCACTGTCTGCTCTTCTGAAGGTCCTGGGTTCAATTCCCAGCAACCACGTGGTGGCTCACAACCATCTATACTGAGATCTGATACCCTCTTCTGTCATGCAGGTGTAATGCAGACAGAGGACTCATCTACATAAAATAAATAAATCTTAAATTTTCTTAAAAGGAAAAGAGACTTTCCAAGTACCACTCCCGCTGGCAATGACGAGATCCAGTAAGAATAAGGCGCTTCTCAGGATATGGAAGTTCTCAGCTTTCCATATCCCTACACATATGTTCCGTTGCTTAACATCTCAAAGATGTCTCTAACCACCTCAACTTAGGACTCTCTAGTCCTTTCACTTTGGCCTTTAGGTCTACACAGTGTTTGTTCTGAGGCAAAGCATTCATTCTTGCCAACACTATTTAGCCAGGAGGGGAACCCATGGCCTTGCACCTTCCTCAAGCAGGCTGGTCACCATGCTACTTGCCTGCACCATAGTTTAGGTAGAACACAGATCAGCGGCGTCAGGACCACCGTTGGCACCTCAGATGTGATTACTGTCTTCATGGATCTTTGTATTAATGTGACTGTGTGTATTTTTATAGCTCCTGTGAGCACAGGCACACTCTGTCTCCTCACTCCTGTCTGCCTAGAACATATTCCTCATCGTCCCTTCCTCTAACTGCTTCCACCACCCTTTCTTTTTCTCCGTGTTTGGGGACAAGGTTTATCTGTGTACTCTTGGCTGCCGGGAGCTCATTCTGTACACCAGGCTGGCCTTCTCGGAGACCCCTCCGCCTCTGCCTCCCGAGCGCTGCAATTAAAGACACGCAGGGTCATCATCACCACTTTCTTGACCCACACTGTCCGACCTTAGCACACCAGCCATCTTAAGACAATTAGATGAACTGTGAGCCAAATAAGGCACTGCGGTATACGTTCAGTTAATGGTAGTTTGCCTCTGGCTTCCTGCTTTGGACGGATGTTATGGGTACCAAGAAGAATGCTTTTAGTATTATTTAGTAATAAATTATTAATTTATTCTGCCAGGAAGTGGGAGGGTAGGTAGGGGCTGCAGGTCTTCCTCAGTCACCGCCATTAGATCATGCAGAATAAACTAGGTGGCCAAAGACTAACACTGCTCTGCTTTGGGTGGGTTGCAGACACTCCTAAATTTCACACAAACTGAGGACTACTTACTTAGAAAGAGCTCCTGTCGGGAGTGTGCGGAGAGAATCACTATGGAGTAGACAAAAAGTGACAGGGAACTATTTACTCCCTTTGTTTTCATTTAAATCTGTTTTCTTGATTACAAAACACGTGCACTGAAAAAAAAATTCAGGCTACAGAAGACCCCACCAAGGGCAGAATCACAGTAATGGTATTACACGAGGACAACACTGTTTGCAGAGCAGAGTGCTTTTGGTTTTAGCCCATTTTTTTTCTTTCTTGTTTTGTTTCTCGTCAATATGTATTTCAAACTGAGTATATGGTTTTTATTGAATCAGGAATCAAAAGCATTCATTCAAATTTTGTATTATCTTTTTTCTTACCCATTTGAGGATTCAGGCAGAAGCCCGCTTCTTCGCTGATTTATCTATAGTTGAATATCTTCCCAAATTGAATTTGTTGCTTTTTAAGTTTAACAAACATGATTATTTTCCCCATGATTTTGAATCATTTTCAAAGCTTGATTTCAACAGTACTATTGCATCAAAAAGATTACTTTTTTTCAGTCACTCTTTATTGCGCATTTCAGTGGCTTCGTGTACACTGTTCTCCTGCATTGCAGTCGACTAAACATCTTAACATGAATCTTTTTGATTTTGATTCTTTATCCAGAATCAGAAGAAGGATTTTGGATCAGCTGATAGGATACACCTTATAAACACCTTTCTCAGTACTAAAATGTTGAACTCCAGGAGGTCAGTATCCATTCCCAACTCTCTGGTTATTTGAATCAAAACCAACAATGACACCATTAAACACAAAGACCCAAGCGGATACTTGACTGAACTACCCGGTTTGGAGGATTGTACTCACCCGCTAAGGACAACAACTGCCAAGGATACACAGCAAAGACAACACTCAAGTGTGAGAGCTGAACAATGATTGCTTACTATGTGAAACCTGCATGAAACCTGGGTACATTTATTATCTTGGTTTGTTGTTGTTGTTGTTGTTGTTATTGTTGCTGTTGTTTCTTTTCTTCTTTCTTTCTTTTTCCTGAGACAGGATTTCTGTTTTAGCCCTGGCTGTCCTGGAACTCACTCTGTAGACTGGCCTCAAACTCACCGAGACCTGCCTGCCTCTGCCTCCAAGAGCTGTGATTAAAGGCATGTACCACCATGCCTGACTTATTATCTTGTTTAACCTTTCAGCATCCTTCTAAGAAATCAGCTAATAACCCCGAACACTTTCTTCTCCCACTCTCTGTGATGGATTTCATGTTTGTTCAGAATCCTTGGAACAACCTTTTGTGTGGAATCGATCTTCTCCATTATACAGATAAGGAAAACAATTCACCTATGCTCTACAACAACAATATGGTGGTTCTCATCCCACCATTACTGCAGCACAGTATTTTCTCACCGCTCTTAGTGAGTCATGGGCAGCTGGCTGCTACTTCTTGGCATAAGAATGGTGTGCTTGGTTCTGGAGAGATGGCTAAGAGCACCGGCTTCTCTTCCAGAGGACCAAGGTTCAATTTCTGGAACCCACAAGGCAGCTCACAATCATCTGTAATTCCAGTTCCAAGGGATCTGATACACTCCCAAACCTGGTCTCCATGGGCACTGGGCACACAGATAGCACATAAATATACATGCAGGCAAAATGCTTACTTTAAAAAAAGAAAAATAAGTGAATATACACATTTGAAGAGACTGGCACATTTAAGATGGGTGTGGTAGCTTATGCCTCTAATTCCAGCATTCTGGAAGATGTAGCAGGGGGATTAAGAGTTCTAGACCCAAACTGGCTCACCTGGTGAGACCACATCCAAAAAGAAAAAGCACATTGAGCAATGCCTGAAATTTGGCAAGCCATTAAGAAATTTTTAATGGGTTTTCCAAGGAGAAACCCCACACATCACAGTACATTCAAAGAACCAAAGTAACTTATAAGGTGTAAATAATTTAAGAGTCAAAGAGTTGGGATTGGAGAGATAGTTGGAGTCAGTGGTTAAGAACACTGGCTGCTCTTCCAGAGGACCTGAGTTCAATTCTCAGTATCCACATGACAGCTCATAACTATCTGTAACTCCAGTTCCAGGGGATCTGACACACACATTCCTGCAATGAACATAAAAAATAAAAGTAAGCTAATCATTAAAAAGGAAAAAAAAACCAAACAAACAGCTAAAGGGTTCTAGGAGATACATACCCTGAGAAACTGTGTCCTGATGTTTAAGTTAAGATTAGAAGCTAGGTGACAAAATTAAGTTCTAACAATAGGTAGTAAACTGGTTGTGTGTACATCTGCATTCTCAAAGCTGACATTTGAAAAGTGCTTTACCTTGGTGTGGGGTGTTAGGGATGAAATACTTAAGTCAACTCTCTAGTTGAAAATCCTGGCTGCTGAATGTTATTTTATTTGTTTATTATTAATTTCTTTTTTTGTTAAAGCATCACCTAAATACACCTAAATAAGAGCATAACTTAATCCATCGATTTAGAATTTAAAATTTGGCTTTTATTTGCTCAGTAGCAGGCCCTTCATCAGCTATCTGAAGGGTTCCTCTCCACACCGGGTATAACAGGGGCCCTCTGGACAAGCTATGTGCTGGTTGGTCTGACGAATTAAAGAATGATGAATGAATGTGTAAGGTTGACCTATGCAACAATTAGCAACCAGTGCACAACAGCATGTAATTAGAGTCCAAATTGCATGGTTCAGGCAAAATTACAGGTGAGCCGGGCACAGTGCCATTAATTCCTCAGACAAGTTGAACTGACTGGGACTAACTTCTCTGGCCCCTAGGCTGTCAACTCAGGGATCTAGGGCCGTGTGTTCTGCTGACTGGAAGGGACTAGCCATCACATTCCCCTAAGGCTGTCTATGAGCAAGTATACCCTAGGAAAGGGTTGAATACAGTGAAACAAGGATGCCATAGACTCAAAACAAATTTAGATTTAAATTTCATCTTCAATAATCTTTGTGAGCAAAGACAAATCCCCCTCTGAACTCCCGTGTCTTCTTCCGTGATGGTAAGAAATAATACGTATGGAGAATCTCTCTCAGTATAACTCTAAGTGGGTCAACCATTGTAGCTATACTAGCTATTCATGGCTAGTGATTATTCTTACTGTTGAGTTCGTGTGCTATGCCCATCGAAAGGTTTTGTCTTTAATCAAAACCTTTTGCAGTCACTTTAAGAAAGAGCTGTTATATTATTGAAAATCCGAGGCTGAGCTAGACAAGTGGAAAAGAGGGTAGTTAGTGAAAGCCATTTCTGCCATCCGTCACTGCATGCTTGATTTTGCACACGTCTTAAGCCCCACACAAGCAGAATCTGTCTGTTAACCACGAGTTCCACTTTTCCAAGATATCGGATTCTCTGAAGCAAGCACGGCCCCCACTGAGTCCACACGAACCCCCCACCTTCCCTAACGGTCTCCATCTGTTCTCCCCTGCCCCCATCCTCACGTGTGAGGCTGAGAAACTTGGATTCTGGAGCTGCCCAGACTCCAGCTGTTTGATATTGTGTGGCAGCAACAGTAAAGAGGGCAGATGCGAGAGATTCCAGATGAAAGCAAAACTCAAAGAGACCCGGACCTCGGGAGCATTGATAGCAAGCTCAGTGGGTAGCAACCTCCGTTAAATTTGTTCAGTCAGCCATTCACCAGGGAAGAAGTTTCTCACACACTCTTTAAAGGTTTGTAGCAAGGGGACGCAGGGACTTCTGTGGAGAGAATCAATATTCCCGGGACTGAGCAACGCAAATGTAATGCTAAAGCCACTGTTGCAAACTTGGAGACAGGTAGTGTGTCTGCTTGTTTTGCTTCAAGCATATTAATTCCTTTCTCCTTTATAAGACACTGGGGGTGGCAGGGGTTTGGAACATCGGGGCATAGCAACAGAAAACCAGCCATGCACCATAGAACTCCACCGTCTCCTGCTCTTCTGCCCCAGCACCCACAGGCAGAATTTAACAAACACCAAGCAAGCCCTGCCGCTCACTCTCCTGGGCATAAGGCAAGTTGGACAAACAGCCTCTCTGGACACTGGTTAGAAGGTCCCCATAATTCCTGTCAGAGCCACGAGAAAGGGAGGGAAGCATTATCTCTCCCTCGGAACGACAAATCATTCCCTCTGCTTCACCTTGTACTGGTTGGATTTGCCAGCCAGGAAATGAAGTTGTTTGAAGCTTGGTGGCCCCAATTTAAGAATTGTGCTGCTCTCTTCTCAGGATAAGGAGGGACTAAGAAAACGAATTACAAATTCCATCAATGTCATTTTTTTTAAGCATTAAAAAAAATGTCAGTTTCAACTTCTTAAAACCTGCTTAAACCTCGTTGCTGTGGTTTATCTGGAGAGAGAACGATGGACTCAGTCATGCTCTTTTCTTTCTTTGACTGTTCTCCAGGTTCTTGGATACAGTGGGCAAGCACCGATTGGATTCAGCTCAGCTTTCTAAGACGGTTCCCCACCGATCCACCCATTTGTGTCTTTTCCAGCCAGTGTCTCCTTGAGCTTCCTCTAAGCAGTGCACTGTCTTTTCTTCCTAAATGGCCCACTTCCTACCTACACTTAAGCCCTACCCTCTCTTTCTCTGCCATCTAACGTGGTTTTTTTTTGGTTTTTTTTTTTTTACTTTCAAACCTTTCCTGTAGCAGTCCCTCTAGGAAACCTTCATTCCCAACCCTCCTACTCCAGCTCTCCTTCTGTACTTGGAACTCTCTTGCCTTTATCTTGAATCTGCTATGAGCATTGTAATTGTAATAGTCATTGTGGGGAGGGGAGGGGCTCTGACTGTCTTTTCTCCAGACTAGAATGCCTTCAAGCCCCAAATCAATCCCTATTTTTTTTCATATTTGTACATCCAATGTTCATGACATCTGAATAACATAGCAAATCAAATGGATGAAAGAAGGAAGACTGAATAAAACCAAGTTTCCTGTCACAGCTGTTGAAGCCTGGTGTACCTGTGTGGGCTGGGCTGGAATGTTGAAAGGATTCCAATAACTTCGGCTTCTGGTGAAATCACAACTTAAAAAGCGAAATATAATCTCTCGCCTAAAGCAAGTCAAGACTCGTTTGTCTTAGATGTAAAGTTGTATGACCATCATATTTTAGATATGAATGGTATGTTTGAAATGACTTTTAGCTATATGCCCTTAAAACTTTTTTGAAATAGTTATAAATCATAGGAACTGTAGAAATAAAGACACACAAGTACCCCATATGCCTTTTGTCCATACCTAAATATAGCATAACTGCTACTCAAACTATAGTAAAGTCTCTTAATAAATTGACATGATATCACCATCAACTACATTCAGATTTTGCCAGGCTTACATACTTTATTTAGTGAATGGCTAGATACTTTAAAAAATATTTGGGGCTCAAAAATAGTCTAAAGGGGTCAATGAATTCCATATCAAAATCTCAACAAAAGTAGAGAAAACTATTATTATTTTATTTATTTGGCTTTTCAAAACAGGGTTTCTCTGGGTAGACCTGGTTGTCCTGGACTTGTTTTGTAGATCAGGCTGGCCTCACACTCACAGAGATCCACCTGCCTCTGCTTCCTGAGGTTTGAGGAAGCCATGTAAAAGCCATATAAACTCTGAGACTCTGACTAACCCAATTATCTTGAGAAAGCAGAAAGCTTCAGGCTGTGTTCTCTGATTTCAAAGCATTCTACAAAGCAATAGTAATTAAGGCATTATCAGAATGGTATAATGAGGAATAGACAAGTCAGTGTGAAGAAAGCCCCAGAGCAAATCTTTGCACATCTGGTCCAATGATTCTTGTCAAGAAGGTCACATAAAAGAGTGTAGAAATGATAAGTTCACTCATCAATTGCTGTTCAACAAATGGCAATGGGAAAACTGGCTAGCTACTAAAAGTTTAACTTGAGATGGTTAAGCCCTTGAAGACAGAAGCCATTGAACTAGAAGAAACCGTTGAAGAAAGGCTTCAGTTTGGCAATTTCCTGGTTGTGACACAGACAAAAAAAGAAGCAACAGACAAGTAGGACTACATCAAATTTTAGAAATTCTCTTTTGAAGCTGGTCCTGGCCATGGTCATCTGTATCCCCAGCCCTGGGGGCGGGGCAGGGTACAGAGGCAAGAGGATTCCCCGGGGCTGTCAGCATAGTCAGACAAATAGTGAGCTCCAGGTTAAGTAGGAGTCTCTGACTCAAAGAAATAGGTGTGTGTGTGTGTGTGTGTGTGTGTGTGTGTGTGTGTGTGTGTGAAGACCTCTCCTCTGACATCCTTGTACACACACACACATACACACACACACTTTTTTTTAAAATACTTTAAACCCCACACCTGCCTAGCTGCGACAAAAACTGAATTGTCCTGCTCTACTTTTCTTTACAATTCACACCAGGTGGTACTAACTCCTTCAGTGCCACATTCTAAATCCTGGCACCTACTCCCTTCTACAATTGCCCTAATGCAGACCTTTGTCACCTTTTACTTGAGATGTTACAAAAGCTTCCGGATTAATCTTCTCACCTCCCATCTGCCTCCATCACGGCTTTACTTTTCCATCCCTGTTGGAGACACCTGTGAAAAGGTAAAGTTCAAGCCCCAGCAACAGCAACACAGAGACTGGGAGGAGGAAGGGGAGAAAGAGACAATAAAAAGGGAGGAAAAGATGAAGGAGGGAGGGTGGGATTCGGAGGGGATGAGAGAGGGGGCTACAGCTGGGATTAAAAGTGAATAAACTGTAATTAATAAAAAAATTTTATAAAAGGGAGGATGAAGATTAAACAAACAAATAAAAGTGGCAAATTCAAGTGTATCCTATACCTCCAAAATTTGTTTGTTGATCCCAGCATCTGCTTTTAGGATGAAACCAAACCCTTTAACAAAAGCATGCTAAAACCTTCACAGTGGTCCCAAATAATCCACCAATGTAGACCTCAACCACTCTCCCTCCATCCCGGTTGTCTGTCAACTGCCGCAAAATGTCCCAGGATCTTTGATGTCTCCAGTGCTTTGAGCATTTTGTGCTCCCTTTGATATGCCTGTACTGACTGCAGCACAGTCATACTTGGCAAGCAAAAATTTAACTTAATTCTTAGTTCCACTGGCCTTCCTTGCCCACCACACTCATCTAGGGCATGTTAGGTGCCTATTACTTGAGAACATCTTTTACCTGGCATTTACTCTTATCAAATCCTTTACTTCCTGGTCCACTAATTATTGCGTGCCACTACATTTCACAATTGGAAGTTATTCGTACATGCTCTATCTGCATTTTCATGTACTTGTTTTGAAACTCATGGTGCTCAGGCCTGGTTAACATCCATGTAGTCCTAAAACCTTGGAGAGATGGTTTTGGAACAAGATAGGTAACGTCCAGATGTTTGCTGAAGGAAGGAAAGAAAGGAACTGACCAGATGTGAGGTGGTAATAATTCTTTTCCTTCCAGCTGTGGATTAATACATCCTCCCTGATCAGCTGCTCGAAGTCTTAAGTGTCTGCACAGATTGTCAGAAGAGCCAATCTAACCGACCTTGGAGACATGGGTTGTTTAGGTGATAGAAAAAAAAATGATTTGATCAAATTCATGTGGTGGCTTCCTATAGACACAGCTGGCCCCTCAGGTTGGGACTGATTACATGAAACCAGAAGATCTTGACACTTTACTCCTTTGGGAACAACCAGTTCAAAACATTATTGTAAGGCACTGTGAAAATAAACAGAAATGACTAAAGACATACAACAAGAAAAAAAAACCCTCAAGTTTCATGGACATAGAAAAACAACTTTTAAGTTTTATAATGTGCGTTTGTCAAAATCTGTAAAAAGGAGCTGGGCATGGAAGTATACAGAGGGCAGATGACTGTGAGTTCAAGACCAGCCTGGGCTACACAGGGAAATTCTATCTCAGGAAAAAGAAATCTATAGAACCGTATTCCACAGAGAGGGACTCCCATTGTATGCAAATTTTTAAAAATCAACTGGGATAATGGGAAAAACTCAAGGTGGAATTGAAACTGTAAAATTAGATATAACTGTATTTCAAATGAATAACATAACCAAAATAGAGGAAAATGAATATAAACCATGTTAGAAAGCTAGCTGAAGCATAGCAGGGCACAAAGGAAAAAGTGTACACAAATACTATGCTGTAGTTAGTAAATCTGTATCTCATATGGCTGTTTATGTACATACTTGGGTTAGACAAAGAAGTTAAATTCGGATGTTGCAATAGAGTCCAGGGTATCAGTGGGAATCCAGATGTAAAAATATAGAGAGAAAGCATCTAGCAGAGTAGTTGCTAAATAATGGGTACTGAGAAAATGTTAAGAGATTTTTACGTTACGTATTTCTGCTACTAAAGAATGTTTGTGTGTGTGTGTGTGTGTGTACCTGCAGTGCATGTGTATGTGAACCTAGCATACATGTGATGTTTATACAAATCTCCTGAGAGGAAATGAATAAGATGGCATTCTAGTACCAGTTAGAACACCCTGAATCTAAATCTTGGTTTCTACACATCTTCATTGCAATAGGAAGAATTATAGATTCTTACGTGTTTGCTGCACAATGATCTAGGAGTACTTTATAGTGTCAAAAAAGAAAGTTCTCAGAAAAGAATAAAGAGCTGAAAAGGCAAAGAAGCCAACCTATAACTGAAGATGAAACAACAAATATCAAAAGTATTGGGTTGTAACTTTGTTCTTTTTTGAGGCAGGGTTTCTCTGTGTAGCCCTGGCTGTCCTGAAACTTACTCTGTAGACCAGGCTGCATCTGCCTCTTTCTTCCAAGTACTGGTATTAAAGACGTGTACCACCACAACCAGCTTGGGGTGATAGATCTTAAAACACAATAGATTCTTACAAGTCCCTCTGATATAAATGAATAATCAAATTAATAAATGAGGTACAGTCAAATAAAAAATGTGGGATGAGTTACAGAAGTAGAAAATAGTTATTAGAACACCACAGAAATGAAATTCTAGATCAAGGTCAAGGCTAGAGTTCGTCTAACATACACAAGGCCCAGGGTTCCATGTCCACTATGTGCACGAGCTCATGAGCAGACACAGGCTCACAGACACACAGAACACACACTCAGAGATAGATAGAGAGAGAGATAGAGAGAGAGAGAGAGAGAGAGAGAAGAGAGAAATTGGAGAAAAATTCAGAAATTTCAGGTCAAGATCCAATGACAAATGCTAAGGTCCATGAGGATGTTTGAGGATATAGGATATTTAAACAGCCTCAAAATATCATCTCCCTAAGATATATTTTTTAAAGATTTATACCTTTATTTTTATTTTTTTAATTGAGTGTATGTGGGTTTGTGTATGTGAGTACAGGTGCCAGAGAGGTTAGGACCACCAGATTCCCTAGAACTGGAGTTATAGATGGTGTGAGTCCCCATTGTCAGTGTTGGGAGTGGAACCCCAGTCCCCTGTAGAAGCAGTGTTTGCTTTTGACCACCATGTGCTCTCCCCAGCCCCCCTCCACAAGACATAATACTAATCCTAAGATTTTATGTTTTTTTCTGTGGTACTGAGGATCAAACCTAGGGACTTATGAACAGCAGACAGGTGTTACACCATTAACTTACACCCATGGGTACACAACCTTTTTTTCTAATTACCTTTCATGTGCTAAAAACCCAACAGAAGTCACTTACCCATTGATCAATGCTACATCACTAGTAAAAGGATATACAGGCATGAGGTCCGTCGTCTCCAACACAATCAACACTGAATAAGTTGACAGAATGGCTGACCAATGCTATTTCAAATGCATCAAGTCAAGGAAAGAAACTTTTACAGACGAAAAATAGCAAAGCAAGATGCTGATTAAATACAATATGGTACCATAGACTTTGTTTGTTTGTTTCAAGACAAGGTTTCTCTGTGTAGCCTTGGCTGTCCTGGATTTGCTTTGTAGACCAGGCTCATCTTAAACTCACAGTCGTCTGCCTGCCTCTGCCTCCTTGAGTGCTGGGATTACAGGTGTGCAACACCACATCTGGCTGGGATTTACGAAAAAAACTAGACAAAAATAAAGTTTCTACTTAATAGTACTGTAACACTGGCAATGTGGAGTTGTTTGCGGTTCACATGTGTGCATGTGCTGTGTGAGAATGAAGGCACATATGTGTGCATGCATGAGGAGATTGTCCTCAGGTGTCTTCCTCCATTGCTCCTCACCTTCTTTGGAGAGTGGATCTCTCGCTGGGCACAGAGCTCCAGAACTGGCTAGACCAACGGGCTAGAGATCCCAGGGCTCCTGCCTGCCTCTGTCCTTGCATGCCATCATGCTCAGGTCACAGATGTGCTTGGTAACACTTGCTTTTCATGTGGGCATCACAGGCATTTGAACTCACATCCTAACACATCCACAGCAGGCAAGTTGCCAACTAAGCCTGAGCCATCTCCTTAGCACTAATATTCCTTTTTTTTTTTTTATTGTTGTATAGTTTGGATTGCTAAGGATGATGAAAATAGAGGAACCTGAGTAAAGACAATGTCAGAACTCCATGTGCTATAAGTTTAAAATCTCTGTAAGCTTAAAACTGAAAAAAAAATCAAAGTTGAAAAAACAGATAGGACCATGCAGATAAAAGAGGAGAAGATGGGCAAGGAAGAAGAAGAAGAAGAAGAAGAATAAGAAGAAGAAGAAGAAGAACAAGAAGAAAGGCGCATTTGAAATTGTCTGAGGGAAAACAAGACCTATTGCGGGGGTTCCCCACTAGAGTTAGTAGAGTTGAATTCTCAAGAGTAATATTACATTGTTTCTAAGTTTTTCTGAGAGATACTTAAGTTCAAAGTGTTGAACTGACATCTGTGGCAAGATAGACATACCATCACTAACTGATGTGCTGTGCTGCTCTCATCCTGTTCTCACCTACTTCTTGACATTTGGTATGAACAAAATGCTAACTTCAGCATCTTCGTGAGCCTGCAGGGGTTCTCTGACATAGCCACATTCCCACTGACTCAGGACCCCTCAGTCCCCATCTTGGGAAGAGTCGGAAGCTGTCTGGCAGGAGGATTCTAATTGTGTACCTTTAAACAAGTCAGTAAGACTACAGTTTGAGCCGGGCATGGTGGCACATGCTCGCCTTGATCCCAGCACTCAGGAGGCAGAGGCAGGCAGATCTTCTAAGTTTGGAGCCAGCCTAACCTACAAATCAAGTTTAAGGACAGCCAAGGTCACACGAAGAAACCCTGTCTCGAAACCACCTCTCCCCCCAAATTTTGCAGTTTATATTCTAATGTGAAGTGTTCTTAAAAGAGTGAAACACATTATGGATGCTAATTTTAATTTCCCTGTCCTAGTACAATTAAACATATGGCATTTTTAATGTTAAAAAAAAATCACAAAGCACAAATTTCCAGAAACAATTTCAGTAAAGCAACCCCCCACACTTTAAAACAACAACAACAACAAATCCAAACCATATTTTTCCACATTTAACTATGCAGTCAGATGTTTGAAGTGTGTTTCTTTTCTGTAGTGTCCTTAGCAATGTGAGCCCAGCCTGGCTGCCATAAAAACAGAAAGCTATTGATCACTAGTCTGTGTAAAACACAGCTCTCTGGGCATCTCACTTGGAATTTGCTTTTTAACTTGTTTCAAGAAGTTGCGCTTAGAACTGAAGAGAGTGTTGTATGCCTGAATGAGCACACCAAAACACGGGGCCAGTTCCGGGTGTGGGTACCCACTTAAGTGTGCAACTGCCTTTTTACCTAATTAATCCTCTCCTTGTAGGGCTGGACGCAGCCCTTGAGCCATACATTCTGCTGGGAACTGGAACTCTGGATCCTACAGATCCTGCAGGCTTGGAATGTTATTTGTTCAGGGCCCTTGAAGCAATAGTACCTAATGGGGCAGAAGCAAAGAGAAAATGACCTGACCTTCAGTGAGAACAGTTGCTTTCCATCACATCTCTAGCCTTGTCACACTCCCGCGCTTAGAAACCTTGCAGGGCCCCCTCCTGGAAAGATTCCAAACTCTTTTGTGCCAACTTGGGTTTCTTTCTCCACAGACTCCCTCTGATGGGCCCCCACCCCCATCCCTACCCCTACCCTCACCTGCACCCCCAGATCTCGTGGCCTGCCTGTGTTTCCAAAAGTATAGTCTGTGGGCTACCTGCAGCAAAACAGATTGGCAGCGCCATACAAAACGCAGATGCCCTTGCTCCAGCCCAGGCTCTGGAGCCCAGAGTTGGAATGTCTGCATGCAGAGACCCCAGAAACCTGTATGGAAAGGGGGCTCTGACCTCACCATACTGAACAAATCTCTTTTCCTGGAAGGCAGTATGCATTTCATTTCTCAGTCCCTCGGCTTTGGTCCTTTCCACAAATTCACTGATCTTCCTTTATTGAGTACAGCTCTTAGGGAATTTTCTTGTGCCTCTTTTGATCCTTCTTGATCAATGAAGCATCCAGGAAGTATCGGGAGCAGCTTACGAAGGGACCATAGACATGAACCGGATGCCATCTTTGTCCACAAGATGCTCATGTACATGGGCTCTGTCTTTATGCTTTCAAATGGCAGGCTATGAGAGCTGTAGCACTAGGGAGCCTACCAGGACTGTCTATGGCCCAAAGACATCAAGGCACCTTTAGAACTGGAATCTGTCACATCCAGGAGAGGAGTCCCGTCTTCCCCATGGAGGGACATGCAGTGTTTTTCCACTGGGTTCCATGTGGACAGATGGCTTGGAAGGATAAGAAGCTTGGGAAGAGTTTTATCTGAATATGCCTGCAGTGACCTAGATTGTCTGAGAGGAAACTGAGGATGCAACTGGGTCCATGACACCCTCTGGCGGGTTATAGCAAGGGACTGGTTCAAGACAGGCCCTCAACAAACATATATACAGTGAAAGCTTACAGACATAAAAATAAAAGAAATATTTACCTCCCTTGACAGTGTTACCATCTCAGATTCTCTCCTTTGATATGGAATGCCCCTCATACCCTAGATTCTTCTCTTGGGCCCTTTTTGATTTTCCATTTCAGATTTTCTTTGTTTCAATATATTCAAGCTGTTTTGCAAATTAGCTTGCTGTGTTTTCCCTTCCTAAGCATATCATTCAGTCCTTTCGGTGTTGCTTATTTCTCTTCTCACTTTATTTTTCTCCTCTGCTCATGCTCCTGGCTGCTGCCTCCCTTCCTGTGGCCCGCATCCTGAGCATGAAGGCAGGCAGGGCCAATCCAGCAGGAAACAAGGGGTGTCTGTGAGCCAGGACAGATGAACTAAGGCATGCAGGCGGTGGGAACAGGCAGCTCTCACGCTCTGTCAGGCATCCTCAGAGACACTGAAGAGAAAACCTCCACTAACCCCTCTCCTGGCTCCAGGCCCCATGATGGAATCATACCTAAAAACCCAAGAGAACCAAAGGGCTGAAACTAGAAGTTCCTCTCCTCTGCTGACGGTGCACACGAGACATCCTCTGAGCCCCAATTCCCCAGCTCTTTACCTGGATGTGAGTGGACAAAGTACATGAAAGCTTGAAGTTGGTGGGAGAACTCTGTGAGGCATCTTGGGAGAATTTCGTAACCTCCTGGCTTACTAAGAGAAAGTTAGCTAAAAGCAAAATGATCCTGTAGTTCCCTACAGAACAATATCCAGAATGTATGTGGATTCACACACATGTGACCAAACATGTACGCATATATATATATATGCACATGTGAGTAGCTGCTATTTCCCCTCCAAGAACATTAACAAAGACATGCTGAACTCATGAAGTCTGTATGTATGTAGGACAAGAACTATTACTTGGCTTTTTCCTCGTTAATGAGGCCCATTGACTACTACAAAATTATACTAGTTTGACCTAATTAGACAAGTAAGTAAAGATTGCCATACCTGATATAGAGGAGATAAAGAGATCAGGCAATTCTCAATATTTATTCACATCTGCTGATTTGGTTCTATGGAACTTCACCTTAGATCCATCCTCTAACATGCATGCCTCCAAGGGTCATTGCTTGACTCTTTGAGCTGCCATCATTATCCCACCTGAGCTCTCTTTTCCCTCTTTTCTTTTCTGTTTTCTTTTCCTCTCTCCTCCTTTGCTTTCTTCAGCTCGCTAGGGGCACCCATCTGGCTAATGGCTGGCTGTTGGGTCGTTAGAGATAAGACAGGTTGGGTTTCTAAACAGTAGTTCAAAAACTCACCAGGTCCTGAGAGCCTGAGTCTTAGCCCTTTCCCATTAGCATGTTAGCATAAATTAGTTTATCAGATTTAGCTGACTTGATACCAAGAACTTCAAAGTTACCCCCACAAACAAGCATGGCAACAATAGCATCCATTCTTTCACCCAACAGCTCTCCCCTCCCCCAGGTGCCAAGAACTAAACAGGGCAGTCAGTGGTCAGAAAGGTAGCCATAGAAGAAGGCTACCTCTTGAAAGCCAGAAAAGCTACATGTATGCCAGCTTCAGCGTTTGGTTACAGAGACGCAGGGTAAGAGGGCAGGGTTTTTTTTTTTCTCAAGGAACACAAATGGTCAGTCACTGATGTTTTGAGAGCTGCTCCTTCATGTTTGGGTGTCCAGAGTTTGGAGTTATGAGGACTTAGTATGGTGAAGAAATGAAGGTTCTTGCCCATGGCCTATTATGAAATTGTGGAGAAGTAAAACAGAGAACCACAAAGGCTCCCAAGAAACAAAAATGGGATAATTAAAAATAAAAATTCGAGTTGGGAAGTGATGGTACACACCTTTGAGCCCAGCACTTGAGAGGCAGAGGCAGGCCAATCTCTGAATTCGAGGCCAGACTGGTTTACAGAGAGAGTTCCAGGACGACAAGGGCTACAGAGAAAGCCTATTTCAAAAAACAAACAAACAACAAAACAAAAAGTGTAGACAGAACAGATTCAGACCTCTTAGTTCCAGGAGATCTGATGTTTTTTTTTTTTTCCTGGCCTTGGTGTCACTAGGCACACGTGGTACACACAGACGACCATTCACACACGTTAAGTAGAAATAAATACATTGCTTTTAAAAAAAAGTGTGAGAATTGGACATGCATTCGATATCACAGCAGGAATCATTGCACATGTCAAACTATGGAGTGCTGCCTTCAGCTTACGAGAAGAGTAACTTCCATTCTATTCTCTGCTCAGCAAGACAATTATAAAGGCTTCATGAGGTGTCCTGCACTGTAGAAGATCAATGGTGCCGTACAGAGAAGAACACAGGGAGGGCACCGCCCTCAAGAGGCAGGAAAGCAGGGCTACTTGTCCTGGCTATGTGTGGTGCCCCCTCCCTGTCTGTCAGCAGCAGGCCTACAGCTCCCCTTCTGTACAGGTCCTAATACTGACAAAGTAGAAGAGAATACCATGATTGCATGCGCTGTCCCCCTTACAAGCGTGTGCTAAGGCAGCCTGGGGCAACTGGCTCCAGCTTTTACCCCGACCCCTGCATATACTCTGCATGTGACAGAGGGAGAAGCCTCCTTTGCTGCCACATCTCTGACCACAGGTGCACACAAAGTGCTGAGAAGAACATTGTCACCAGCCTCAGTCCCATTCTCCGGCACACATGCCCACTGGAGAGTTCCCGCTGCCTCTCACACTTTTCCGACTACTTCCGGGTCCTGGACCTTGTTTGAGCACGTATTGCTGTCAGGACTGGACACGAGTGACACAGTGGAGCCTGGTGCTTCCTTTACTGTTCAGTTTATGGGCTGAGCCCACTGAGAGAGGTCAGATGTTTCAGAACAATGGCAGCTGCTGTGGCAACTAAGGATAAATGTCTTTGTTAGCAGCAAAGTTGGCGTCAGCGTGCTGAGGACGCACCATTGCTACTCCACTGCAAGAACAGCCATGCAGTGTTACCCTAGGCCCACTTGCTGTCTGAGCCACACTTGCCCAAACTCTTAGAGTGTCCCTACCGCTGCACGGCTAAGGAAGGCACAGAGTCTGTCTGACTTTGTCACCTTAAATACCTTGTGCTCATAGTCATTAGTGGTAGTCCAAAAAGCTACAGGGAGGCTACACTCTCGTACATAAAACTAACATTGCAAAACAACACCCCAGAACACGTTTACCAAAAAAGTACACAAAAGCGGTAGCGATAACCGGCCTCAGAGATGCGCAAAGCTCAATGGTGCGGTATGGGTTACTTACTTTTCTCATTTTTGTATTAGAAGACCTGGCAGAAGCAATTTAAGAGACAAAGGATTTATTTTGGAACGGCAGTTGATCACAATGAGGAAAGGCTACCAGGTCCTCAGTAGCAAGAACTTACAATGCAGCTTCATATATTATGCTGACCAGGAAGCAGAGATGTTAGGCTGGAAGCAAGGTAGGCTATACCCCTTACCACCTACCTCTGGTGACCTGCTTCCTCCAGCTAGGCCCCACAGCCTCCCAAAGCTGTACCACCAGTTTGGAACCAAGTGTTCAAACACTTAAGCCTGTGGGGAACATTTCACATTCAAATTATAGCCTTCTGTTCCAACAGACCCATAGCCATCTTACAATGCAAAATGCATCCAGTCCACCACTCCAAGTCCCTATACTCTAACAAGCTCAACTCGTTCAAACAGTCAGGGTCTCTTCAGTGATTCAAGGCCAACACCCCCATTTTAAAAATAATTAAATTTATTCTTCGACAATTTCACATATGTACATCATATACACTGGACACAACCACCTGCCCTTTTCTCCCATCTTCCTACTATCCCTGTCTGGGTGCCTCTTTCTTGCAAATCTCTTTCTCACAGTTATGTCTATTAGCTTTATTTTGTGACTCACCCACATTTAACCAGGTCTATCTGACCAAGAGTTTGAAGCTATTTCTGGAACCTGGTGGGCTCAGCACTAGATACACAATGCCACCAAAACTGATCTCAAATTTGTGTTCCTCCTGCTTCAGCCTTCAGAACATCGGGATTACAAACATGTACTGCCACACCTGACCAAGAGGTAAGTTTATAGCAGCGAGGGACTACCTCAAAAAAGTAGGTTGCTATTGTTTTGAAACAACATGTATCTCACAATGTCCTCAAACCCAAACTTGCTCTGCAGTCAAGGATGAATTTGAACTGCTGGTCTTCCTGCTCTCCCCCTCCCGAAGTGCAGAGATTATAGGCATGTGCCACAATGTTTAGTTTGTATGGTGTAAGGTACAGAACCCAGGGCTTCATACGTGTTCAGCAAACACATTGGCAAACGGACTACCCAGATTTCCCCAAAGTAGATTTTAAATAAATAACCACATGCAAATCAAACCTAAAGTTAGTAGAAGAAAAACAAACAGAAGCAAACAAAACAGAAAAAAGTATGAAAGATCAACAGAACAAAAAGTTAATGTTTGAGAAGATAAAGATGTTTTACTTAGACTAATCAAGAAAACAAAGGCAAGGCCTAAAGGAATAAGATCAGAAGTAAAAAAATAAAATAAAATACAAATTTTTAAAGTGGGGGTATTGCAGCCAGGTGTGGTCATGCTCAATGTTAGTCCCAGCATGTGGGAGGCAGAGGCAGGAGGACCTTTGAGTTTGAGGCCACCCTGGTCTACAAAGCAAGTTCCAGAACAGTCAGAGCTACACAGAGAAACCCTGTCTTAAAAAACAAACAAACAAAAAAACATAGGAAGGAAGGAGGAAGGAAAGAGGGAAGGAAGGAAGGAAAAAAGGAGGGATGAAAGGAAGGAAAGAAGGATAAAAAGAAGAAAATGTATACATTGTACTATAGAATACAAAGATTTGCTAGGCACAATTATTTATATATATTTTAAAAACTGTATGCTAGGAAATTAGAAAGCTGAGGCTTGAAATGGTGTGCACACTATGTAAGTGTTATGGTACTAAATTACATCCTTAGCCCTTGAGGTTTTTGTTTGATTGGCTTGGTTTTGGAATAAGATTTCACTGTGTAGCTCAGACTAAACTCAAAACTGAGATCCTTCTTCTGCCACTCTCTGAAAGTGGGAGTTAGAGGTATCTGCCCCCATTCCCAAATCAAAAAATGAACCATGAAAACCTAGAAACTAGCACAAACCAGTAGCAAGTAATGAAACTGAATAAGTAATAAAAAGCTTTCCCACAAAGAAAAGCCCAGGCAAGGCTTCATTGCTGGATTTTATTGAATTTTTAAGCAAGAATTGATATTAATTCTTCTCAAGTTAGTCCATAGAATACAGGTGTGGAGGACCCTTCCAAATTCCTTCTGTCTGGCCCTGTTACCAAAACCAGGAAAGAAGAATGGCAAGAAAACGTAAGAGGAGGCAGTCTAAAGGATGGGTCCTCTTGCAGATGGGCCATTCTTGCAGGTTGCTTTTCCAGGGACTTCCTCATCCGAGAATGAACCTCCTTAGTATCACTCATGTCCATCTAATCACTGCGTCCTCTGGGGATAGATTTCAGAGCGTAGCATCAGGAGTCCTGAAGGACACCATTCACAACAGTGACAGATGGTTCTCTTTACACCTTTAAATTTTTATTTTTGTCATGTCTATTTTATCTAAAAGAAGAAGAAAAAGCTATAAGCATGTGATTAGAAAAATGGGACAACAACCAGAAAAAATATTTTTAAAAAGTTTGTTTCATTCAGTGAGACTAGGTTTTGGAAAGGGTAAGCTATGGTATTATTGTTTTTAGTTATCTCTCCTTTGGTATTTCCTTTAAAAACCCCTACAAATATTATTGTTACACTTTTTATTGTTAAGAAAAAAGAGGATTGGGGGGTCGGGCTGCTCAGCGGTTAAAAACACTGGCTGCTTTTCCAGAGGTCCTGAGTTCAATTCCCAACAACCACATGGTGGCTCACAACCATCTGTAATGAGATCTGATTTTTCTCTTCTGGTGTGTGGAAGACAGAGCACTCATATATATATATATATATATATATATATATATATATATATTAGTATATGTGTATATAATTAATATTAGTATATAATAATGTATTGCTATATATAATTGATAATATATATTATTTTTTAAAAATATAAAGAGGGACAGAAATGGGAATCAGGAAAAAACAGTGGTAGGTAAATAATGTTTGATTCTAAAAAATCATAATAGCACTTATTGAATACTATCACCAGTCATCAAACTACTTCTATGGTAGTGGTTCTCAACCTTCCTAATGCTGCAACCCTTAAGAGAATTCTTCATGTTGTGGTAACCCCCATAACCATAAACCTATTTTCATTACTACTTTATAACTAAAATTATGCTGCTGTTATAATTCATAATGTAAATATCTGATATGCAGGGTATCTGATATGACACCACTCAATGGGGTCATGACCCACAGGTTGAGAATCACTGTTGTTAGGGGTGAGACTTGTTACCTTTGTTTAACCTGTAGTGAGACTAAAAGGTTATGTTAGATTAGGTATTCTTTCAAAGACCATGTTGCTAAAATATGCTGTAGATTCTAGGTTTGGACCTAGCTCTTGGTTTGTACTCCTTCTACAAGTAAATGGTGAAGAGATGTCTAGCCAGTAAGGGCTGCTGGAGGATGAGCCATTCCTTGCCCTTATCCCTCAAGCTAGTCTAAACAATACCATGACCCAAAGGAATTAGCGAGGGACTAAGTGGGCCGGTGCTAGTCATTGTTTAACCATATTATACGTATTTGGGCTTTTAAATCTTTCTGAGGAATGATTTCCTTCTATGCTCTTAGTCATCCTTGAGTATTTTCTTACAGTAAAGAAATATGGAGAAAGAAGCAGTCTGCAGCCTAGAGCTGGGACCCGCCTGGGTAAGGACTGGAAGATGGATGCAGTCAATAGGCCATTCTCTCTGGGGGAGGGTAGACGCCCGCCCTGTCCAGGCACCAAGCCAGAGGGCGAGCCGGAGGCGCCCTCTGTTTATCCTAGGGCTTGAAAAGGGCTCTTCGCTGACAAGTGTTATCTTTCTTGATAAACATATCAATCTCTGTCTTAGCTCCATGGAGACAGTTCTTGGAATTATGATACAAGCCCTAATAATATTTTCTGCTCCTGGTTCCTCGGTGCCTTCTCTTGGGCTGGCTGAGACAGCAGAACAGAAAGTCGGAGGGCTGGGTTTTAGGGACCCCCGAGGGGTACATGAAAGGTTTGTATTATGCTTACAGGCAGATGGCAGAAACAGTTCTAACCAGGAGTAAGTCAGGCTGGCTGCTCCATGGATATTTAAAAAAAAAAAAAGGAAAAAGTTTCTACCTGGTCCTTCATAAAAAATAAAAATAAAGAGGAATTTAAGCTTGCAGGACCCAGGCCATGGCAGTCCCTTCATGCAAATAAAAGGATCACAGAGAGTGCTGCTTCCACCGGGGAAGCTCAGACACAGGCAGCTCACGGGCAGGATTCAGATGGATGACCCCGTTGTCTACAACTACGCTTGTAGGTGTTGTGTCTATTTTTTTTTTAACTTTTTAAAATTAGACTTCAGTTTTATTGGGTACATGCTAATTTGTTGTGTTTATTTTTAATTCCAGGGCTGGATATGAGCCCCAGTTCCCAATGACATCTTTGTTTGGCCTCACTTTGAAAGAATTCAGCAGGTGGGATCCCTGAATGACTGCATTCAAGCCTCTGACTGTCTAATTCTCCTGTTAAGTAGTCCCTGTATATCTCAGGGGGACTAGTGTCTGTGAAGCCACACTCTGCAGCTTGAGGATGAGAAGAGACGAAACGATGAGGGAACTCTAGTGGTCAGCTTATCTCTGGGCAAGCACGACAAAGGGTGGACAGGGACTAAGTGTCCTGCATAAATTGGCAAGTGTGTCTTAGAGACCTTGTTCTACTCACTTTTCTTATAGCTGCATGACCCTGTTTGACAAGACTAAAACTGTTTCTATACATATTTTTAACTTAGCCAGAAGATTTCTCCCTGTGTGGGGACTGGAGAGACAGCTCAGCAGTTTAGAGTGGTCACTGCTCTAGCAGAGGACTGGACTTCAGTTCTCAGAACCCATGTCAGGTAGCTCACAACTGCCTGTGACTCCAGCTTCAGATCGACCTCTGGCCTTTTGCTGGTACCTTCACACACACACACAGAGTGCTAAAAATAATAGAAAAATAAATATTAAAAAATTTCTTCATACTTAGTGAACTGTATATGATACAACCTGATATGGACATAGACTGTAATCTACTCTTATAACAAAGCCTCAGAGGAACAGTGTCTCAGCCAACCAAAGCAGCTTAGCTTCAGTCATAGACAACTACCCACTGACTCAGATCAAATAGGGGAACACAAAACAATAACCAATCCACCCACCTCTGTACCCCAGTTCTGCCTTATATGTGCTACTTCTTTTACTCTGCATGTACATGTGGGTAGAGAGGAACATTCTGACCTGTGCTTGGTCTAGATTGCCACCTGGTTCTAGACTCTCAAATGAAAACCAACTAAGATGTACTAAAATATATTGATCATTTTCTCTTTCAATAACTGTTTTCACTAATTAGAACTGAATGATCATTGTGTAGGAATAGAAAAGACTTGAGTAAAAAGCAGTAATAAGATCATACGATTCATGTGAAGAGTAAGTAAAGTACAAAAAGAAGAAAGAAAGAAAGAAAGAAAGAAAGAAAGAAAGAAAGAAAGAAAGAAAGAAAGAAAGGAAGGAAGGAAGGAAGGAAAGAAGGAAAGAAGAAGAACAAATAAATTATGCACTTCCCAGAATGCCTGGTAAGTATTTCACACATGTTAGCTGTTGCTATCATAAAACCATTCATGGCACCTATTTATGCTTGGGGAACAAGTTTACATTTATAGGACCTCTGAAATAGAAACATCTGAATTTATGCACAGGTAATTGATACATAGATCTTTTTCTTTACGTCTTCTTTCCTGTCTTTCATGTGTTTTCCCTCTGTGATTTAAGTAAATACATGTGCTTTCTTAGAGTAAGGGCTTGTTTTGATAGTTTCTCCTTTAGTTTGATTTTTCGTCCCTCAAGAGCATATTTTAGTATATGACATAAAGTGAGAGGATAATTTTAAATTTCCCCAAATAATTTTCTCCAAGCAATAAACTGACTTGAGAAGTACTTTTGTACTGATTATTGCATATATTTGAGTCCATGTATCTGGAAGCAATTTCTATTCCTAATTTCTATTCCTTATTTATTCTCATTTTCCACACCAGTTATTTTCATGAAATTGTTTACTACTTTACAATTTTAAAATGCCGCTCAAAAGATCACTGCTTCTAGAACGGATTTCTTATTTGGTTGATAAAAGAGTAATATGGCTCAGCTTTGTGGAGAGTAATTTGGTTTGGAAACCAAAACAGGAGCTTCACTCCTTGAAGCTTTTTCTGAAAGAAATCAAGGATTTCAGAAAAAAACATAATTATATCTATGTTTATGTAGTCATATATATATATATATATACACACACATACACATCATGTATTTGTATGTAAAACTATGTTACTACCATTGTAACATAGTTACAATGTAATAGCAATAGTTAAATTGTAAAAGCAATAAGTTACTTACAAAGTGAATTATGTCCAGAGAATGGATGTGCCGGTTTGTTTTTGTCAACTTTACACAAACCTAGACATACTTGGGAAGAGGGAATCTCAATTGAAACATTGCCTCCATCAGATTGGCCTGTCATCATGTCTGTGAGGTGCTTTCCTGGTTGTTAACTGGTCCCACTGTGAACATTGCCATCCCTGGGCAGGTGGTCCTGGGCTGTATGAGAAAGGTACCTGAGCAAGCCAGGGGGAACCAGCTAGCTCCAGACCCTGGACTGAGTTCCTACTTCCAGGTTCCTGCCTTGAGCTCTTGCTCTGGTTTCCCTTGATGGACTTACAGTGTAAGATGAAGTAAAGCCCTTCCTCCCTGAGTTGTTTCTGGTCCATGTTTTATCACAGCAACAGAAAGCAAAGTAGAACAATGGAATACTCTATAGCTAAAACTATTTTGGAAGAAAATAACATAGGAAACGTGTTCTCCGTTAAGTAAAACACAATATCCAAAGCAATAGAAGCAATAGGACTTTGCATACTCTAGTTTCTCCCTCTGCGAAGAACTGTCTCCTGTTCTTTGTGAAGCTGGCTCCTTTTCACTTTTCATCGTTTGACTTAAACACATCATTTCAGGGAAGCTTTTCCTACTCAAAGCCCATGGAGCTCTTCCACCTGAGTGTCTTCCATACTGAAGCATTTAATTATCCTTTGGGTGGTCTCTACCGCTCCATTTGGAGGGCTCCTTGATACACGTCATGCTGCTATAGATGCACGCATTGGTGCTGCTGTATAATAAGGAAACAGGGATGGATTTCCAGGGTTCGCAGCCGACTCTCCTCTTCCACTTTTCTCATATAAGTCCACTTCAGAAACTGGATCAATGTGTGGACGAGAATCAGGCCAGAAACTAGAGCCAGAAGCTCCTCTAGGTGGAAGGGACCCTGATAATTGCACCCAGGTGTCTTGTAGGCTGGGCCCAGGAGCTTCACGGTGTAATCAAGCCTGTTTCACATATGATTATAAATAGCCTGTGTTCTTTACTTCTTAGAGGGCTCTGGGCCCCCAATCTGAGAGGAATCTCCAGTTCTTGTCTTCAAAGCAAAGAGCCCTTGACCCCTCACTGTTACCCACAGTCCATTTCCCATAGCTTTTGTTCCTCCTGCTGCAAGAGGGCTGTGGGGAGACTGTTTCAGTTCCTTTTGCCTCCTCAGAACCAATCAGATGGTTCTCCAGCCATGAAACCTAGGGTCAAGGAGTCCTGAAGTGGCGCTACAAATGGGCAGAGATGGAGCCCAGCCCACTTGCATTGCTGACTGGAGTTGCTTTGTGGCAGTCAATCCCTGAAAACCTCCAAGCACTAGCGAGGCTCCTAGCACAATGCCTGCTTTATAGTAGTTCATGTTTTCAAAAACAATCACACCAAGGACTCTTACACAGGAACACTTGACATTCACAACTCAGGCACTTGCTGGTTTGACAAGTTTGGGCGAGCCTTCAGGATCTATGAAAATATCTTTTCTTAAGGAGCAAGTCTGAATTACTGAGTTAGCTCAGTCTCTCAGCACCATAATTGCTAAGCAGCTCTCTCCTACAGGCAGCTCTTTGGATAGGGGCAGAAGAGAAAATCCTGTGTATGTTTTCATTTCCACCCCTCTGGAATTTTTGGCAGATATACTGTAGAGGTGTGCTCAAAACTGGAGATCTAGAAGGGATAGATGCCAATTGCCTCTGCTGTTAAAATGTTCATATAGGGTTCTAAGAGCAAGATAAAAACCCATGTTTATAGGGCTTGAAGCAGAGTTTTAAAAGACAGGCAATAAAGGGACACTGAAGAAAAAGGAGCCCTTCTCCTCTCCTCTGGAACCCAGCTTAGCTGTCCTGACAGCAGCAGAGCCAGCAAACTTCAAAGACCACTGATAAGGAAAGCCATTTATACCTGTCCCCCTGAAGCCATTTATACCTGTCTGCCTTCACTCACAGATTGGCTAGGTTTGTTTAGTATCTCGAGGCAGTTGGAGTTAGAGGATCAATAAAGGGGATAAGGGGGCTGTCAGCATCACAGACTTCAGCCACAGAGATGGCAGACCTGAAATGTGACATGTACTGAAACTGGCCAGAGGGTCACTCACCTTCTTTAACCCAAAGGAAGGAAGCCCCTGTTACAGCCTGCCCAGGGGTCAGTGGAGGCTGTCCAGGGCAGGCCTCCAAGGACCCTGCCCCCTTTCCATGTCCACATGCTTCCCTCCACCCTTCAGCAGGGCTGGTTTTCCTATGGGGAGTTAATTGGAAATGTTTCACTTCAAGAAGGAAAACAAGAGTAATGAGAAAGGCATCTGTGTGTGACCAGAGCGTTAACTGAAAACAGGCATCTCGGAGGCTGGGAAACCAAGAAGAAGCTGCCTCATCTGGGGATGGGGTGGTGTTCGGGGATGAGGAATAGACATGTGTGAGGGACTGGATAGTTTGGGGCGGTTGGGGCTCAAAGGGAAGGCTGACATGGAGAACAAGGCCTTTCTGGGTGAACAAGGCTTTGGAGAACTGAAGACTCAAGATTACTCAAGTCTAAGGTTGGGGTCTTGTAGCAATAGAGGTACAATAGAGGCAGGGTTTCTTTAGGGACCACCTAGGGTTTTATCTAGTGACCCAGGGTCCAGAAGCTTACAATTAAGTACCAAATTCAACCAGTGCATGTTGGGTAAACATTGTATTGCTTACACTCTTTCCTCAAGTCATTCCTAGCCATTTGAATCCATCCATTCCCCATCTCCTCTCTGTGCATCTCTTGGATGCCCTTCCATTAATTCCTGCCACACTGACTTTTATTTATTTTATAAATAATTACTCTCCTTTCTCTGAAAAAAAACTTAAGGGAAATGTAAATTCAAATATCACAGAGACCTGTATTGATATGTCTCTGGGACCAGCATATTGTTTGACATGCATGATTTCCTTCCATAAATTTACACTGAGCTCATTTTGGCTCAAGAATGGTACCTGGCACTGGAAATGAATATGACACAGTCACTTTCACTCTAGCTGGTAAGCATACAGCTAAACAATTAGGACATAAAATTACATGAAATAATATGGATTCACAGCAAAAGGCCACCTGACCCCATCAGGAGTGAGGTGAGAGCTCTTTGGGGAGATATGTGAGTGGATCCTGGAATGGTGAATAAGAGCTATGGGTCAGACAGAGGAAAGAGATCTAGAGACAGAAGGCTGTATGCCTCAGACCCTACTTCTGTGACTTGCAGGCTCCAGGGCCTCCGTATGGTGCTTTGGGGTGTCTCTAGGGATACTTGCTTGATTATGTGACTAGAAAGATCATAACACAACAAAGTTATGAAGTGGTCCCCACCACCACACTTTCTGTTTTCTCCATCCTGGTAGCCCTTGCCTTGACCCTCTCTTGTACTCGCCTGAGTGACCACTCTCAGCCTCTCAGCCTCTCAGCACTGCTAATCTCTACTTGAGCTTCCTCCATCCCTAAAGTCTGCCATGAACTCTCAGCTTGCCACCTCTCTCACCACACAGCCCAGAAACATAGACGGTCATATCATCTAGACTTCTGTGATGTTGACACAGTGATGAAATCACTTCATGATGCATTTCTCAAGATGGGTGCCTATAATTAAGCAAGCACGACTGTACTTGGTGACCCTTCTCTAGTACTTAATGAGACAAATATAGAGAAATAGGCAAAGCAACAATTTCAAACCATCCTATTTGAGCTATAGTTTATGTTTAATCAACTCTTTATAGGTGAGGCAGATCAAAGTGGTCCCTGGCACTGAGGTATGAGTGTTATTCCACTCATTCTTCAGAAGCCTGAGATACTCCTCTACTCTTTCCAAGGCCCCCACATTGTGCTGAATGCTTAGTTCCCCAAATATAAGCTCTGAGCATCCATTTTCACCTCCCTGAATTTCTGCCCAGTGTTCTGTCTTCACAAGAAATTTGCCAGGTCTGTTGGACAGCTCTTAAGGACACCCTAGAGGGAGAAGGGCTACACAAGGCCCTGTGTTGAGGAATAGACGTCTCTTGTGAGCAGCTGGCAGCAAGGTGGGTCCAGATCCATGGAGTCCTTTTTCTTTTCTTGGGCCCTGCCAAGCAGCAGTCTCAAAAACAAAAAAACAAAACAAAAAAACCAACCATAGAACTGACCTTCAGTGAGTCTTTCTTGGAGGACTGGAGAAGACAGACTGAGTCCACGGCAGAGAAAGGAATTCACAAACAGAGCATGTTTAGATGCCTCAAGGGTCCCTGCTTTGCCCAGAGAAATGATTATTCCTAATAAGGACATAACAGTTCCTGTTTACAGTTGCCACAAACATCCCTCACACCACAACCCATTGCAACACACATGCCAAGGCCCAACAGCCTTTTCTGTTCAAAGTCTCCTCAGGCTTCACAGCTGGGTTAGGTCTGCAACCTTGCTGGCTCCTAGCTTCTGCTGCCTTCCAGAATCAGCAAATCCTCTCCATGTCTCTCAGATCAGATTCCCCGCTGCTTGCAAAGTATCTTGGCAGCAGGAATGAGGACCTTTCCTCTTCCTGTGTCTGTGCACATGGTCCCTATTGTAGGCTTATATGTAAGTAATGAACACTGTAGCCTTTACTCAGCTGTTAGCTTACCCAAGACAGGAATTCCTCGGAGGCCAAGGCTGATAATAATTCCAGGAGAATGATTCTAAAATTAGTCTAAAAAGAGAAATGATGCCATTTGAATCAGGGTGCTGTATGTTCAGAGACGTTTCCAGGTTGGTTCTGTTATGGATGAGCCTTCAACAGACATTTATTAAGAATCCAACAGTATAAACCAGTGCTGTTTCCACAACTGCTGTCTTCTTGGGGTTTTTTAAAGAACTGGATCCTTTAAAAATTTAAATTTAGTTTTTTTCCCTGTGAAAGGGTCATGAATTTTAGTCCAGGAAATGCAGCTACAATACTCAGGTTGACGGGTGTTTAAGAAAAAAATAAAATATAGCCTAAAATCTATTCACAAGCACTAGCACAGAAGCCTTGCATGTAGTGTGAGGCATGAATAGCCTGAGAAAGCTGAGCCTTAGACACAACTTAGCAGGGGAGGGGCATGGCATCTGGCAGAGAAAAAGGTAGCCCAGGCTGGAGAAGGTTAGGGGATGGTATGCATACCAGCTGGGATCATCTCAGGCAGGTGAATAGCCACCCGTGCTTATCTGTGTCTGAGCAGAGGGCAGACCCCGTTCTCCTCATCCTGTGGAAATGCCTTTCCTATGTAGAAAGAAGCCTGTCTCTGTCTATCTCTGTCTCTCTCTCTGTTTCTGACTCTCTCCCTCGCTCTTTACTTTTTGGGGAGGGATAGAGGTAAAGGAATGGGGCAAGTTCTCACTGTGAACCCTGACCGGACTGACACCATCTAGGTAGAGCAGGCTGACTTTGATCTCACAGAGATCCACCTCCTCTGCCTTCTGAGTGCTGGCATTAAAGGCCTGTGCACCCTTGCGCCACCTGACCAGAGCAGATACATTTAAACCTCCCTTTTCAGAAGGATAGCTTTTCAGAGGCATTCTCATATCCACACAGCCCCGGAGTTTCTCCGGATACCTAACTTGAAAACATCACACTACATTTGGGGTTCGTTTTTAATATATTTTTATTGATTCTTTGAGAATTTTCATGCATGCATACAATGTATTTTGATCATAGTCACGCCACACTCTTACTGCTTGTTCCTCCCCTCCAGGTGCACTTCCGGCCCCCACTCCCTCCCAATTTTACGTTGTCTCTCCTCCACCCCACCCCAATAACTCACCAAGTCCATGGCTATGGAGCCATCCATTGGAGTGTGGTTGATCTACCAGGGGCCATGTAAATATACTTAAGAAAAACTGATTGACTGTTAAAAGCTCCTCAAGTAGGGGTCAAGGCATGTAAGCTCCTTCCACCTCCATGCTAGAGAAGTGACCGGTGTCGTCTTATACAAGCAGCCATGGTTACTGTGTGTTTATGAGTTCTTTGGACCTGTCATGTCCAGAAGACACTGTTTTGGTCAGACCCTCCTCAACCTCTGGCTCTTGCAATCTTTCTTTCTCTTTTTCCGTGATGGTCCTTGAACCTTTGAAGACAGGATAATATATAGATGTCTTACTTACCGACGAACATTGCATAGACAGTTTCTGCGCTGATCAGTCGTGAGTTCCTGCACTGACTACATACACTGCACAAAGATACTTCTCTCGGATGTGGTCTGATAGCTGCACTAATTTATGGGCGTAGAGACACAGATTTAGAGGATAATCTTATACTATGCCCATTTAGCCAATTAGAGTTGTAGATTCACCTCTGGCCCCTATAAGCGCCGCAATCATGGGCTGTTGGGCAGATTTGCAATATCAGGCAGGCGTTTCTTCCTCGAGAGCAAATTTTAAATTCAATCAGAAAGTGGTCGGTTATACCCCTAGAACATTGGTTCCACTATCGCACCATAGACACATCTTGCCACACAAGTTATTGTCATAGTTGATAGGGTTCGTAGCTAGGTAAGACCAGTAATGACTCTTCTCTCTCAGCAGCCTGCATAACACTATCTAAGACTATGAAATCTAGCCAGCAGGGAGGAAGCTTCCTAGTTTCTGCCAACTTGATTTTCCCACGCCCGTGTAGCAAGCTGTTTTCCATCACAGGGTCTACCATCAAATAACTGGTAGGTAACAAAGAGAAATGGCAACATCCTGTATTGTTTTTTTAACTTCCTGAGATACCCAACTTCTTATCTCTAAAGGAGATAGCCCACACCTGGCACTGGACTTTTTATTTGGCATCCTATAGCTTTTGGGAGGAATGCCATCCCTGTATAACCCCATTTAAACTCTTTTGAATGAATATTAATTTAGGTAGCTTATAAAAATACAAAATGTATACTTAGAAAGCTTATAAATAGTAGCTTTCCATATGGCTTTTCCAGACATCCTCAGTGTTAGCCATCCCTTCTCTCCACCTCCTCTGCCCTGGGGTGGGATATTTTGATCTCCCTCAATTATAGCTTTCTTATTCTCCTTTTCTTTTTTTCCTTACCTCCCCTTGACCTACTTTATCAAAAGAACCAAACTCCTTTCCTAAAGCCTGAAGCTATTTCAAAGCCCTTTGATTACAAGGAAGAAAGATAAAGCTACCACAGTACAATATGAGCTAGAAGCTTGGGCTCTGGAGTCTCCCAGGCCTAGTGCTGCTGCCTTTATAGGTAATTAGTTTTGGGACACTGGGCAAGAAGACGGTGATTTAAATAGTTACCTCATGCAAAGAGAATGGAGTGAGACAATACATGTAAGATGTTGAGTGTGGTTACCCTTCTAATGGTAAATAGACTACTACTGCTTTTTGTTAATATCATTGCCTCATCAAATCAGAACTTATCGAAGTCCTTTATCTATCTGGGACACAGCCATTAGCTAGAAAGTAAATCAAAAGAAAAAAATATTTTAAGGGGCTAAAATTAGTATGTGTAGGCTAAAGCGAAAATACTTTATTCACAGATGGAATCCTCTTTGTGTTTAATTAATGCTGCAGATGGAACTATGTCAAGTCCACGGCAGAGGAGAAGCAGCTCATCTGGCAAGGAGCATGCCAACAGCACCCGAGGGAGAGCCCACTCATGGTGGTTGGTAACCAGAACTTCAAAAGGAAGATGAATGAATTTCAACCTATTTTCCCTAAAGGCATTTGGAATAGGGCAATTTGTGAATGTGTACTGAGAAATACTCGATTAGGTATATTGGGTAAATGCTCAGTTTGATCCACAGAGTCGTTCTCTGCAGCGTATTTTTAACTCCTGATATTTCAAAGGTAAAGACAAACTCAGAGTTTAAGAAAGTCATAAAAGAAGGGAATTTGACACAAGAGTCTCCTGAATTCAAAACCTACACTTGGGGCAGCACTTACTGTATACTCTCATAGCTTTGTAGACTTACAGATCTTCTCTCCCTCCATTTCCTTCCCTTCTTCCACTTGATAATGGAAACATATTCTCTGTGTGTGTGTAAGTGTGTGTGTGTGCATCAGAGGGCAATCTCCAGTTATCCATCTTATTTTATTTTATTTTTTGAAAAAGGGTCTCACTATGTGGCTCTGGCTGGCCTAGAACTTGCTACATACATGAGGTCAGCCTTGAAATCACTGAGCTCTGTCTACCTCTGCCTCCTAAGGGCTGGGATTAAAGACATGCCTGGGTTCATCAGCTTTTTATTTGAGACAGGTGCTCTCTCTCACCGAGGGAGCTAGGTCAGTTGATCTTTGAGCCTCGGGGAGCTGCCTCCAGGACTGGGTCACAGAATGTACCATCACACCTAGCTTTTTAAATGTGGCTTCTGAGGATCATATCTTCATGCTTATAAGCTAACCGTGTTACTAACTACGCTATCTCCTTAGTGCCTCCTTAGCTTCTTACTTCAAATAATTTTAGGCTGGGGAGTTGGCTTGGTTGGTGACAGCACTTACTGCCCAAACATGAGAACCTGAATTTGGATCCCCAGAACCACATAAAAAGTCACATGTGGCTGCAGAAGTTGATGATGCCAGTGCTTTGGGGGTTGGAGACAGGAGGGCCACTGTGGCTTGCTGGTGGCCAGCTGAGCTCCAGGTTCAGTGAAAGACCCTGCCTCAAAAGAGAAAGGTGGAAAGTGAGAGACTAGGACACTTGAAGTCATTCCCTGATCCTTTTGTGCATGTGCCCACACACATGCAGCTACACACACACACACACACAGACACACAAACGCACATGAAGATATCCTTTTCCCTGCTCTCCCCCATTCTATCATGTCACATAAAATAATGACCCATGATCAGGACAGGGGAATAAACATCAGTAAAACACTACTAACTTAGACTATCGATCTTATTTGGATATTACCAGTTTCTGCACACGTTCATTGCTCATGGAACTTTTAGCTGGAATTTCTCTTATTATAGCATAATTTGTAGCCCATAGTTCTTAAGTGAAATTAAGTCCACAATTTAAGAAACCAAGAAAAATATTTATCCCTTTGAGAGAGACTTTATTTTAAAAACAATCATTGAAGAAGTGATATTTTGTCATGGAAAGAATGAATACGTGCTTGGCTAGGATACTTAGCTCTCCAGGCTCCTTCAATATTCTGAAATGATACAAATGGCCAGAAACAGTAGTCTATAATCTCCCTTCAGAACATGACAGTATTAGTGAGCAGAAGGTCTCACAAAGTGCCTTCTCGAAGGTGTATTGTTTGACCCCCCCCCCAAGAAGCTCCCCATACATTTCTCTTCAGTTTCCAAAGTGTAGCAGGACTCCATCCCTGGCAGAGTGGGTGGACTCTTTGCGGCTTTGGCTGTCTCCTCTAGTCTTTCACTGTGCACCACGAGTTGGAAGTGCCGGAGTCGCGCATCTCTGAACACAGTTTTCCATGTGTGGATTCACCATGTTCTGCTGAAGCGCACACATCTGATTCCGTGTACCAACTGGTCTGTAAGAGTACTTTTCTTTCACATTGGCAGCGTTCACCATAAACAGAAGCAAGACAGCAGTGTGATGGTTTTGACAGAAGCCTCGTCAAGCCAGAAGAGCCCTCCTTCTTTGCCAGTTCAAAACAACCCCTTTGGGAAGAGTTCTCAGGGCTCATACTTTTGCTGCTAAGGTATGAACTTCCTAGGCAGCCATTTGGTTTTTCCTGCTATAAAGGCTACTCTCTTTTTTCTCTTACAGGGATGTCCTACCAAACTTAGCAGGTTAGTTCCACACTGACTGTAATATCCTCACCTAACTGCTTCTCTCCTTCCTAACTTCTTGTTTTCAAATGTCCCCTCCATCTGCCCTGGATATTGCCTTTCCCGTTGCTCTTATAGGTACATAGGGCTGACGGCTTTCTGTTCCTTGTCTTCTTCTTAGTTCCTTCTGTTGTTTCCATTTGTACCACTGCAGGCAGAAATGAAGATGGTCTCTTGTGCCAGAATATGCTCTCTGAGGGTCGGACCAAAAGCAAATCTATCATTGTGCTCTGCCATGGCTATGCCATGCCTGACAGATGGCAGGCCCTCAGTGAATGTAGGCCAACTGTCATTCCTGGGAGCCTCATTCCCTTCCTTTTATGCTGAACTCCAAGGTGGCCACATGGGAGAAGGCAATGGAAGGCAGGCCAGCTAGCCTGGAAATGCTGACCTGCCCATGTTTCTCCTTCCCAGCACCTCCTAAGGGCACTGCTGCCTGCCCACGCCCATCACCCATCTTTTTCTTCTCTGACCTGCTTCACATGCCACTCTGTTTGAAGCTGGGGGACCTATTATCTGGGGTTAGGAAGCCACGGATACAAGTTCTGGTCACATGCCATCCGAAGCTCTACTTTATCCCACAGCTGCGCAGTGAGCTTGGTTTGCAAGAAGTACCTCAGGCTTTCTCTCACCCTTATCACTCACCGGCTTTGACCTCATAGTTTGAAGATGGACATTTGCATATAAACATCACGCATATGTGTGTGCCTGTGAGCATCGTCAGCATTGGTTTGAAACTGATCCACCTCACCTGTCTCCCGATTTCACTTGTGTATACATCAGAACTCTCATTTTTGGGTAGGGCTTAAATAGGCAGTGAAGGACAGTGTACATTTCCTTCCTTTTGACCTTCCCTGAGATCAACCAAATCATCACAACTCTGTGCAAGACAACTTCATCTTCACATTTTATTATTCATGTGGATTTTCTTGGCTAGGTTCTTCCAAATGTCTGAGGTTTTCTCTAACCCTGTTGGATTTGTTTTTGACTTATTGTGAAGGTCCTGAGGCCCCAGCTAGGCATTTGTACATGGAATGCATATGAAATCTGCTTCTAGGGTATCAGTTAGTTGCAAAGCTCACTTAGAATCCTGCAGATGTGAAACACTCTCATTGTTCTATATTAAGTGTCACAGATTCCAATTAGATTAGTCCCAGCCTCATATGCTTAAGACATCTATTTACAACTTGCAGAAGAGACATGGAGTCTTTGGCTACTGACTCTAGACTCCTCATATCCTGTGACATTAAGATTTGGAAAAACTGTTAAATCTGTGTGCGTGTGTGTGTGTTAAAGGCAACAAATGCTTGGAAAAACCCAACTTCCCGGTTTTCCCCGCTAAAAGCAAGGTTTTAAAATTTCCAAATAATGCTCATAAAGTTTCTTAGACATCAAACGAGACTTTCGTAACAATATTTTGATGATTTAAGGGCAAGTAAATTAAAAGCACATGGGTTAAACATCCTTTAAAATACTCATGTATTTTAAGATGAGGTGGGGAAAGTGCTTGAAAGATATGTGTTGATTTGCAGGCAACCTCACGTGTTGGAGAAACAGTTGAGGCATCTGGCGGGTTTCATACAAGACCAAGTTCTTCAGTCTTGGCAGAATGTCTTGATCTAGTTTACTTCATCTCTAAGGGCAAAGGTCGGCCTAGTTTGGGGGAGCAACAGCCCCTCCCCCATGGTGGAGAAAGCCTGGCATGCTACTCAGGTGAGAAAAAGGAATGAGGTAATGGCCACCATCCAGAGTGATTGTTCTAGAGTGCCGTGATTCACTGCTGCTTTGGCAGTCTCACCATTTCATGTGCCTTGAGTTTGCACCACACACTATGTCGGCCACCCCTCTTCCAAATATGTTAGCCGGTACTAAAGGTTCATGGGACATATAAAACCTGCCTAATTTTAACCAAGCCCAAACGTAGCCACTTTTCGAGCATTAGAGTTGAGGAATAACTAGTGCTTGGACATCCTAACATCACTCAACCAAGCAACTAACATTAAATGCCTTTTGGAATGAGAGACTACACAAAAATGAGGTTGGATGGGCATCCGAAAGGATCAGAAACTCAGAAACTGGGGAGACCCAATACTTCAAGCTACAGGCAGCTAATAATGAAGTGAGGCTTAGCTACATAGGGCGTTATCAAATGGTGCCAGGATTAAAGAAGGAGCATTAGAATAGGGAGGCTCATTGGGAGAGGGGTGAATTTTTTAAATTTTATTTTTAATACTTATTTATTTTGTATGTGTACACAGCGGGTGGAGGTGGCTGTAGTTGTGGGCATCTGTAGGTGGGCACTGGGGTTCGAACTCAGGTCATCAGGCTTGGCAAAATAAAAAAAAAAAACTGGCCTCAAGAGCAACTTTTGATGGTCCTTGGGGATTGAGCTAATTCAGTAAGATATGAAAAATGCATTTGTAAGGCTGTAGCTGTAGTTGAGTGGTTGAACACTTGCCTAGTAAGCTTGAGAAGGGGGGAGGGACACAGTTGTGAAGTTTTTCTTGAACACTTACTGTGTGCAACACAGTACTGTAATTCAGAAGAGATTCGTTCATCCTTACTTGTAACTGTGAGTGCTAAAAGGGGGTGCTAGAAGAAGGGTTTAGTGGAGAACTTGAGCCAATTATTCTGCATTCAGTTCTTTGCTAACATATGTTGCTTCTATCAGTTTGATTAAACGCAGAGTCTGAGGTCCTCCCCAGTCCTGATTAATGAAAATTTGCACTTAAAACTCAATGCCAGTTGATTTGTAAGCATTTTTTTTCATTTCTAGAAGCAGGACCAAGCAAGACAAGAGTGTACCCCAAGAAAACAAAGGGTTCCTTAAAGTATGATTATACTTTAAGTGCAGTGCACCCCTTTTCATGCATGAGAGTTATAACCTCGACAAAAGTACAAAGAAGCCTCTGTCGTGTGCGTACATACTGAAGGGTACCCAAGCTGAGACACCAGACCTTTCTGCTCCACCTTGTCTATTCATATCTTCTTGTCAGTTCTATATCTACAGGGTCAGGTTTCTTTCAAGTTCCAAATAAGAGATCTATTCTGTTTGGCATCAATATTTCCCCATCTCCCCCTCCACTCCCAGGGCTGCCTAATGCTTTCCAGATGAGGTGCGAGCAGCTGCTAATTGTACTCGGATCAGTCTTGATTTGTGTTTCAGTCAGCAAGGCACCTCACTAATGGGTCTGAAACTTGGCATCAGGCCTGGGAGCAGTGTCAAAGGAAACAGACCCAAAAGGAACTTGGAGGAGAGGCAGAGAGACAGGGAGTCCCTAGAAAAAGTTCTGGAGGATGAAAGGAGGGGGCAGGGAACCAGGGGACATGAGAGAATTAGAAAGTGTCCCCGGGGAGATGAGGGGGAGTGGAGGCTTGGCAGTTGAGGGTGGGGGCAGGAGCAGAGAAGACCAACCTGGAAAGCAGAGGTGTACAAAAAGTGGGACAGAGACAACTGGAGGGTAAGGGGTGGGGGGCGTTTAGAGAAAGGATCCATGATGTGCACAACTCCCCACAGGAGGCAAGGAAGAAGGCGACCATGACAGCATTCTGAGTGTGATGACAATTGCTGATAATGCCGGTGGTTGCTACAGGGAAGACGTGGGAAGCCCTGGAGCTCAGGCCCCTTCTGCAGACAGAAATTTGACACCTCTCTCTCTCTCTCTCTCTCTCTCTCTCTCTCTCTCTCTCTCTCTCTCTCTCTCAATCTCCAGCCCAGGCTTTTTGTCAGGAAGCAGGGAGCTCTGACAGCAGCCAGAGAGTGGAGGCACAGGATTGAGGGCCTCAGACACACCTTGGCTCTATGAGCTGAGGCCCGAGGCTGCCTCTCCTGGCTTGAGCTCCTGCAGCCGGCTTTCCTGGAACTGGGCTGGAGAGGGGCCCTGTTAGGGGAAGCTGAGAAACTGAAGCCCAAGGGTTTTCTGAATTAGACACATTCACAGTTCTTATTATGTAAAGGGGGGGCATGGGGATGGGGGTGGGTGGGAGTCTACCTCTTAAGAGGGAAGAAACCCATTTGCTGATATCAATTCCAAATTGTTCAAGGTGAGGGAGAACCCAGGCAGGTACACACACTTTTGCAGAGAGAGAGGGTAGAAGGAACAGACAGATGGAGGTTTGCCAGGGGCAGGCTAAGCCATGCTTGGAACGTCAGCAAAGTGGTGGCAGACCCCCCCCCTGCCCCCAGCAAGACACAAGTAAACAAGCCTGTGTTTTGGAGGAAAAATTAATGCTTCAAAAGCAGCATTCATGTTCAAATAAAAATTTGCACACAAATATTCATAGCAGCACTACTCACAACAGCCAAAACATGGAGGCCACATGAATGTCCATAAACTGATGAAGGACCAAATGTGTTAAGTCCATGTGGTAAAATATTATTTATCCAAGGCGTGAAATAATGATACACACAGCACCAGAGTTCAATCTTGAAAATAGTGTGCTGAGTGAAGGAAGGCCCCCATTGCCTCATTCTGCATAATTTCAGCTTACCGGATACAGCCAATCTATAGTAACAGAAGAGTTTACTTTTTGCCAGGACCTTGAGAGAGAGAGATAGGGAAGAAATTGTTTAATGAGTATGCAGTTTCCTTTTGAGGTGATGGGAAAGTTCTAGGCACTAGAGAGAAGCGTTGGTGCTATCATGTTAAGAGCATGTGCAATGCCACTGAGTCATATGTTCTCAAAAGATAAGTTTCATGGTTTACTATTTTTCTACAATAAGGAAAACCATTGAAATAAATATTCTTCACACATGGAAAAGTCAGTTTATAGTTGGGTGTGACTTTTATGTGGACTCATATGCAAGGATGCTAAAATAACACTTGATTCGTAATCAAAGGGTTGATGATGTTAAAGTGGCCCTAAAAGGGAAAAAGCGTAAGAAATTAAAAAAATAAAAGAGTAGGTAAGAAATTCTGCAGAAAAACATAAAAAAGAGTGCTGGGAATAGATGTGGAAAAGCCACGTGTACAATAGGACATTAAAAGCCAGGGGCAGCCTGTTAAATGTGGCCAAGAAGAAGCAAAGATAATAAATTTATACTTTATGTCTAGCAGAGAAAGAAGACTCAGATATGGGAAGAAAAAATAGGACAAAGAATTTCAAAAGACATTTAAAACAAAATGAAAAATACCCTGTAAGCTTCATGCCTCATCTTGCTCCCCCTTGTATTTTCTGTTATTTATTTTCTTTTGTTTTCTGAGACAGGATCTTAGGTAGCTCAGGCCGGCTCCAAACTTGCTATGTAGCCACGCATAGCTCTGAACCCCTGATCTTCCTGCCTCCAGCCCCAAATGTTTGGGATTACAGGCATGTGTCATGCCACCATGCCTAGTGAGATGAATGTTTTGGGGTTTGGTTTGGTTTGGTTGTGGGTTTTTTATGCTTACATTTATCTGTTTTGGTGGGATGGAGCAGGGCATGTACACGAATGCTTGTTGAGGTCAGAGGACAAGTTGCCAGGGATCGTTGGGTAATTTCCTCCCGCCACGTGGACGCCAAGGATTGAATTCATGTTGTCAGACTTAGCAGTAGATGCCTTCGCTTGCTAAGTCATCTCACTGGCCCAAGGTTACTTTTTAAAAATGATTTTTAAAAAAATTGTGAGTAGGCATATGTGTCTGTGTATGGGTGTGTTCATGTGTGTTGATATGCAAAGAAGCCAGAAGCTAGAGTTACAGGCAGTTGTGAGACACCGGACGTGGCTACTGAGAAGCTCTGGAAGCTCTTGGAACCTCTGGAAAAAGAAGGAATGCTTGTAACCATTGAGCCACCTCTCCCTCAGCCCTGAGATAAGTTTTAAAGTCGACACACCACACATCTGAGGTAGCTGGGATCTGCTGGGGGCGTTAGTGTGGAGACAGATACTTCTGTTCTGTGGGGCAGCCTTCCTTATGAAAGCCATAGTCTGCCAATGGCTGGTCTGACTCCCTGGCTTCCCCATCTTGTGGGGAGGGAAGTGAAAGATAGATGGGCTCCAGCCAGATGTATGGCAAGGAGAGCCAGGCATTGAGCCAACAACTGGCCAAGACCATTTCTAAAATCTCTTCCAATCCTGGGTTCTTGTATATAAACCATTGAGAACCATGTGCAGGTACTTAACAGAAGGAAACTGGGCAGTAAGTCAGGGGATTAGTGGGTGAATATTCACTATGCACACTGCTCTATTTCTTCTTTTTATTTACTTATTTAACTCATTTATTTGTTTGCTTTTTTTTTTAAGACAGTGTTTCTCTGTATAGCCCTGGCTGTCCTGGAACACATTCTGTAGTCCATGCTGGTTTCAGATTTAGAGATCTGGCTGCCTCTGACTCAGAGTGCTGGGATTAAAGGTGTGTTCCATCACAGCCTGGTTTACATGCTCTGCTTGAAAAAGAGATTTGTCAGAAGGACACACGAGGCCCCATCTTGTAAAGAAGTTATATTGGAGGACTGACTGAAGCTTTCTGACATGTCTAACTAATTGGCACGTAAAGATTTTTAAATTTTAAGATACATACATAAAAAGCTAAGAATAAAAATCACCCATAATCCTATGACTTTGATGGATATATTGCCAAATATTTACATATACTTTGAACACACACAAAAATTCTCACGCAAGCATAAGACTTCATGATTTTTTAATGAACTGATCTCTGACGTTATGGTTGTGGCATGTGTGGGTTTGAGGACTGAGATAAAGTACAAACAGCAGCAAAGCCATCTGCACTCTCTAAGGCTTCAAGAAAGAACACCTGTGAGAGAGATCAGCCGGAGATGTCTGGCTTCCTTCTGTGTGCGTATCTGCTAATGCATTTGAGTCTTGAAAGACGGATTCTCAGACTGAACCTATAAATGTTCCAGACATATCTCTTTCTTCAGCTGTGTGGAGACTTGGGTAGAGGGAGGAGTCTCACTTCCTGCAGAAGGAAGAAACTTGCGAAGGCCTGCTATAGTTTGTCACAAACGGAAGAAAATGGACAAAGCAGGTGTCAGCCTTTAGGCTTCTTGATGAGATGTTAAGATGAAGAATTTGGAGGGAAGGAAGCACACAGAAGCTGTTTCTTAATGTTCAGGCAACAGCCATGCATTGGTACATGAGATACACTTGAAGGAAGGGACCAAAATAACTCCTGTCTACAGCGGTGGCTCCTGCCATCTGGGAGAGAAAAGTTTTACTCTGGTGGTCCGAGATTTGCAACTCTATTCAAATTCTCTGCTAGAGCTGCACAGCTTATGGTTGAAAGGGGATGACTGGTTTACCTGGCTTGGAGGTTGGAACATACAGTCTATTCACAGGGCAGAAAAGAATCACCACTGTGGAAAAACATACTGATAAAATTAGAGGGCACCTTCCAGGTCCTCAGTACCCTGATGAGTATGTGATCTTCCTGTGGCTGCTCTGGATAAATTCCCCAGTCCTTACTGAATGAAATAAAAGGAGAACATGACTACTTCTATATATGGAAATGATCTTTATGGTAGATATAAGGGAGAAAGCAGGCAGAACATGGGTGACAGACTAAACAAGACCTTGAGAGGAAGATGGGGAAGGAGAGGGAGAGAGTAGCAGCCAACCAAGATAGGCGGCCAGATTAAGAAACATGGTAGCCAAAATGGCTGAGTTACACAGGGGTCGGGCTGGGGGAACAGAAGCTTTTGGAAGAGGTTTAGGATAAGGTGGGGGCGAGACAGGTATTGAGTGAGAACACACACTTGCCCTCTTCTGAAAGGCCTATGCCCCCTTCCTCTATGTACTTATCTCCTAAGACATTTCCTCACACCCTAGTTCCCAACCACAGATACCCCTTGGGGCACCCACACACACACACACATCCACACACAGAGCCCACTCCTTCCTCTGTCTTGGTTGTGCTCTTTACCTTCAATGGTTTCTCCTTGATACTTGCACAAGTTCCCTCTGATTACATCTTAGTTCTGCTCAAATGTCTCATCACTAACCCTGAGGCGTTCTGTGGCACCTTTCCTTATTTATTAAGTCTTTCTTTCTTTCTCCCTCTCCCCCTCTCTCCCTCTCCTTCTCCTTCCCCCTCTCTTGTTTTTCCTCTATATTCTTTCTTACCTCCATTACATTTATCGCCACTGCTGTACCATTTTATAACTCATCTTATTTATCTGTTATCTATATTCTACAGTTGAATGGAGCCATTCCAAGAGCAGGGATTTTGTTTTGTCTACTGCTATATTTCTGGCAACTTTCACAAGTATCTAACACATCGGGGTTGGATGGACAGTAGTTAAGAAAATGAGTGCTTATTGTTTTCCTGCTGGGGACCACATTTGTCATTCAGTCTGTGAGTAGCAGGCGTTTCTCTCATGGCTGTAGTCCCTTCTTGTGGTCAAGCCTCAAGTTACAGGCTTTAATAACTTGTCCTTAAAACCATAATTTCGGGTGAAAATGTCCTCAAATACTCAAATTCCAATTTAGGGGGTATCAGAGAAATGTAACTGTAGAATTTCCCTGAATTTAAATTCATCTTTATTCGGGCCACTGATAACCTCAAGTCTTTTTGACTCGTATGAGTGCCTTCCTTTCTCTGCTCAAATTAGCAATAGATAGTATTCTCTTAAAACAAGAAAGGCTAACCATCTCTCTCACCCGTATGAGCAACCAATGCCTGAAATGCTAAATAACCATGTAAGGAGCCAGGAAAAGAGCACTGTCAGCCCTCTGCCATCTTACCGGTTACCATGACAAAGAAACAACGCCTCAATTTCAGTCCCCTCTTCTTCCTCTCCTCCAAGATTCTAGCTCCTACACCCAAACTGCCTGAACACGTTTTAAGAAGGAGAAAAAAATTCAAAGAACAAAGCATTAGATTAGCCTGAATGGAGCTTCTTGGAAGAAAGCCAAGCTACTCTGGAGAAGTTTGGGCTAGCCAACTTTTCTGCTCTCGTGCAGATGTGGGGACTCTGAATGGAGCCCTGATGGTTCTGAATACCCAGACTCTGCCATCTTGGGGCCTTCCCTTCCTGCTTGGCAGAAGCTTTACATTCACACAGGAAGGTTGCTCTTCCTTCTGTAGCTGCCTCTCTGAAACATTAGTCTCATTTGAAGAAGGGGGCTGAAAGGCCACAGTTGAGGATGAGGAAGTACAGGAGGGCAAGTGACTCTAGTGACAGTTGCCTTCTTATACATGTGGGGACTGGTTTGTTCCCTCAACTCTCAAGCTCACCCAGTCAAAGAATTTCATGTTTGCTGTTTTGGTTTTTGAGACAGGCTTTCTCTGTGTAGCCCTGGCTGTCCTGGAACTGTAACCAAGGCTAGCCTTGAACTCAGAGGTCCACCTGCCTCTGCCTCCCAAGTGCTGGGATTAAAGGCATTCTCCACCATGCCTGGCTTAGAAACGTGTATGTTGATTGATAACTTTCCTCCTATTGCTGTGTGTTGGGTAATCTTTTATCTTTCCTCTATCCCTCCCCTCTCCCTCAACACCCCCCTTCCATCCTGCTTTTCTTTTCAAGCTTATGGGTTTTACTCTAATTTCCATGGCAGACTCTTTACCCACAAGGACAAACAACAGCAGTGACGTTATATAGATGAACGGTATTATGGTATGCCCAGAAAAGAAGTGTAGGTGCTTGAGTATACATGTCATTAAAGTATTTGTGACATTTGCATTTCACATTCTCCTACTTGTAGTACTCTGGGCATGCTTATTAGCCATTGGATTCTTACAGACAATGGGATCAATGGTAGAAAAAAAAATCCAACTGCTCCTGCCCGGCAAGACAACCTGGCGTGAAGACTGTTTCAATTAGATTCTTATTGCTCCCCAACCTACTCATCATCAGCATTGATTTTTGTTTCTCTTTTGAAACAGGCTCTCAGGCTAGCCCAGAACTGGCAATTTAGACAAGATTTCCTTCTGATCCTGCTGCCCCCCCAAGTGCTGGGATAATTGGAATGGGCCACCACGCCCACTTTTACACTGATCTTCAACCCTCCCAATTCCTAAACTGTGCCATTCATAAAAGAAAAAACAACGTATTAGGTGAAATTCAGTACAATCAGTGGTTAAGAAGGTCAAAGGCCTGTCCTATCAGAAGGCCTTTCCAAGTAGAAAACTAAACTTAGAAATCAGCAGTGAAAAGATGAATAAATTTGGCTATTCAGAAGCTAATGTTTGCAAAGTAAAAACGCCCACTGTATCGACTAGGTGATATATGACATGTGGGGAAATGCTTCCTTTTTAGTGATTTATTTTTATTTTGAATTATCTGGATATGGCTGTGTCTGGGTGCGAGTCTTTGTGCATGTGCTGGTGTGAGTTCAGCCACTTGTGGAAACCAGGAAAGGATGGGAATTCCACTTGAGCTGGAGTTACAGGGGGCTACTAGCTGAGCCATTGACATGGATGCTGGAACTGGACCAGGTAAGGTCTTGTGGAAGAGTGGCAAGGGCTCTTAACCACCAGTTCACCTTTCCAGCTGAAATATGCATCTTAAGCCAGAGGCAAACCTCTCATTTCCCTAGTGAATAAAGAAATATGAATTATCAGTTAAAAACTACTAATTGTATTGAAAGAATAAGGAACATTTAACAGAAAAGAACATGCTAACAGCTGCAAATGTGCAAGAGCTTTAAAACATCATTTGCAAAGAGGGGATCTAGATGTGGCTTTTCTGTCAGTGCTTGAGGTACTCAGGTCTTCAGCCCTCTCCCCAGCCCAAATTCCTTGTCCCTCATTCACTTTGGGTAAGGGAAAAGGAGATAGAGTGCGAAAAAGTAGGGGCACCAGTTAGTACCCAGGAGATGAGGGATAAAGAGTCAGGGATGAAGAGACAGAGACAGAGAGACAGACAGACAGAAACAGAGAGAGACAGACACACACATACAGAGAGACAGAAATAGAAAGTCAGGCATGCAGACAGGCAGGCAGGCAGACAGAAGGAGTCCTTAGAAAGAGGAAGCCAGGCAGAGGCGGGAGTGCAGTAGAATAAGGGCCACTCTGCACTTCAGCATCCACCTGGGTATGCTTCAGACCAAACTGTCCTTTGCTACTGCTGCTCTCTGAGATGGAGTTTATTTTTCCATGGACTTCTTGGGGTCTCTTCTGTGTATTAGACATTGACAAAAGTTTGAGAAATTTACTTAGGAAACATAGAGGTCTTTTGACCCCACCAGAGAAAATAAACAAGTGTAAAGTGGCACTTAGTCCGGGTAAAATAACTGTGATTTTCATGGCTTGGCAGATTTTATCAATAATGTAAACCTGGATACTGAGTTAGCAGAAGCGGCCCATATAGGTACACGTATTGGCACATGTCTTGGGGGGTGTGAGAAACTTGTAGAGATGAATTTTATCTGAGCTTTATATTTGCTTCCTTGTGAATATTTGCTCCCAATAAACTTAAAAAAATATTTTTAGACAGTCTCGTGTGTCTTAGGCTGACCTTGAGGATGACCTTGAACTGCTGATTCTCCTGCAACCACCATTTGAGCACTGCAATTACAGGCATGCACCACCACACCTGGTTTAGGCAGGGCTTGGGATTGCATGCTACATAAGCACCCTAGCAAGTGAGCTACATCTCAAGCCCCGATTTTGTTTTCTTGGGGCAGGGTTTCACTACAGCCTCCCCTGACTTCAACTTACTATGAAGCCCAGGCTGGCTTTGAACTCCTAATCCTCCTGAGGGCTGGAATTCGAGGTAGAAACCATGTCCGGTGTTCCCAATATACTTTAAAACAAATTCTTTACATAAAAACATGAACTGGATGAAGGCACACATTGCTAGTCTTGATGACCAGAGTCTGATTCCTAGAACCTGCCAACGTAAAAGTTATCTGCATGCAATACCACACATGCACCCCCCAATAAATAAACATAATATAAATCTTTTTTGAAAGAATGTATGAGCTATACATTAATGTTTTGCTTTTGTTAACTTTTTTAATGCACTTAGTTGTGACCCTTTTGAAGAGAAAGGGCTATACCTCTCAGCTTTGTGTCCCAAACCCCACATAGTACCTGCACAGCCTAAGTGATCACTGCCGAGCTGAACTGAACTCAGGTTGTTTTCAGGCAGGGGTTATGCTTGACTGTGTAGCAATGACCCAACAAGGCATGGCTTAAACAAGATGTAGGCGTGACACAGCTCAGTAGTAGTGTTTGCCTAGGCCCTTGGTTTAATCCCCGATACTGGAGAGAAAAACAAACAGAGAAACAAATGGAGTACAGAAGCAGCAGGCTGGGTTAGTGCAGAGCAATGTTTGCTGGACTCCATCTGGGATCTGGGCTGCTTCTATGTTCTGCTTGCTAGACTAAAGTAGCCTTTTATTCTCAAGGTCTAAGGATGGGGAGCTAAGAGAAATTATGGAAAAAGGCAAGAGCAGTGTGACTTAATAACTCTCAACCCAGAGAATTCCTGTTGATTCTCATTGGCTATAAGTGGATCACTTAGGTTTCCCCTAAGGTACAGTGGCTTCTGGGAAGCGGTTTAAGTGGTTCCTTTCCTGTAGATCATAAAAATATTAACGTTGTCTCAGGGAAGTAGGAGAGAATAATGAAGTAACGAATGTCCACTAAGATCCAGTAAGGGACTCCAGAAGAGTCTTTCCCATGCTGAACATCTGGCTTTCTGCTTCTGTCCTTCAGGTCAAAGAGGTGACAGTGCACAGCCCAGACAGTTTGGTTCAACCCACTGCCCCTCCGTGTCCACAAAAGAAATGGTGCTGACATAATCTAAGACTCAAGCTAATGTAAGCACTTAGGCCAGTGCCCTCCTCAGACTGAGTCCTGTCTGGGGGCTTCCATTGCATAGTTGTTCTTCTGCAATGTAAGCCGCCCCCTCCTAGAACTTTGTGGACCTATCATGGAATTGTCTCCAGGAGTGGATTTCTGACAAACATCTGCTGGTAAAGCTGGTTCCTCACGGTCCCCTGAGTCCTCCCAGACCACAGGCGTTCTCTTGGATGGGCAAGAGATCCTTTCCCACCACTCCACAACCCCACCCCAGGGTCTGGTAGGAAATTTGCGCTGGTCTCCTGTGCTTCTCAGAGACAAGAAGAAGGTTGTTTATTCCACATAATTAATGGGCAGAGAAACTGGGCTTAATTTATTTTACTCTCAGGAATGCAAGTCTGTTCTTCCAAAGGAAGAATGTGTGTTTTTGCCTCACCCAAGCCAACTCACAATTTCCCATAAAGGGAAGATAGACTTGGCCCAAAGGAGGGGAAGGAACTGTTCTTGAGAAGGCCAAGAAAAAGAGTGCAATTGTTACAAAGACATCACGATTCTGGTGGGGTCATTTCATCTTAAGCACTTTGTGACACGTACTTTTAAAAATTATTCTTGGAGCTCATTTACTGAGGATTTGTGGATTAGAGCCTTGTGTTATAGAAGGGATTTCTGTGGCCTTTCAAAATTTCCTAACACTTCGGAAAAAAAAATCACCATCCTTTCGTTTCTCTTGAGCACTGAGAAGTCTTTACTCGCACATCCAAAGCTGAAAGGAACAGAGCCCTCACATCTCAAACGCCTGCTTGCTTATGTAGAGCAGGGCACCAACACAGTGATAAATCACTGTGGCTGTGGCTCAGAGGCCTTGTCCCACTGCAATTGGAAAACTCATTGCAGATGGGTTTTTATGACTTTTTTTTTTTTAGAGAAGAGCAACCAAACCTACATCCTTCGCAATATTAATTCATTAATTAATCCCTCCCCTGTAATAGGTACACGGCTGTGGAGTGGTGAAAACAGAGAGTGGGGTGGAAACAGCGTGGGCTTGTATGCACTCCAGCTCTGCTAGGAATGTGACCCAAGCAAGTAGCAAAGCCTTTCTGGGCTTCCGTTGTTCTGTCTGTCATACTGCCCTACAGGATCGTTGTACTGACTCCAAAGTAATGAATAATGTACAGAGCGTTTCTTAGGGCTTACCTTTCTTTGAAATCTGCTCAGCCCAGCCAAGATGGCCATCAGCCTCAGCAACACTTGTTATGTGCTTTCACCTTTATGTTCTTAGCCTGAAATCCATCTTCTCTGGGAAATGTCCCCTGAGCCCAAGGTTTGGGATAGGTGTGGGGTGTTGGCTTAGGTCCCTAGACTCACCCTGTGGTCACTCTTTCTTACTCATGTTCTAAATTCCTGCTCTGTTTAAGAGACTATGGTACACAATAGCCATTCATGTTTTAAATTATTATTATTATTTTAAGTAACAAGCTTTATTGAGGTATGATTTACACTGCATAAAATTGACTCACTTTAAGAGTGTGACTCAATGTTTTGTCGGCACATTTGCAGAACTGTGCAACTCTCATCACAGTCCGGGTTCCAACTGGAAAAGAACCCCAGGCCTATATGCTGTCACCCCCTTTCCACCGCTGCCCCAGGCAGCACGGATCTTCTCTTTTCTCAAGAGAAGAAAATGTGTCTGGACATTTCACACACAGATCTCAACTTTGCTCCTCAGACTTGCCTCGACATTACACAGACGTGGAAGCTCACCATCTAGGTCCTCTCCCATTTCGCTTACCATGAGTTTTTCTGAGATTTAGCTGTAGTACGGTGCATATCAGCAGGTGGTTTTGTTGTCTTCTAAATAGTGTTCCATTGTAGGAACACATGCTGACTGAGTCCTGCAGCTGTCAGTGAACACGGCAGCTGGTGCAGTACCTGCACTGACTAGTAAGGGCTGAGCCAATGGTTATTTAGTTAAATTCACTGGAGAAATTGTTTAGTGGTCAAGAGCACTGGTTCATTTTCCAGAGGACCCAGGTTCTATTCTCAGCACTCATACAATGGTTCACAACCAACTACAACTCCAGCTCTAGGAGATCTGACTCCCTCCTCTAGACTCTGAGGGCACTAGGCTTCAGGATGATACATGCAAACACATGCAGGCAAAACACGTGCACAAAGTTAAAAAAATAGTAAAGAATAAACCACATTGTGCTAGCACTGGAGTTAGCCTGGCAGTTCACACTATACTGGAGAGGCATGCGTACATGCAGTCAAAGACTGATACCAGAGCTATGTCCTGGTCCTGTGACATCATCACCAGAGACGACACAGTAGCTCCTTATCCACCCATTTCATCACTGGATACATTGGTTCATTACTGGATACATTGTCTCATGACTGGATACATTATTTCATTACTGGATAAGATTGTTTCATCACTGGATACATTGTTTCGTCTCTGGATGCATTTAAAAAATTCTGAGGAGTCTGTGGTTCCTTCCCACCACTGTTGGACATTCTTTCTAACAACATGTTTGGGCAGCTCATAAACATTAGGAAATAAGTCTATAATATTTAATTTTTCAGTAATCATGTATTAAGCACGTACAATTGGTTTCTTATTTTATATGCTTGGAGTATTTAATAAAATTGGAAAAAATCCTCACCTTCCTTACTTTCATGATGGTAAATGCATTTACCTTCAGGCCCTAACTGTCAGCAGTGCATAAAAATTTAGAATACAGAAACTTTCAGATACTTTGGGAAAATCATTAAATATTAGATCAAGACATGGTCTACTATTTAGGCAAAAGTAAGTAATTTACAAGGGAAAAATACAATTTACTCCTGATGGTAAGTGCATTTACCTTCAAGCCCTAACTGTCAGCAGTGCATTAGAAGTTAGGATATAGGGGCTGGAGAGATGGCTCAGTGGTTAAGAGCACTGTCTGCTCTTCCAGGGCCCTGGTTCCAATTCCCAGCACCCACATGGCAGCTCACAACTGTCTGTAATGCCAGTTCCAAGGGATCCGACACGTTCAGACTAATGCGCATAAAATAAAAATTAAAATAAGAAGTTAGGATATAAAATCTTTCATATATTTTGGAAAAATCATTAAATATTAGATCAAGAGGTATGCTTAAGTAATTTATAAGGGAGAAAACGCAGATTACTCAACATGCAGAAAACAGTTCAGTAATGATGAAATAAATAAAAATATAAAAAAATCCTCACAGTAGTAGGAAAACTATACTATTTTTAATTCATCAAAGCAAAATAAAAATTATCACATGCAAAATGGAAGGAATTGAAAGAAGGCAGAAATGCTCATGAACTTCGGATATACTTAGTCCTGGATCTGTTGGTTCTTCTGGAAAGAAAAATTCATTACATGGGTGGGAGTTCTTTGACTTGCCCACTCAAATCACTGATCCATGAATGATCAAAGAGAAGAATTTAGGGGAAAGTTATGCCAGTGCTATTAATTAAATAAAAAAGATTGAATGCTATGATCTACTATTTGGGAAGTAGATAAGCAAGCTGTGGGATGAGTGTATGGAATGCTTTTATTCACTAAAGAGAGAGAAGACTGCACATTGGGAAAAATCATTAAATATTAGATGAAGAGACGTGAGAAAGTAATAGTATGTATGTAAATCCTAGTGTTGAAAGAATGGAGATCCCATACAAGAATTGATCACAGCATATAGATAATGTGATGAGAAAGAACATTAAGTGATGCATACATTTCAGACACACATGATACATTTTTATATAATAGATTCTTATGACACATATAGACTTTTTTCCTTTTTGGTGTGTGTGATGTATGCATGTATAGATGTGTGTACTCATTTGTGTAAGCACGAAGGCTAGAGGTAGATGTCAGGTGTCTTTCTTTATGTTTTTTTGTTTGTTGTTTGTTTTTTGTTTTCTTTTTTTTTTTTTTTTTGGTTTTATGAGACAGGGTTTCTCTGCTTATCCCTGGCTGCCCTGGAACTCTTTCTGTAGACCAAGCTGGCCTCAAATTCAGGGTTCAGCCTACCTCTGCCTCCTGAGTGCTGGGATTAAAGGAAATAACCATGAGTACCCAGCTCCTCTATTGCTTGCTTATTTATTTATTTACTTACTTACTTACTTACTTACTTATTTTTCGAGGCAGGGTTTTTCACTGAACCTTGATTCATGGATTAGCTAGACTGGCTGGCTAGCAAGGTTTTGAGATCCTTCTGTCTCTACAGGACTGTAATTATAATTGCTCACCACTATGCCTAGTGTTTTGTTTGTTTGTTTTTGTTTTTTGTTGTTGTTTTTAACATGGGTGTTGAGGATCTGAACTCAGTTCTGGATGCTAGTGAAGCAAGTGGATTTTAAGGAATGGGTAGCAACTCTTGCTCTTACATCCTGGAATCAGACTGACTGATTATCTTGAAAAGGACGTTTCCACTTCGAGGTCCTCTTTTTCCAGTTTCCCCCACTAGCAAATAAAAAGGACACTATCATTTGCTCAGATACTCCATCAACACAGATGCTACTGCCCTGCACAGTAGTGATACAGGCTAGGAAGGTTCAGAAGCTGACCAAGCTACAGTTTCACTTTACAGGGTCAGGAATTGTCTAAGGGGGGCGGAGGGGGCGCTGGCCTAAGGTCGTCCGCTCGGTTCATGCAAAGATGGTCTGGTCTCAACCCTCTTCATACTTAACACAGACCCTGGTACTCAGAAGAAGTCCATGTGTATTTATTGAACAGACGGATGATTTTACAATGGAAGATTAATATGCCAGAATTCACTGGAAGGCCCACATCCTTGGGAGTGCTTGCCCAGCTAAACGTCAGTATTTGAGGATGAAAGATCTGGATGAACAGAGCTGGACCAAAACACAAAACAGCATAAACGCAAGGAGGAGGAGGAGAAAGGGAAATCCGAGCTCCAAGCTGGCGCACCGGCACCCTTCTCGGTGTGACCCCGAGAAGGGTTTTCAGCTTTTCCTTCTCTCTGGTAAAGGAGAATGTTTCACCTTCCTTCCGGGCAGTCCCAAGTGAAGTGCTATCTGTGATTTCCTGCTAAGTTAACAGAGGGAGAAACAGGGGGAGACAGTGATACTCGTGGGACACGGAGAGTCTGCAGGCGCGGAAAGCCCCAGGACGCTGGGCAAGAGGACAGGCCGTGTCCAATGAGCCCCCTTCTCCTGTCCTTCCCGTCCCGCTTAGACGGCCTTTTCCATTCACAACTCCATGCCTACATCCTCTGCCTCTTGAGTAGGGCTGAAACTGAACCGCGTCTGCCCTGACTTCGCCTGGGTGGAACTTAGGAGGTCTCCTCTCTCTCCCTTATCCTGCTCTTCACCTCTGCGCCCCGGGATTTCGGGCTTTTTTTTTTAATAGGCTTGTGTTTCTTGAGACTGGGTCACCTTGATTTATTATGCCCTGGGCTCATTAACGACAGACTCTGGGACAGGTCATTTATTTTCTGAGTGGCGATTTCCTGTCCTACCCTAGCTCCCTAGCTCAACTCAGCAGGAGCCTTGCAGAGCACAGACTTACATTCACAGCACTGTCACCACCAGACACTGGAATGGAGAAAAAAAAAAAAGATGCAAAGGCCAGAAAACATCCTTTAAAAGTTTTGGGTTTTTTCTGTATAATTTTCTCCGGAGCTCCTTTTGGTACTTTGGTCTTCATTCTCCTGCCTGGGCAAATGGGCGAAAGTTTGCCAACTAAATTTCAAGGCTGTTCTGGCAACAAACATCGGCCTTCCTTCACTATTTTATATTTTAGTCATCTAACATCATACGCAAAAGCCAATAAAAGTAGGTTAATCTAAAGCAAAGAAACAAACCAAGGCAGAGGCTAGTGGGTACGAGAGTCAAGCATGTATTAGCTGAACTAAAACAGGGAATGTGCTGCCCTGGTATGTATAAAACTTTACAGTTACACTTGTGCACTAAAGCCCGCCAGGCTGCAGAGAGAGTAGAAAGAAAGCATCACGCTTCTCAGAGAGGACCTTGGGAGGAAGATGAAAGAAACTGTTATTTACCCTAAAGTTCAGTTCAGGCTGCAGATTGAATTATGAACTGTTTTCAGGTCTTGGGAAGGTAGTTACACTTAGCGATGATGGTGACCAGCTGTTTTCTGACGGCCCCAAGGATAGAACAAAAGGAGGCAAAATTCGATTGTGGCAAAATGAGAGAATAAGTAGTCATAAAACTGAATTGCCATGGCTAAGCTCTATTGAGAGAGATGTGATGTGTATACAAGGCCGTAAAGCTGTTAGCCCCGGTTTATAGAGCAATGAATGGCAACTCAGAGAAGTTAAGAAACTTGCCTGATGCCACACATCTGGGACGTGACAGGGCCAGCTCTGGCTGACTCTATGGTAATAAAGCTGACTCATGGGATGAAGAAATGAAACAAATAATGGGGGGTGAGGGCAGGAATCACCTTACGAAGTGCTCTTAGTTGAGATGGGCCCTATGCGTAGACTTTGGGGAGTTCAGTTGTATGGCGCTTCTATTTTGGGACTGGGTACTTACTATCTGTGCTTCTGTGCTAGGAAGGCAAAGGCTATTCAAGCCCTCCGCACATAACAGAGGTAGAGTGGGCACAGTCTTCTCTAGGAACCCTGGAGACTGGTTGCATTTGTCGTAGTCGCTGGTGTTGCCTGTCATGGGCCTCACTGTGAAAGGAAGTCTCTAGTCACTTCAAGGTGATGGTTATTGGAGTTTGTGGGTGGCTGAGCCTCTGGAAGAACATCTCAACCACTCTTAGTTCATGGGCCCCTAAACTTACATCCCTCTGGGAAGTCCAGGAAGGCATTCTCTCTGGGCAGTTCTTTAAAGAGTCATGGAAGTAGCCAGACTTCTGGTGAGGAGTCAGTTCTGGCCAGACCATTGTCAGTACACAGGGGACAGTTTGGGCAGGGTCCACGTGGAGAAGTGAGGGTGTACTGCACACTCACTCTGCCAGGGGTTGTTCAGGCAAACTACTGATTGTTCAGCTCAATCAGTCCCAGCAATGACTCTTTGAAGTCAGCTCTGCTGCTCCTGCATCCTCAGAAGAGAGGCAAGAAGCAAGGAAGCTGGTGAGGTCAGCCGCCTTGCCCTTCGGCTGGGATGAGGAGGAGGGAAACTCTAGAGCCCCAGACAGTCTGAGCACAGCGGCTGCATTCTTAGCCACCAGGGCTTAGGGAGAACTCTATAGCTCTGGGGTCACCGGCTCAAATGACATAGCTTCTTGCTGCCTGGTTTATAAGAACTTCTAACCATTGTAAACACTGTTCTAATTCAGGGATTTTATATTCATTCTTTCCTCATCTCCATCCTAAAGCTGGCTTGAGGAAAGAAGAAGACGAAATCCCTGCAGACTTCTTGACTCAGACTTTAGGTACTCAGGCCTTACTTCACCTCTGACTGCTCAGTTTAATGGCATAGATGGTATCTGAGGGCCTGCAGCAAGAGGCTGGGGCTCCTCTATGGTAAATCTTACAAGGGGTCAGTAGTGAGAGGAGAGGGGGGCATGTGCCATCTTCAGACCTTAAATGAAGTGGGCTGTTGTTGTTGTTTGTTTGTGTATTTGTTTCAGCACTTGCCTCATTTTCACTTGCCTAACAGTCTTTTCAGGTGGGTGCTATCAGCACAATTTTACCAGTGAGGGATATTGCATAACTTGTCTGAGGTCAAGTGGACTGCTTGCAAAGGGGTTGTGGTCTGAACCCTGGAACGCTGACCCTCAGACTAAAAACGCTGCACAACTGCTTAGCTGGGAACACCGGACAGAGGCATATCCCTGAACTCAGGCCAGGCTCATTTCTCCAGCTGCCCTGGGGCCGGAGGGGGATGTCGAGGGACTTTGGCCTTTGGTAGGTATACCATGCTGTAACTGGACAAGCCCAACATGATCGTTCCCAGGTTCTGCTCTGCCAGGAGCCTCACAAAGCTTGGCAATCTCTTCCTTCTTAATTTAGGCCTCCTCCCAGGAGGCAATCCTGAGGCAGAAACATGAGAAAGGGAAAGGAAAAATAATAAGAGATAAGTGAGAAAAAAAAAACCCAGAATATTTATGGGGCCTGTAACATCTAATGAGAACCAGCTGCCTGGTTGGGGATGTGGAAAATTTTTGTTTGTTTGTTTGTTTGTTTGCAGATTTTTAAAAATAGGACTTTTCGTGTACACGTCTGGGAGGAAAAGATAGAGAGACAATATGTGTGAGTCCTGGAGCTCTGCTGGGCTTTGGGAGGGCGGTACTCTGGTACATTGGGCATGAGATCTCTGCTCTCGCCGCCAGCCTCACTCCGCCCCCATCTCCTGCCTTCATTTCAAACTGGAGCTGATTCAAACCTGCTGCTCTTGGAAAGAAGCCATCAGGACAGGCTCCAACAGAAAGATGATCCGTGAGGGGATGTGAGTGTGAGGGAGTGGGGTAATCACAGAGAATGAGACAAGGGAATGGAAAAGGTGAATAAACAGGGGGCGACGAGGGAGGGAGATGGAAAGATGAAAATGTCGGCCAAGTGGAGAGAAGGGAGTGGCTGAGAGCGTGATGCTGGAGTGAATTCAGGGCTGATCCTTGGGGCCGCTTTCTCTCCCACAGGTCTTCCAGGACCCTTTCTCCTAAGTCTGTGTTTTCTCCTTTTTCAAGGTCTCAGGACCAAAAGCTTCATCCAAGAATTGTGTAAAGCACACTAAAGTCAGGATGAAGTTCAAAAGTGGGGAAAGTATGAGGCTTAAGGGCTGGAGGCTGGGCCAGACATTTAAAAAGACAAAAGCTGAAAACCGGGTGATTTCTGGAGGCAGAATTGTCCTGGGGTTGAAGCCTCTGGCGTGGGGTCCCAGGGGGCATTCCTAGTTCCCACCCTAGGAACCTTGGAGGGTTGGAGTTGGAGGGAGCACACGCATGAATCACGGAGTCAAGCTCTGTACATGACTAATTGGCATGAATGCAATGTTATTTGTTAGAGAAGAAGACAGGGAGGGGGAGAGGGAGAGGGGGAGCTGAGAAGTGGCGTTAGCCGAGCTGAGTTAAGAATGTGACTCGAGGTCCCCTTTGGCTTTGGTTTCCAGAATCACCTTATGTTGAGAGGATTTCTGTTTAAATAAGTCATCATTTACTAGAGCATGGGCCTTCTAGTAAAAATCTCTTAACTTTATCTCCTACCAAGCTAAAAGAGAACTCTCAATAAATGATTCCACTTTTGTTGCAAAGGCATATAGCCAAAGAAAAATAATTTTCTTCACCTTTCATAGGTTGTTAGGATTTTGGTACAAAACCTGCTTCTGGGTTACCTATGTGTCACCGGCCAGGTGGCCATACCTGGAAGGCGTGGTTACCTTGCCCCTTAAAGGGACAACCAGACATGTGCTCTCCCTTTTGGTTCTTCTCTCTCTTGGCCTCTCTTGGTCCTTTCTTTATCGGAGTGCCCTCCTCTTTCCCCTTCTCTTTCTTTCTCTTTCTCCCCACCATGTCCTGCTCTCCACCTAATAAACCTCTTTCGTATAATATCTGCTGTGAGCCTCATTCATTCATTAATGGTCCTAACATAGTTTCTTTAAAATTTTTTTAGATTAAAAAATTATGTGTATAGTATTTTGCCTGCATGTATGTATGCCATGTGTGTGCCTGCTGCCCAAGGAGGTCAGAAGAGGATGTCAGATCCCTTGGAACTGGAGTTAAATACGGTTGTGAGCCACCATGGGGGTGCTGGGAAACAGACCTAAAATCTTTGCAAGAACAATAAGTGCTCATAACCACTGAGCAATCTCTCCAGCCCCTTTCATAAGCTCTCAGTTGAAAATTCATAAGAAAAAAAAATGAATAAAAACACCAAAAACAAGCAAGATAGTTTTTAAACATACCTAGTGGACTCTGTTCATGGCTGAGCAGCTTTCCCAGGGGTAACTATTTATCCTGTTTGTATAAGTCAAGAACTCTTCCAGCTCAGAGAAAGTTCTCAGCACCATTCCAAGGCTTCAGGCTAAACTGCAAAGTGGCAAAACTCTTTCCTACTCCATTTTCCACTCTTTAGCTTCTGTAGCACCCCAACCCCACCACAACCTTCAAGCTATCGTCTTTGGACCTTTCTTCCCTGGTGCCTAATTGAGTTGATCTTCATAGAAATTCTGTGTGATAAAGCCTTTCTTCCTTCTTACAAGACACTGATCTCTTAAATCATGATGACATGATTAGCCTGTTTTCCATTGCTCTAACAAAATAATTGAGGCTGAGTACTTTATTTATTACATAGTTTTTGAGAGGCCAAAAACCCAAGATTGGGCAATCTTATTCTTCTGAAGAGGCTCTCATGGCAGGAGATGTCACAGTGACATAGGGGATGACCACATGGTGAGACGGAGCCAGAAAACAAGACAGGGCCAGTCTTGCTTTTCTACAAGAACCCTTTCCAATCAGAGCAGTACAGCCCATAAATCTTAATGTTTTCTGAGGACTGCCTTGCTGATGACCTAGTTATTTTGCATTAGATCACATCTCTTTAAGGTCCAGCTCATCTTAAAATAACCACTGTACAGACCAAGTCTATGACTTCTCAACCCTTATTGAAAACAACGTGTGTTGACATCGTACAGTAAGGAATTCAGTCCATCTTTTCAGCGGGTATTCTGGATAAAGCTTTAACTAAATGTATATAACCTGTAAGAGGGCCATTTGTAGTCTAATGCTTTGCTTTTCTCTATCTTAGCTGCTTTCTCTTCTCCTGTAAACAAGACTTTGAATGAGAAGCTCATTCTCTGACTTAGCACATGGTTTCCTACTTCCCAGACCTCCTTTGTACCTTTGGAAGAAGCCAGAATCCTTCTCTGGGAGTGAAACCATAGGAATCTCAGAACAGAGCCTTTTCTGATTTCTTACAACTCAAAATTTCTTGGGGACCAATTTGGACCCTCCAGAAGAGAAAGCCATTGCATAATTTCATATCCAGTGCAGGATCACTTTCCACAATGTTCTCAAGTAGCAGGATGCCATTCATCCCTGCACTGCATGTACAAAATGCCTTCTATATCTACACTGTGTGTCCATGCAAAAACAATAAACCCAAGAACTTACTTAGTGGAGCGCAATCAAAAGCTATATATTTTTTTCTATGCATACCCAGGAGGCACACAGGACCCTTACCCAAGCTGCATCTTCCCCTTGGCCCTGTCTGGGTAATCCTGCGTATCCTACTTGTCTCTGAGCCCCAGTATCCCCGAGATCTCCCCAAGATCCCCAGATCCCCAAGATCTGGAGACAGGGCATCTGCTTGCTTTCTCATACTCATCACAGTAGGTTCAGCACCCAGTACTGTGTAGCCGCCAATGTGAAAGAGGTAACAATTTTATGTACTCCTTCTAGACATTTGAGAAACACACAAAAGCATTCCAAAAACTGGAGAAGGCCTTATAATGCAACATATAATAATTTTGATGACCACCAAAGACGGTTGGACCATTGCTTTTTGGCATATAGCATCTGAGAGCTGGGCTCTCGGGATGATGTCTGATCAATAAGTCTTGGGTTTTTTTGTTTTGGTTTGGTTTGGTTTTTTTTTTTTTTTTTTTGGTTTTTTGGGCTCCTTTACTTATTGACCATACACAAGAGACCAAGTGTGGCAGTTACAAACGACTATCTCCATGCACATTTATCTGTTTTAACTGTTAGTTGGCTGGACTACAAATACTGTTGTCTACACACATGGATGGGAGTAAGACTTCCCAAATACAGGTTCTGCTCAACTTCTAGACTGCTGAATGGCCAGGGATAGCCTGTATAGCTTTTAGGGGTCAGAAGAGTTTCAAGTGTCACTTTAGAGTAATTCTGATTTGTCTATAGTAAGTTTTGTAAAGATGAGCTAATTATTACCTTTAAACTTATTTTAAAAATACTAACATACAAAAACTAATTAAAAAAAAAAAACTAACGTGGAACTTACAGTTTTTAGCCCGACTCGAGAGGAGCTTAAAAGTCACCCCTTCATCCCAAGCACAAGGAAGAAGTCAAACAAACAAAGAAGGTAAAATGGTGGTTATCAGAGATAGTGAGAGAAAGGAGAGGAAGGTCAAGACATACATTTACAATTAAGTGGGTCAGTCTAGAGGGCCATTGCATTTAACCTCTGGGCATGCTTGGAGGGTGATTGTTTTGATTATGCTAATCCGGGTGGTAAATCTCACCCACTGGGAGTGGAACCATTCCCTGGATGGGACCCTGGACTGAATAAGAGGAGACAGGAAACTGGGAAGCATTCATTGCTTCCATACTGTGGATGTGTATAGACCAGCTGATTCACTTGCTGCCTTATTTTTCCACACTATGTTGTTGTGGTTGATCTGGAGCTACTTTGTACTCAAATGTTAATTGCTTACCCTATCCCCACCCCTGAGATCTTTACTGTTCTATGAGCAAATGTGCACATATCCAAAATGACATTGTATTAACCTTGCCTCCCAAATTATCCCCAGTTGGCCTTTACTGGGAAGAAGAGAGTTAGGCAGAGCTAAGGTTTTATGGGCTTGGGGTGGTAGAAGGACCATAAGAGAGAGGTGCAGGAGAGGAAGGAGGAAGAGGAGCAGGTTGCCATGGATTAGAAGCATAAACTAGACGAACATGGCCGGGAGTTGCTTGCTCTGAGGACTGGCATGATAGAGAGAAACAGTCCAAATGGAAAACATGTGCAAGTACTCCTGGGGGTTTCAGCTGGGAAGCAAACTAGAGCTTAGGGGGTTAAGATCTGCCCAGCCCAGGTGCATTAAGGCTTATTTAAAAAAAAAAAATCTAACAGGTTTCAGGTCTTTTGTTTATATAATAGTAGGTTAAGGAATAAGTGTCATTGCATTAATAACCAGCAAGGTTGCTATTAATATAATAATTAATATCATTTGCATATATTAATAATATAAATAAATATTAAATATTAATAATCATTCTACAAACTATACCTTGACCTGTGAACCAAAATGAGCCCTTTCTTTCTTAAGTTGCTTTTGTCAAGTGCTTTTACCACAGCCACAGGAAGAGGAACCAAGTCAGTAGATTTTAGCTATTTTAGCACTCATCCATCGCTTAGGTCCAGGGTAGGTAATAATGGGTGGCAGTGGGTATTCTAATTTATTTGCTTGCAATAATCATGGCACTATACACACACATATCTAACTGTCATATTATATACTTCAAATAAATATTTAACTAAACTAGGAAATCAGCAAGTCGCAGAGGATGGTGGGGTAACGACTTCCCTCTAAAAGTGAGTGACAGACGAGTGGATATGGAGAATCGCAGTCTAGCAGAACAAATACTGTGTATGTGGGAACCAGCGCCAGGGAAGGAAAACCTAAGCTACACATAGGAGTTGCTGGCGACTTAGCATGGTCTAGTCGACCCAGAAAACTTCAGAGGAATCTCAGTCAGGAGGGGCAGGAAGGACACATTGCATTGTTCTTTGTGTGTGTGTGTATGTGATTTCATCTTTAGAAGCAATATCAAGTTCTCATAGCCAAGTTTGGGATGAGGGAAAAATGATTTTGAAATAAGATAGAATATTCAGTTCTTCACAAGACTCACCCTCAGAAAACACTTGCTATTCAATATCTAACCTTCAGTAATGTTCTCAGACATCAACCAATCTAGAAGAAAAGATCCTCCTAACTCGAGACCCTCTGCCTCTGCTGTTGCACCCACAGAATGTGAAAGAGCTCAGCTGAAGTCCAGGGCCTCATCTAGGAAGGAGGCCTCATGTAGACATATAAAATGCATCCCTTTCACAGCACACCACCACATTACCAAAGGCCTGTGACTACAGTTGCTTTTACCCAGTACATCAGGAAAAAAAAAAAAGCAACAAAAAACCCAAAACAAACAAACAAAAAAGCAAACAAACATGCTAAAAAGCAAGGGGCATACACAGCTCAACGAGATAAAGTTCCAGAAAAAGCTGCAGCTATGGCAAGAATGTCAAAATTGGTAGATTAGAAGTTTATAACAGCTACAGTTTCTATCCTGAGGGTTCCTGTGGAAAAACACTAGAGGAAAAAAATAGGCAGATCGATGAGGTATGCAAGAAGAAATGTGGGGATTGTGAGAGAGTAAAAATGAAATGGTGGCCATCAAAGGCTCTCCAACAAGGATTGGGGACAGAGAAGGAAATCAGACTGAGGATTCTTAGCAGAACTTTAGGAAACTGAAAAGCAAGAAGAGCCTCCCAAAACCTAACGAAACTAATGGCAAGACTTGTCTCTCCAAGAACCGGGGGACAACTGTAGAAGATATAAACATCTATAGTGGGAAGACCATAAAGAGAAGACAGAGAAAAGAAGAACTGTTTCGAGTAGTAATGGCTATAGGGTCTGGATGCTCAGAGAATGCCAAAGAGAATAAATAACAAAACTGAAACAACCCTGATGAGTTAAACACAAAGTAAAACGTCCAGCCTGGCCTCGGGGCACAGGTCTGTAAGTTCAAAGAGACTTGGGAGGCTGAGGCAAGAAGATCATGTGTGCAAGTCCTGATGAAGCTACAGAGTTGGTTCAAGGCTAGCCTGGGCAAATCAGGAATAGAGTGTTCCTTGGCTTGGTAAAGAACACTTAGAGAAAACCCATGAATAACATGACAGTGATTAAGTGAGTTTTGTTGTTGGGATCAGGAGAAAAGCAAGGATGTCCCACCTTTATTTTATTTAATATTGTTTTACTTTATGTTATTTTTTATTATATGTTATTTTACTTTATTTTATTGAAATAGTATCATGCTACTTTCCTAATTCTGGCTGGCCTTGAACTTGTAATTCTGGAGTGACCTTCATTCTATTACTACACATGAATTAAATATATATATATATATGTCAAATATATATTATGTATAATATATAGTAAGTATAAATACATCTATGTATATGTTTCAGTAAAGAAAGGTCAGCTAGATAGCTAGATGATTCAGCAGGGAAAGGCACTTGCTGCCAAGTCTGATGGCCTGAGTTCAATTCTCATAACCCACATGGTGGAAGGAGAAAACCAACAGCTACATGTTGACCGCTACCCTCTGCCTGGACACTATGGCATACACATGTGTGTCTTTCTTCTCCCCACAGAACAAATGTTTAAGAAAAAGTTTAGAAAAACAGTTCATGAGGGCTGGCAAGGTAGCTTAGTGGGTACAGCATTTGTCGTTGAGCTTGATGACCCGAGTTTAATACCTCAGACCCACATGGTGAAAGGAGAGAGAGAACCTACTCCAGCTGGTTGTCTCTGACCTCCACACTCACACCACGGCAAGTGAGTGCCTACATACATACCTCTCCCCACATACATATGCAGCCACATTTTAAGAAATATCATAAAAATATCCAGAGGATTCCTGGGGCTTGTTGGCTAGCGAGTCTAGCCATTTGGTAAACTCAAGTTCAGTGAGGGACTCTTTATCAAAGAATAAAGTGGAATGTGATTGGGGAAGGAATCTGATGTCCCTGTATTGTCTCCATAAGCACGCGCTCTCTCTCTCTTTCTCTCAGGCCATAGAGGAAATATAGAACATTCAGGAAAAAACAAACAAACAAACAAAAAAGCAAAGCAATTTAAAGTTTTTTTTTAAAAAAAGTATATTTGGGGGATAGAGAGCAGTACTTGCAGAGGACCTAGGTTAGAGTCCCAGCACCCATAAGGCAGCTCACAACTATTCATAACTTCAGTTCCAGAAAAATCTGACTCTTTTTTTCTTGCCCCTGAAGTCACAGTATACGCAAGACATACATGCGGGCAAAACATAAAATAAGAAATAAATCTTTAAAATATTTCTGAAGATAGATACTATAAAGTTATATTAAAAGGGGTACAAGAGAATTAGAAACAAAAACATCAGCCTGATGCTTGTCTTTGTTGTTGGTCACAGGAAGGGCACTAGGAGAAGCAATATCAGGGAATGAGGGATCATACAGATCCCTGTCAAGAGCATGTTGAGTGATGAAGTCACATTTTAAAAAACTACACTTTTTCTCTGTCAATAGATCTAAGTAGAAAAGGAGTGTGAGCATCATCATAGATATTAAGAAGTGTCATAGATATTAATTATTCCACAAACACTACAAACAATTGACAAAAGTCACTGAAGAACAAGGGGCTATCTGTAATGGCCACCTTTCTTTACATTGTTCTGGTTCTAGCCAACACATTTAATGAAATAAAGGATCAGAAGTTGCACTAGTCAGTGCAGGTTGCAGGGGGAAGAATGTCCTAGGTCAAGCATGGTGGCACCCACCTTGAGGCCAAGCACTCAGGAAGCAGAGGCAGACTCTACTTTCGCTCTGTGAGTTCAAGGACAGCCTGATCTACAGAGCAAGTTTCAGGACAGCCAGGGCACAGAGAAACCTTGTCTCACAAAATGAAACAAAACAAAACAAATCGCCCTAGACAGAGTGACTTCATCAACAGCTATGTATTTTCTCAGAGTCTTAGAGTCTTGGAGCCTTAGGTCTGGTAGGGTTGATAAGGCCTCTTATTGGCTTTCAGATATTACCCTCTCACAATGTAGGAATCTCTTCTTATAAGGGCACTAATCCTAATGGATTAGGGCTCTGCCCTTTTGGCCTCATTTAACCTTAATTATGTTCTTAACACAGTTTCACTAGGGATTAGGGATTCAACATGAATTTTGGTGGGGTACAAACATTCAGTTACTAACACACACAAAATGAAAAGATAAGGATACTTTTAAAAGCTTTTATTAGAACATTTAAATTTATGTAATGAGTACTAATGAAAGATTGAAAGGTATGAAAATAAAATAAAAATGAAACGCAATGAAAATCATTAATTGTCTAGAAAGTGTAAAAATAGCATCACAGCATGTCTAGTAGTGTTACTAATCAGAATAAGAAATACATCTGGAAGTAAATTCAAATTCAAATTCAAACCTCATTGAGTCACACGGTGACTAACTAGGTCTCATTTTCCAAGGCTCCTTCCTTCAGTGTTTATTATTCTTTTTCTCTCCCAAAATCTCTCCTTAATACCGAACAGAAGTTTAGAAGACCTAATTTAAAAACTAAAAACTATTCATTGCTGTTATTTCATGACATGAAACACTGAATCATTTCTGTATGTCTAAAAATCAGGCATAAATTACTTTTCTTGGTTATCTAGCTTCATGCTTAAATAAGTACACATAGTCATTAGATTCAAAATTGCGAAGGTCCAGGGTAAACACATTCTTGTTTAGCCTTTCTCCCAGCTACAGCCTTGGATCTCATTCACAAGAAAAAGGACCAGAGAACCAGAACTAGTTGATGAATACAAAGACGTGTGGGCAATCTGTAGGTTGTACGGTGAGAATTTTTATATATCATGGCTTCGGAAACTTTGATCTCCTTGGCACATGAGCTTCAGATCAAACTGTCCTGTTATACCAGACTTCCAAATTATTCTGTGAAAATGAAAACTTTGAATTTTCCATTGAAATCTGTGGGTTTTTTCATTGATGGAAAGGATTAACAAAGGTTTAATGAATTCCTTTAGAAACAGTGTCCCTTCAACATTGGAGTGTTCAGATTGCTTCATCTTTGTTAAAATGAGAGGTTGGGTTCCACACATTAAGTAATGCCAAGAGGTTATATTGTAAGCATAGTTTATTTCACCTAGCTGTGCTTCCTTTAACCACATACGTAATTTGTGAAATTATACATAATTTTCCTATGTATATATACATATATACAGAACTGTATGTATGCATAAGTCTATACACACATTTTTTCCCAATGAAATAAAATAGGCAGCTTAGTTTAAAAAAAAAAAGTGTATCTGGAACTAGTGATTCATACCTGTACCCCTGCTATGTGGGACACTGAGGCAGGAAGATCAAGTTCAAGGCCAGCTTCAACTATAGTATAAAGTCAAGGCTCTCCTGGGTAATTTTCTTGAGACCCTTTCTCAAAATAAAAGAAGAGATTGCTGTGAATACAGCTCCATTGCAGAGCTTGGGCAAAAGTTTGTTTCTGCCTATGGCAGCATGGCTTAAAGAATTCTGTCTCACAGAATGAGAGTAGGAAAAGTAAGGTTTACCCTGAGACTAGGCTGAGTTGCGAAGGTTCCCACTTCTACAATCTGTCCTAGAAAATAATTCACGTCTCGTGTTGCTAGAGACCCAACTACCTCTATTGCCACCTGCTGGTAAACTTACTTATGTCTCATTTAATTCAGCTAATAGTTTTCTTGCCTCCAATTAAACAAAGCTTCAGTAAGAAGAGAAATGAGCAGCCAAGGAAATTTTGCAGATGTGCCAGTGACCGCTAGTTTCCACATGCGGCAATTACTCCGGAGGGTAAAGTCTGAGGAGCCATACCATGTCCCCTGGTGGGTCCCCAGCCCAGAAGTGAAAGGTGCAGCCCGATGGGTCCCCTGAGGCTCCCTGGGCAGACTCCTGTTCTCAGGATGAGAGATTATCTCCTGGAGTCCATCTCAGTGTGGGATGGACCCCCACCCCCCAGCAAAAGATTAGTTTTTTAAAAAACTGAACAGTTTTGAGTGTTGATTTGTAACAAGATTAGAGTGTTTGGGTCTCCAAATGTTCAAGTGAACATAGTAGTCTCTCTCCTCTCTCTCTCTCTCTCTCCCTTCCTCCCCCTTTTTTCCCTTCCTTTCTCCCTCCCTCCTCCGGGGCTGAAGTTATTTCAAGTGTGGTCTCTTTTTCTTCTCCCGCTCACATAATTCACTCTCCTCCTTTTCTTACACCTATGCTTCCTACTTCATTTTTTTTAACACGCTGAGGTGCAACTCTCACACACAGTAGGGTTAATGTGAGCATCAGTTCTCCTCCTGGTAGCCTTTATAACATTGCTTCTCAACCTGTAGTTCATGATCCCTTCAGGGTTGAATGACCCTTTCTCTGGGATCACTGGAGACTGTTGGAAAAACACAGCTACTCACAATATGATTCACAACAGCAGCAAAATTACAGATATGAAGTAGCAAAGAAATCATCTTCTGGTTGAGGGTCACCACAACATGAGGAACTGTATTGAAGGGTTGAAGCATTGGGAAAGTTGAGTACCAGGGACCTAGGGCTTTTTTCCGTATAAGTCTGTTTCACTTTACTTGGTTCTTGGTGGTTTTGCAAGTGTAATACATATCGGTAAAAATATCCACTATCCAGAACTTGAGTAATTTGAATAATTAGGAGCTTTTGTGTATGTGCATTTCAGCCGTGTGTGTGTGTGTGTGTGTGTGTGTGTGTGTGTGTGCTATTTATATGTACTCATATGTGAAAGGGAGGAAGGGGGAGGCCTCTTTCAGGAATCTCAGCAGGTCTCAGCGAATAGCTTATCTCTCCCTGTGCTCTCAGCAAAGACTTGTCAGATAATTTTCTAAGATGGTATATTTAAGCTTTTGCCCATGGTTACCTATGTGTTTTGACACTTGACACCCACTTAGGCACACACCCTACATAAATACACAGATCAAGGGATCCCCCAGGGGGCTGCCTTCTCAGGCTTGAGCTTTGAGGGTAGCCTGTACATCAGCTTGGCCAGGCTGTAGGAAAAATAAGCAGGCGCTCGCAGCCAGGGGAAGTCATTTGCAGCTCCTCCCACACTTACTGGTGGAATCTCCTTATGTAAAAACAAACAGAGCGGGGAGCAGCAACTGCAGTGGCTGGCTATTAGCAAGTTCAGTTGTCAAAACACAGACCTGGTCTTTAAACATGTAAAATAGGAAACCCCAAAGCCAGCTCCTGACCGTTAGTGTCTCTGTAGGTGGGGCCTCGTTTGGCATCTCTTCAGGACCTGTGAAGGCTTGTGAGTGTTCTGAACCTGCGCAAGTTATGTTTAGAGTTTACTTGACCAAGGATATGATCATTCATCTCAGAAAGGCTACTCTCTCCTTTCTTTCCTTCTTGTTTTCTAGCATGAGCTCTTCCCCCAAACACAATTCAACCTCCGTCTTCTGCTACGTCAGTGGCTTGTCATATAAGTTTCTATGAGCCATAGAAAAACCAGACTTGCTGCCCAGCTGCCCACAAGAGGGTTCCTGTGGAGCCAGCTAGACTGGCCAAATGAGGGAAGTGGACTATGGCTTGGGCTGCTTTAGCGGGCTATGCCTCATTTCCTGTTTCTTATATTCACAGAATGGCCTCATATAACACAGGATGCTCAAAGCAAGGCTGTGTCTAAGCCAAGGAGGGAAATGTCCTTCAGAATCCTTTAGTTTATCATGGAGGCCAGTCTTCACTTTGCTGAAGATGAAAACAGAGTTTGTAGCAATGATGGACTGGATTCTGGTTATTAAGAGCACTGACAGCTCTCCCAGAAGACCGAGGTTCAGTTGGTTCCCAGCATTTCCATAAAGGTTCACAACCATCTGTAAGTCCAGTCCCTGGGGACTGATGCCTTCTTTCGAGCTCCCAAGGGTGCTACACACACAGGGTTCACAGACACACACGCAGGCAAAATACTCATGTGTGTAAAACAATTTGTTAATTAAAGAATAAAATTGAGCCAGGCAGTGGTGGTGGCACACGCCTTTGATCCCAACAGAGGCAGAGGCAGGCAGATCTCTGAGGCTGAGGCCAGCCTGGTCTGCAGAGTGAGTTCCAGGACAGCCAGGGCTACACAGAGAAACCCTGTCTCAAACCAACCAACCAAAACAAACAAAACAAAACAAAACCCCCCAAACCAAAAAACAACCAAACAACCAACCAAACCAAACCAAACCAACACCCCCCAAAAAAACACTTGATCTCTCAGCTTATTTGTTGTTATTTACCTTTTCTCTTATAAAATAATATATTAAAATAGTATCTATAGAGGCTGAAGGGATGGCACAGAGGTTAAGAGCATGTACCGCTCTTGCAGAAGACCTGAGTTTGGTTTCCAGAACCCACACCAAACAGCTCACAACAACTTGTAACTCCAGCTCTAGAGGGCCTTATCCCGCTGGTGGGATAACTTTTCCCTTTTCTTTAAGGTTTTTATTTTTAAATATTATGCATCTATTTTTCTCTGAACAGAAGTATATATGTTTATCTTTTAATAATGACACATACGCATGTTTACGTGCTCATATGTGTGTATTCACTTGTATCCATGTATGTATGTATGTATGTGTATATGTATATATTTATTTTAGAGATTGGGTTGCTCAGTGTAGTGGTTCTTTTCCACTTGACTTGTTTCGCAGAAGACCTGCATCTTCCATCTATGTTATCTTGAGGAACCTTGACGGTTTGAATGAAACGGCCCCCATAGTCTCATAGAGAGTGGCATTATTGAAGCTGTGGCCTTGTTGGAGGAAGTATGTTACTGAAGGTGGCCTTTGAGGTTTCAGAAACTCCAGCCAGGCCCAGTGTGATTCTCTCTTCCTGTTCCAGATGTCAAACCCTCAGCTACCTCTCCAGTACCATGCCTGCCTCAGTGTGGCCATGCTTCCTGCCACACGATAATGGACTGAACCTCTGAACTGTAAGCCAGCCCCCAATGAAATGTTTTCCTTTACAAGAGTTACTGCGGTCATGGTGTCTCTTCACAGCAATCAATAAGGTTTCCTCTTTATCAAAATAGGAGTGATTACTATTTCCCTCCCTCAAGGATCGTGTGAATGTAAAATGACAAAAAGTAGTGAAGTCTTTTCCTGAAGAGCCTGTTGGAGCTGTTCTGAAATGGAGCGTCTCCCCTCCCTGGAGGCTGCCGTCATAGTGGGCCACAGTGTGGTTCCTTGCTATTCTTCAATTATGCCTGAGAGCTGCTTGACCCAAATTTCAGATTAATGCCGTCCTAAGGGCAATTATGCGAGTGTAAATAATGGGATGAAGTGGTAAAACACAGACACATGTGCTTTGGATTTGGAAAGACCAGAGTTTAAATTTTGCTAATTACTAACTGTGTGACCCCAGGCAAGTGACTTAAGGTTCTGGAGTCTTGGTTTCCTCATGTTTGATAATTCTAACATCCTCGGAGCCCTTATGACATGCCAAACCCAGGCTTAGGATTTTATGTGTATTATTTATTTCAACAGCATAGCCAATTCCGTGCCGTGTAATTGTGTAATCGCTGCCACTTTACAGGTGAGGAAAGAGTGACGTAAGCTACAGTCCTGCAGTCGTGTACCAGGAGAGGAGAATTTCTCCCAGCCAGTCCACAGACCCAGGGCGTACAAATCCTTTTCTCCATTCTGTCGTCAAGGGGCCTTTGTTAGCTTTTCAGCTCAGAGGGCTTCTTTCGGTTTGTCTTGTCCTGTTTTATGACAAGTGGTTTTGTTATGCAGCCTCTGCTGAACCTAAGGTTGACCCACAGTCATTCTGACTCAGCTCCCCGGGTGCTGGAATTACACGTAGGTACTGCCATATCCAAGCACTGAGGGGGTCTTTGGGGGTAGCTGCAGAGGCACACATAAACAGTGCTCCTACAGGCTAGTGTGAAGAAGCGTGTTTCGGTTGCACTTGAATTTGCTGTCTCCCGCGTGCCTTTGCTGGGGTTATGTCTTACCTCTGATCTTTTGCCTTCGAGAAATTCAAAGAAAGGCAACAACAAATTGCAAAAAATCCTTTGATCTGCTACATGAAGATGTCTTTCAGATAATAGCACCGATTTTTTTCTTAAATTATTATTCCAAGCTGACTATTGCCAATAACTGTCTACAGAGTTCTCTACGGTCTACAGATACTGGGCTAAGGAATTTGCATGCAAAGGCTTCACTATAACTCAACAATAAGGGATTCTTCCTTATTATTAGTCCCCTTTAGTGTGTCAACAAAATGTTCGATCAGGCAAATGAAACCGAGATGCGGATGAGGTGAGACCTGGCTAGATTTCAGATGGGCGGCAAACCCCGATGGGCTGTTCCCGAAGCCTGAGCTCAGGCATCTCATTATGCGGCCTCTCACTCTCTGTCTTTGTGCGTCGCCTGTGCCTGCAGACTGCCTTGAAGGGTCCCTCTGTGTGCTGCTTAAGATTATTTCTATTTTGGCCAGCTTGACAGGCGCCTGGGGCATCTGGGAAGAGGGAGCCTTGGTTGAGAAGTTGTCTCCGTCAAGCTGGCCTGTGGGCAAGTCTCTGCAGACAAGTTGGTGTGGGGGAGCCCAGGCCTGCCATGGACAGAGGTACCTCTGGGAAGGTGGTCCTGGGTTGTAGAAGAAAACAAGCTGAGCAACTGTGGGAGGGAAGCTGGTAGGCAGACTTCCTCCAGGATCTCTACTTTAGCTCTTGCCTTCAGGACCCTGCCTTGGGTTTCCCGTGTGATAGTCCGGTGACTCCTTTCCAACCAAACTCTCCCCTCACTAAGTTGCTTTTGGTCACGACGTTTGTCTCAGTGATCACAGATAGCAAGTTAGGAAACTCTGCCATCAGATTAACCTGGAAAGATACCTGTAGTGGACTAATTCTTTTCTTTAGGGCCAAGGAGGCAGAACTCACTTTGAAGAGGTTAGGGTCATCCAGGGGGCATACCTCAGGAAGAAGACCACACTCCGAAATCTGCTCCCCACCACCTAGCTCAATAGTCACTGATTTTGTTCACCAGTTCTTTCCTTTTCCTTACTTCTGGGCACAGGGTGTGTCTGAGGCTCCTACAATTGGGTGGAGTGGAGCCTTGTGTCTAGTTAAAGTCTCTATTTTATTTTTAATTGAATTAACTCATTTTTTGTGGTGCTACTGTTAGGCAGGCTCCCTAGCATGGAGACAGACCTTGAGACCCTTGACGTTTGGTGTTTGTTGAAAATGACATGTAACACTTGCAGGTTGAGTCTTGGAGCTGGGGATTTTCCAAGGCTTATTTTCTCCTTCAGTACAGTAAGCAGGGGCACTCAAGAGGCTATCCCATTGGATTGGGCCTCCTAATGACTGCGACAAATAAAGATCCATGTTGACTTCTGGTGAATGTGGCTGTAATGGAAAATAAATATTTTTTTATTTTGTTTTGTTTTGTTTTGTTTTTTGAGGCAGGGTCTCTCAATGTAGCCTTGGTTGCCCTGAAACTGACTATGTAGACCAGGCCGGCCTCAAACTCATACAGATAAGCTTGTTTCTGCCTCCTGGGAGCTGGGATTAAAGGCATGTACCACCATGCCCAGCTCAAACCTTTCATTCTTTTGAGTCACCAAGTTTTGGGTCATCTGTCACTATAGCATTACCTAGACTCTTCTTACTGATCCACTCATATAGAGTTTTGTGGGTCAAAGCTGCACAAGTTTCCAACATGTTCTAAGTGTGGTGAGTGTAAGGAAAGTGGTGAAAGAAGAGAGGGCTGAGAGAGGGAGTGGAATGCTAACTTTTGGTTCTGAAAAAAACCTGCAGGAAGATGTTCTACTAATTTGAAGTGGTATCAAAGAAGCATGCAGGCTAAAGTGTCTTCCTTAGGGGCTGGAGAGACGGCTCAGTGGTTAGCAGCAGCATTTGCTGAACAGAGATCCCAAAACCCACAACATGGTCCTGTAACTCTAGTTCCTAGGGAACTGATGCCCTCTTCTGGCCATTGTAAGCACCTGCAAGTTCATGGTGCACATACACACACACAGAAGCAAAACACTCATAGGCATACAATAAAAGTCAACTAAAACTTTAAAAGAGAATAAGGAGTGTGTTGTTTGCTATCTCTAATATTTATTGATTACCACTCAATATTGTTGATTGTAAAATACGTTGGTTTATTATCTTCTTTTTTAACATTTTTATTTTATATTAATCACAGGTTATGTACTTTGTATCCCAGCCATAGCCCCCTGCCTCATTCCTTCCCCATTCCTCCATCCCTCCCTCATCTCCTCCCTGCCCCTTTCCAAGTCCACTGATAGGGGAGGACCTCCTCCCCTTCCATCTAACTCTAGCTTATCAGGTCTCTTCAGGAATGGCTGCAATGTCCTCTTCTCTGGCCTAGCAAGGCTGCTCCTCTCTCGGGGGGAAGGGGGTTGAGGAGCCAGCCATTGAGTTCATGTCCGAAATAGTCCCTGTTCTCCTTACTAGGGTACCCACTTGGATATTGAGCTACCATTTGCTACATTCAAGCAGGGGTTCTAGGTTATATCCATACATGGTCCTTGGTTGGAGAGACAGTCTCATAAAAGACCCCTGTGTCCTTATATATTTGGTCCTTGCAGAGCTCCTGTCCTCTCCAGGTCCTACTAACTCCCCCTTCTTTCATATGATTCCCTGCACTCTGCAAAAGGGTTGGTTATGTGTCTTAATATTTGCTTTGATACACTGCTAGGTAGAGTCTTTCCGAGGCCCTCTCTAGTAGGCTCTTGTCCTGCTACTTGTTTTCTCCTACATCCAATGTCCATCCCATTTGTCTTTCTAAGTGAGGGTCCTCTTTCTTGTTTATCTTCTTTAGGTGTATAGATTTCAGTATGTTTATAGGTTTATTATCTTCTGAACAATAAAAATCTTTAGAGATACATACTCTGGGGACATTTTATTTAGTTTTGGAATTAGTTTATCCAAAATAACTATGACTTTCCTAGCTAGCTTTTTAAACCTTGCTGGTTTAATTCTTTGCCTTTCTCACCAGTCACGGTTTCTATGGGTAGTGGTAGGAGGGTGTCTCAGGATAGTAGCATACTTGCACATAAAATTTTTAAAGAAATACTTATGAGTTAAAATACAGTATTAAAGCACATTCATCTGCAAATAAGGGTTTTCCCTCTTACCCCTTCTTAAAACAAGTAAATATCTCAGTCTAAACTTGAACTTTATCTGAAAACATACTCTTCTCATAGAGTGGAGTGTGGTGTGTGTGTGTGTATAGCTAGCAGTAACTCATTCTGCAGATCAGTGGCCACGGGTCTTAGACAGGGCTTCCTGCCAGATTTCACCAGCCCAGAGGAAGGAGTAGGAGGGAAATGAGAAGGAGGTGGAAAAGACCAGTTTTTCTCCCAGAGAAACAGCCAACGATTGTAGGAAAAACTGCAAGGTCGAATGCCTATCCAGCTAATTCCTAATGTTCCTATTCCTCCTTGCCAGCCATTACTCCATTACTCCAGGAACAGCTTGGCAGCAAGCCACCATTTCTACCCATCACCAGATTCTAAGTTTCTGGTGTGTAGGCACCTCGTCTTAATCACCCCCTGTCCTGCCCCCACCCCACCACCAGACCCTCATCTCCCCTACCTCATGCCCACATCCTGGAACCTCGGCACAGTGAAGGCCACCAATAGGGGTTGGCTAAGCAAGTGATGCTTCAGGACCCATGTCCATCATGCACACTGTGGCTAAAAAGCTCACCCAGAAAAGATGACATTGTCCCCCTGTCCCCTATCCACCTACAGAGACAGATCACGAACTTCCCAGCTCCTACCTTTGCATGCACCTGCTTTCACCTTGTACTTGAGTCCTTGAACACTGAAAAGCTTCTGTGCTGTTCAATGGATAAACTGTTGTGCTGGTCAGTTTCATGCCAATTTGATGCAAGATGGAGTTTTCTTAGGAGAGAGGCCCTCAACTGAGAAAATGCCCTGTTCTTGTCAGTGTTCTGTTGCTCTGAAGAGGCACCATCACCACAGCCATTCTTATAAAAGGAAACATTTAATTGGGGCTTGTTTACATGTTCAGAGGATTCATCCATTATTGTCCTGTGGGAAGTATGGTGGCAGGCAGGCAGGTAGACATGTTGCTGGAGAAAGAGCTAAGCTCAGTCCTATATCAGGGTCTGAAGGCAGAGAAAGAGAGAGAGACATTGGGCCTGGCTTGAGCATTTGAAACCCTAAAGCCCACCCCAGTGACACCTGACATCTAACAAGGCCACATTACTCCAACATGGCCATACCATCTAATCCCTGCCAAGGGGTACCACTCCCTAATGACCAAACTTTCAAATCTATGACCCTATGGGGGTCATTTCTATTCAACTCCTCCCTACATACACATACACTAGACTAACCTATGGGTAAGCCTGTGGTGCATTTTCTTGATTGATGGTTGATGTGGGAAGACCCAGCTCATTGTAGATGCCACCCCTGAGCTGTTGATCTTAGGTCTATAAGAAATCAGCCTGAGCAAGCCATGAAGAGCAAGCCAGTAAGAAGCACTCCTTCATGGCCTATGTATCAGCTCCTGCCTCTAGGACCTGCCTTGAGCTCTTGACATGACTTCCCCCAGATAACATTAAAGCTGTAAGGTGAAATAAACTCCCTCCTCCCCAAATTGCCTTTGATCACAGTGTTTTAATACAGCAATAGAAAGTAAACTAAGATGGCTGTCCTCGCTCATGTGCAACAGAAGACAACTTTGAAGACAATGGTTATTCCTTTGCTTCTGTCAAAACTAAGTTTTCATCCAGTCCTACATGAGACTGGTGTCGGCCCTTCAAGTCTCTCATATTAGGAACATTGCCAGCTTCTGTTGGAGTTTTCAGTAAAAGGGCTCTACCCTTTCTTAGCAGTCAGTTCACTCTGCCCAGATGGCCACCATGCCTACCACGTGTGTTTCTGTTCTCCTAGGATGAAAAGATGGCTTGAAGTGGAGCATGCTTTTAGGGAAGAAGGGGGTCATCTCGAGGTAGCTGAAGTCTATCTACAGAAGCTAGCTTTTCACTAGTACAGTAGCTTACACAGGAAGGTAACAGGCTTCTGAGGAAGGGGCTGGAGTTTCCTAGATAATTTACGCTCACAGCAAAAGGAAAGGAACTATTAGGAAAGAGCAGAGCCTCTAGGAGCCTATTCTCCACCAAGCGTTTTCCATCAGTGGCATAGCTGTGGCTGCATCTTTTGCTCTGTTCTCAAGCCTGGGCAAGTGTCTTTGCTCTCTGTGTAATAGCAAGAAGGAGGGTTGGCAAAGGCTAGACTTGTGGGCAAACCTTTCATGGAGATGATGAGAGGAAAGCTCCTCTGAAGGCAGAACTATGTGTTTTGATGGCCGTGTCCACGGAGCATCCAGATCTTTACACTTGGACTGGAAAGTCGGGGCCCTGAAAGTACCAAGGAGGGAAAGGCAGCGGGTGTGCTTACGCAGCCCGCAGTGCTGTTCAGTGCTAGAAGTCAAGAACAACAGAACGGAATGGCAGAAGTTGCTTCACAAGTTTGGAAAGGAACCCAGAAAAGGAACGTGGCACAATTCACAAGCAAGACATCTGTCCACGGCTCCTTTGGGTTGTGGTCACAGGTATCATATTTGAAAAGAAAATTCTGTGTGTCCCATCTACTGGTTATGACAACTCAACAATAATTTTGAATGTTCCATCTCTCACCTATTCCTTGGAGGGATATTAACTGAACACAAATAACTGCATGCTTTATTTACAGACCTCGTCTTGTTTCTATACAAGACTTCGCAGCCAAAACTATTTGCCCCAGAGCTATTTAGAAATGTCTTATTTGAAGGCCTCACAAAAGACAGCCGACAGCTCCAGCTTCTTCTTTTATGACTATGCCCATTAGTTGAAATGTTACTAATATTCTGCTCCTCTGTGTGAACTTATGCAGACTTGCCTTAGGGAAGATGGAGTTTATGATTAGCACAGGGCAGCGCAAGGTCACGCGAAGCAAAACATGCGAGTACAGAAGAAAACAAAAACAAGTCATTATCTAATTTTGTGAGTCATTCTAGTCATAGTCGACTCTTCCAGATATCCTCAGCACCTGACAAACGTGCAAGTGTGGTGTCTCTTAGGGCATGGAAGGGAAGTCTCATGGCCCACTTTCCAGGTGAAAAGCCTAGTGTGAAAACAAGATGAGGGCTGTAACTAAAGCGCACAGTTTGCTGTGTTCTGTTAATGTCTTTCCAAGAAACAGTTAAAAATAAGAGTTAAAAATCACTGTAGAAACCCGGCATACCTTTTAGACCAGCACTTGGGAGGCAGAGGCAGGCAGATCTCTGAGTTCTAGGCCAGTCTACGGAATAAGTTCCAGGATAGTCTGGGTTACACAGAAAAACTCTGTCTCAAAAAACTAAAAAAAGAAAAAGAAAGAAAAGGAAAAAAAATCACTGTTGGAGTGCCATGAACAATAGATGAATAGATGGGAGGTGTGTTTTTCTTCTTATGAAATATAGTATCTCTGGCCACAACCCTTGGGACCCATAGACATGTGTCTTTTTCTTGAGTTCAGCCATAATTCTTTTTCCGTATGCCTTATCTGACTCATGTTTTATTATCACTTATGAGTCATGTGCCTTCCATCATTCCATTTTCTTGTTCTTGGCCTCTCCCCCCGAGCTCACTCCCATCACTGTCACCTCCGATCATGCCGCTGCCGAAGCTGACCCTGTTGTGCAGCGTGCTGTAAGAATAAAAAGCAGCCACAGAAACACAGTCTTGGTCTTGACGCTTATAAAACAGGGTTATTTGTCATCTCAGTTAACTTACAGGATGAATATCAGACCATGAAGATTCTAAAATAAACCCTGGCTAGACATGCCGGAGTAGTCTACACATTTGCCAGGACTATGCTGTACTGAGTTACATGAGTTTCTTCAACACAGGAGAAGGTTTCAGACAGAAGTGCATGCGAGAGTTTCATATTGATTTTCATCGAAGCATTCTGGTTACTTCGATGATTGATCGTTGGTGTCAACATGACTGGGTTTAGGATCATCACGGACAAACACCTCTGAGTTTACCCATGAAGGTCTCCAAAAAGGCTTAGACTGAACTGGGAAGACCCACCCTGAAATGTGGGCGTCATCATCCCTTAGGCTGGGATCTTGGGCTGAATGAGACAGAGAAAGTGAGCCGAGAATCCAAATTCATCTCCCTCTGCTTCCTGACTATGGAGCCACGCCCCTGCCTCCATGCCTTCACATTCTGATGGACTATACTCAAACTGAGAGCCAACATAAACTCTTCCTCCCTTAAGCTGCTTTGGCAGACAGTTTGTCTCAGCAAGAAGTCTGAAAAAGATCATCATTGGGGAAAAAAAAAAAAAAAAAACACCTAGCATTCCTAGAACCTGGCCCATAAAGCACTGTTGAAATAAAGGTCTTGTTTGATCATATCAGCTCTGTCTAAGTCTTCGGTGCTTTGTCATTATGTCTTCTTCCTCCTTTTCCTGTGACTTCACAGTCTAATGTGTGTGTGTGTAGTGTGTGTGTGTGTGTGTGTGTGTGTGTGTGTGTACACAGCCTCTCCCTCTGTTGGGGTCCTAGTGGACTCAGGCCTCCACAAGCAGCTGTGTCTGCATTGCCAAGTGAAGCTTTGATTCTCTTTGTTCTTCCTGCTGGAGCCTCCCTGGCTGATTAAGTCAGAGGCTTTGCCTAGGTTTTGTTGGCTGGTGAATGGAGCCTCTTCATTGCTCACTGGAGTGCAGGATCATTGATACTTCCTCCCCTGCCTCCCTCCTTCCCTCTCCCAGTGCAGCTGAGCTGATGGGTTAATCCTGTTGTGTACTTGGAAGTCTTACAGGCACAAGTACAAGCTGGGGTAGGAGAAAGAAGGCTAGGGTTGGGCAGGACTTTGGAGACCTTTCTTCCTATAGTCTAATCTCAGCATTTTACTTAATTGGGCTTAATTGGGGCCCAGGGCAGAGCAGTTAAAAGGCCTGGCCCACATCTTGGAGGGGGTTAGGGTGAGCCTTGACTGGACTTTCTGGTCTTCTTAGAGGGAAGTCTGCAAGAGCTTTGATTGCTTTGATATAGAACAATAACACTGCATCTCGACATTGAGCAATAGCCTTAGCTCTAGACGCAGGCACCAACACTGCACATCAGCACAGAGCATAAGGCACTGTGTCTAGACATGCAGGGATAATTCCTGACCCCAGGAGAAACACTGTTTCTAAGCACATTTTTTATTTCACATTATTAAAGCAAATTGAAAGACCTGATGATAGAAATCATGGATCTTTCTCAGGGAACATCAAAGAGATCTGGAATACTTTCTAGTAAGAGGCAGGAAGCTGTTTACTCCACATCCTTCGGCCTCATACCTATGTCCCAGGCCCATAGGTCCGGGAACTCTCTGATACTTTTCCTTCTTAAAGACATTTTGTAGCATTCATTACTTCTTGACATCATATATATACTTGTTACCTCTCACTGAAATATGAACCTCATTAGGAGAGAGAGTGTTTGTTAATTGGTCTATCCCTCTCCAATGTTGTCTACATCATACTTAACACTCAAACAGTATGAGGAGTAGATGAATAAAATGCTAAAAACAATATGATAGTATTGTTGTCAGCGCCAAAGAGAAAAGAGTGTGCTTTAGCTTAGAGAGAAGGAAAGGACTCCCCAGCCCAACTGAATTAATGCTACACCTTCCGGGTTCTTGGTCTCCTTCTGATACCTTCTCTTTCTGTAACTCCCTAAATCTCCAAACCTTGCTTTTCTTTCTTACTCAAAACAGGCTAGTTTATCCTCTTAACATTGTGTGAGCCGCCATAGCCAGTACAGATCACTATAACCTCAAGAACTCAAAGCCTGAGAATACCACGCTTCTCGAAATGGAAGTTTTGGGAACCTTTGCCCTTGAACATGAAACGATGAACAGAAAATAAAAACAACAGAAATAAAGTAATAATAATAATAAAGAGTGCTAAAAAGAAATGAGACATGTTTAAAAATCAGATAAAAATAGAAAAAGAAGTCATGCTTATGTTGACTTTACCCATTTAAATGAGAAACACATTTTAAAATGGTTAGTGGAGACTTAAGGACATTTCAACTATTCAATCCAAACATTTTGCTACTTAAAACTTATTCTAAGAAAGATTTATGCAAAAGAAGTATACTACCAAATTGTTTTTAGCATTTCAATTTTGAGAATAAAAACCTTAAGGCTGAGAAAAAGGAGTATGAGGTATATATACATGTCAGCAATGGAGTGATTACTCTGGTTTTCGGTTTCTTTTTTTGGTACAATTTTGATTTTTTAAAAAGAATTTCACTGTTTTAGGTGGTGAAGATTAAAGATCATTGCAGGGAGAGCCCAGGTACCTAGTGGCTACTTGCTAGTATTTCAACAGGAAGCATTGCACTTCAGTCTTGTTACACAAATATGGGAAGCACCATGCAGAGAGGTCCAAGGCCCAGTTACAAGTTCACATTTTCTATCTGTGTGAGTTTCAGACCCAATACCAAATAAGCCCTTCTCAAAAGTACTGTTGCCTAGGGGTTGCTTCACATCTTCTTCCCCAATTAACTAAAAATAACTTGGCTTTGAAGAACAAGGCGGATAATCCCTTTCTTTCTACTGCTTTGTCTGGGTCTGTTCTGTGGAGAGAGGAGAAAGTGAAGAGGTAAAGAAGGTCCAATTAATGAGACTATTTTTCTCCCTCTGGCTTTTGAGCTGTTTCTGGACTTCTTTTAACTATGGAGCCTGCAATGATTTTACCTGAGTCCCTTTCTCCCTCTCAAGCCCTGACTCAATTCTCTGGGCCACAAAAGATCAAATCTGATGCACCAAGTTGTGCAGGTCTGGAACTCCCTACACAGGGGTGGGAGGTTGTTGGGGGCATGAGGGAAACAATGCCTAATTGGAACAGCTCTGAGAGCCATCATTAGCAAGCCCTCTGATCTTGGACCTTGAAAATTAAACATTGACTCTGCTTGCCGGTCTTTATATTTGGCCCTGTTTGCCTCTCCCTTCTCCTTGCCTCACCTACTGCAGACAGGGCTCCAAATCTGGGACTTTCTTTGTATTAACTGTTCATATGATAGTAACTTGGCCCTGGCTCCTTGTCTACATGGGTTTATTGGGAAAGTTGTTGGGAAAGGTGTGAGTGTGTGTGTGTGTGTGTGTGTGTGTGTGTGTTTGCAGTGAAGTTCTTTGGGTTACCCTTGATGCTTTGGAATTTATGCCCATGAGAAAGTGTACTCACACAATGCTTGGGGTACCACTACCATGCTTCGAATATCTAATCGTTTTAGTATATCTGTAAGTATTTGGCTACATTTATAGCAGCTTTTGTGTTAACGAAATAAAACAGCCTTTCAGGAGAGGCATGTCTCTGTCCTAAGGGTTTCTAGAATACTGTCACACGTATGAAAGGGAGAGGGGCCTTCCCTGCGCAGGGATTGCAATCACGCTTCTTACACGGTTCAGACTGTTTAAGAATACAGCCAAGCTCACATTAGGATTTTGCAGAGGTGATGATTTTTCCTTTGTTCTTTGCTTTCTACACACACACACTCACACACACACACACAAGCACTAAACATTACCCTTTACAACTGATTGGTACTCATATTTCTGTTAAAAAAAATTCTTCAGAGACTGGAAATGTTTTTCATACAAGTCTTTGGCTTTCTTGGTTAGCATCACACCAAGGTACTTTATGTCCTTTGTGGCTACTGTGAAGGATGTTGTATCCCTAATTTCTTTCTCAGCCCTTTTGACTTTTGTATACAGGAGGGCTACTGACTGTTTTGAGTTAATTTTGTATCTAGCCACTTTGCTGAAGGTGTCTATACTCACTCGTAAATGGATATTAGATATATAATATAGGATAAAACCTACTAAAATCTGTACACCTAAAGAAACTAATCAAGAAGGAGGACTTTGGCTAAAATGCTCAATCCCCATTCAGAAAGGCAAAGAGGATGGACAGCAGAAGGAGAAAACAGGGAACAGGACAGGAGCCTGCCACAGTGGGCCTCTAAAAGGCTCTGCCCTGCAGGGTATCAAAGTGGATGCTGAGACTTATGGCCAACCTTTGGGCAGAGTGCAGGGAACCCTATGAAAAAAGTGGGAAATAGTAAGACCTGGAGAGGACAGAAGCTCCACAAGGAGAGCAACAGAACCAAAAAATCTGGGTACAGAGTCTTTTCTGAGACTGATACTCCAGATGTAGATCATAGATGTAGCCCATGGCAGTTCTGTGTCCAAGTGGGTTCCATAGTAATGGGAACAGGGATAGTCTCTGACAGGAACTGATTGGCCTGCTCTTTGATCACCTGCCCCTGAGGGGTGAGCAGCCTTACCAGGCCACAAAGGAAGACAATGCAACCACTCCTGATGAGACCTGATAGACTAGGATCAGAAAGAAGGGGAGGAAGAGCTCCCCTATCAGTAGACTTGGGGAGGGGCATGGGTGGAGAAGGGGAAGGGAGGGTGGGAGTGGGAGGGGAGGAGAGAGCTACAGGAGGGATACAAAGTGAATAAATTGTAATTAATAAAAATTAAAATTAAAAAAAAAGTCCAGAATGAATTCAGATGTTCACAGGACCGTGTTCCTGTGTTCAGATAATCACAAGACGGATTATGGGCTCTTGCCTGGTGGATAGGGACATGGAACATGAACCCAGGATCCAAGACACTGGTGTTTTCATCCTTTCCTTCATGATAAAACAAGGCTGAAACTCAGCCAAAAATATAGCCTCCCCAGATCTCTGAGGTTTGAAAGTCTGACCAGAAGGTTGCAGAGAAAGGCGCTGATATCTGTGTGTATGGAAGGCCTGAGAACCTGGAGGCTGTCAGGAGCGAATGAATCCTCACAAAGTCAGGAGACATGAGCACACACTGCTCCTGAGAGCTGGCTGCAAGCCAGGAGAGTGAGGAACTTCATCCAGTAGAGAGAAAGTGAGCATTTCACCCAGAGCAGTCCTCTGCGTTACATTTCTGCTTCCTTCTTTACTCAGAGAGTGCCTGTGAACAGATCTTTAGAGTTTTGCTTGAGCAATAACACTTCCATCTGTGTTTTGCCTTGGTGAAATGATGTGGTCCATCCCTAACCAGAACACTCCTCAGATTTGACCAGAGCCAATGTAGCATGCTCTCTGCTTTGCGGAAGTACATTGTATACATTATCATGTCTTTAATTTTGAGGCATTTCCTCAATGTGAGGGTGAGAGACCGAAAAGAAGGCTCATGTAAAAGTGGCTAGTGATAAATACGGAGCCTTTGGCTACTCATTGGGTTCTCTGTTACTTAGGTAAAAAAGTACACAGAAGCTGGGCAGCGGTGGCGTACATCTTTAATCCCAGCACTCAAGAGGCCGAGGGTGGCAGAACTCTGGGTTTGAGGACAGTCTGGTCTACAGAATCAGTTCCAGGACTTCCACACAGAGAAACCTTACCTCAAAGAAACCAAACCAAAACAATAACAATAGCAACAAAAAGTACAGAGAGTAGCCTCTCATTTTTATCAACTTTAAATAAGTCATTTATTTATTTACTTATTTATGTGTATGGGTGTTTTGCCTGCATGTAAATCTGTGCACACAGCGTGCATACTTGGTTCCTGAGGAGGCCAGGGGATGCTTCAGATCCCTTGGGACTGGAGTAACCCAGTTGTGAGCTGCCATGTGGTTGCTGAGAATTGAGCTCAGGTTCTCTGAAAGGGAAGACAGTACTGTTTACTGCTGAGCCATCTCTCCAGCCCCATTTTCACTATCTTGAAGTCCATGGAGGTTCTTGGATGCATCTAAAGCAACTGCTATTGGTTGGCCAAGGAATAATAAGAGCTAGAGCAGCGACTCTCAGAACAAACAAGACAGAGAAGGCTAGCAAGATAGCTCTGCGGATCAAGGCACTTGCCAACAAGCCTGACAACTTGAGTTCAGCCCTTCTGCTTATTCACTAGAGCAGTGCTTCTCAACCGTCCTAATGTTAAGACCCTTTCATACAGTTCCTCATGTTGTGGTGACCCCTAACCATAAAATTATTTTCATTGCTACTTCATAACTATAATGTTGTTACTGTGGTAAATGGTAATGTAAATATCTGCTATAAAGACGGTCTTAGGTGACTGATGTAAAAGGGTCATTTGGCCCCCACAGGGCTTGTGACCCACAGGTTACAAACTGCTGAGCTAGAGAATTGTATATTGCAAAGATGCATGTATATGGGCAAAAGCTATTTCTTTAGTTAAGAGATAAGAATACTGAGGCTCAGAGATGTCAAAGACATTGTAAACAACTAGAGATTTGTAGATTAAGAGATCACAGGGCTCTTCTACATAGAGGGATCATAGAGGGATCTCGGTTTAAACCAGGCTTTGGTACCACTCTCCACACCTATTCTTGATAAAGAGGGAGCAGACTCTACCCACAGAAGCTTCTCTTTTCTTCTACATAAGTTGGGGAAGCTGGTTAATACCAAGCGCTGGCAGAGTTGGGGGCCTATGCGACCTGCTGCTGGTGGGAACGTGGCGTAACCATCCAGGAGAGCCATCTATACCTGCTTAAAGAAGATTATAAACCTTACGATTCGCCAGCTTTTCTCCAGCGCATCTATGACAGGGAGATGCTTACACTGTTCTATTGCACAGGGATTCTTATTCCAGCATGCTTTGCGGTGGAGGGAGCCGAGTCTGTCTCAGCAGTCTTTGGGAGGAGACAGTTTGATGGAGGCCCACCTTGGAGCGGTGATTAGAAACAAGGAATTAAATGAATATATAGCAGTATTGATGGTCTTAACCTGGTCCCTTAGGCGAACAACTAAAAACATAGCATGCAATATACACCATAGGCTAATAAGTGTTAAATACTATTGATGGTTCTATACACAATGATTTTATCAACTATTAAGAAATAAAACAAACTCTATTGATTAAACTGTGGCAGACCATTAAAGATACCTAATTCCAGAAATTAAAATGTTTTCTCAGAATCCGTTCACATAAACATAAATGTACACAGAGTAATAGCAGCTGCAGGAATATATTCAAGTAAAGATTAAATATTATTACCGATGGACTATGGGTGAAATGGAAGTAGCATTTGCTGATATGAGAGAATAAACAAAAAAAAACAATTTTTCACAAACCCACAATGACAAAAGGTTGCCTTTGAGCAACTGCAGGTTAAAGAGAAGGCATGCAGTGACCTCAATGGTTTGTGATGAGAATTAACCAACAGAACCCAGGTGCCATCCTTAGCGTGGAATCAAGTTTAGAATATGCTTCTACTCCTGTTGCTTGTTTGTTTTTTAAGATGATGCATGGGGCTAGAGTTGAATGGAAAAACCTTAATATTCCATTAATGATTCATTTTCCACAAACATGACTAACTTAAGTTTGCTTTCTACTCGGGTTGCTGAATGCTACTAATAAATGAAGAAAACAGCAGGCAATCTTCTGCTGCGTTTCTGACAAATTCATTAGATTGGTATTTTTGTAGAAAGAAATTAAACACCAAGCTATGGATGCAGCTGAGTTGGTGGAATGCTTGCCCAGCATGCTTGAAGCCCTGGGTTTGATTCCCAGAACTTAAATACACAAAGCATGATGGTGTAGACTCAGATTCCTATTACTCTGGAAATGGAGGCAGAAGGATCATGAGTTCAAGGTTTTCCTCAGCTTCTTAATGAGTTTGAGGTCAGCCTGGCCTATATAAGACTGTATTTTCTTCTCACCACCTGCCCCCAAATGGTTGAGGGTCTTAGGGTGGTAAAGCTCAGAACCCAAGAACTAGATTCAGCCTCACTTGGAGCTTTGCTGACATCCTTATTGGGTTGTCACAAGCTGTACAGAGGGACCAGGTGGGTGTTTCAGTGGCTGTGTATTTCCTGTCCTCTACTTTCAAGAATGCCCACAAATAATAGCAACTTTTGAAGACTCAATATTTTTTAAGACTCAAGATTGGACCTGACTAGGTAGCATTTCTTTTTCACAGCTCTATTCTTCTCAGATAGGCTCCTGAAAAAGGAAGACCAAATAGAGAAAATGGTCTGTTTGGCCTAGCTTGACACAGACACAGCATTGCAGGAAAACCTCAGAAGGGGAAGCAGACATGGTCTACAAACTCATTTGTTCTTCGTTTTGTAAGACTAGAGAGATGTCACTCCCCATCTCAAACCTGAGATAACGCTTGTCCTTTTTTAGTTTTTTCAATCATGTGTTTGTATGTGTGTGCCTGTGCACCAGAGTACAGGTGTCCATGGACACCAGAAGGTGTCAGATCTGCTGCAGCTGCAGTTACAGGTGTTTGTGGGATGCTTGGCATGGGTGCTGGGACCCAAACTTAGGTCCTCTGTAAGGGTAGCACATACTCTTAACCAATGAGCCACCATTTCTCCAGGTCCAAGCCCGGTTTGTCTTAACAGCCTGTTTCTGATGTCATAAATGGTGCTTATGGTTTAAGACTTCAGAAACTTGTTACAAACTTCTGTGGGAATTGTGCTGTGTATAAGTTATTCATATGATCTCACAAAATGGAAATGTCTACAGAAAACAATCATTTCTAATCCTGAGACACTGTCTATAGCTCACAGGTCTGTGTGGGGAAGTGGGTTCAGAGAGAGCTCGGAAGTCAGAGGAGGAGCAGAATGGATACATTGCTAGATTTTGTCCTTCTTCATTCAACTGGAAAGTTATTTCTATCCATTTAGATGCCCTGGGCTTTCAGGGAAGAGAAGGTATTCCACAAGGTGTGGCAAAGGTTAACAAACATTAAAATGAAGCTAGTTGCTGTCCTAGTTTTTCTTTGATTCTAAGCTTCAGATAGCTAGGGTCACATCTTTCAAAAGGACTTATATTGAGAACTTTGCAGGTTGTAAGTTTATGGAGCCCATAGAGAAATGTTCAAAAACATCTGAGCCACTCTTAGATAGACACTTCATTTCTAACCGATTTAACAATCCTTGCCTTTACTAAGATTTTTGGAGCACCGGAAAATTCAAGAAAAACATGAAAAAACAACCTTAAAAGGCAATAAAAGGAGCCAAGGTCAAGACTAGAATGGAAACAGAGGTGTTAAGCACAAGTATTTCTCCATGGCTACAGTTTGTACTTTCACATTCATTTTTTGAAATATAACAAACCCCATCATTTTACAATGTCCAGGTTAATAGATTCTAGTGCATTCACAAAGCCATACATTCACCATTACTCTCTAATTCTAGAACATTTCTTTCCCCCAGAAGGAACGCAATACTCATTAGCAATCAGGTTGGCTTGGATGTAGGCTTGCCTCAAAGAGACCTCATTATTCATCCACTCATTCAGCAAACATTTATTGCTCACTTGCCAAGGCTGCAGGCTTGGCATAATTTAACTCTCCCGTTTCGACAGAGGCAGGCACAACACAAAGTGTTGAGGATCACCTGAAGGGTTACATAAAGCCTGCAGGTGTGAGGGGGTCGGAGGCAGGGGTGTGCCACTTATCAATGGCCCTGTGGGAGGAAGGAGGAATTGGAGTTGACAGAAAGTACACAGTGTGGTTGGATGTTCTTTGGGAACATTTCTAGGAGTCATTACCTCCCTATAGGAGGTGTTTGCCAGCAAACTAAACCCTGCACAATTTTCAACTCCTACAGCTCTCCTCCATGCTTCCTGCTCAGTCTATGCCCAACTGCATACGTTCCTGCCTTTTTCATTTCCTTACTCATTTTCCTCACATAATTTTCCATTACTCGTCTTTTCCAATTATTTCTCCACTTGGATCTCGTTTAACAAATTTGTATCATCTTTCCTTTTCCTTTCATTTTTCTCCTTCTTATTCCTCATGCCCAACATGACTAGTAGATTAGGAAGAGAGAAAGAAGAGACCTTTTGGGGTCAAGAAGAAAGTATACCTCCTGTGCATGCGCACTGAAGTTCAGAAAAAAAAAAAGTCGTCTGTGCTCAGAGCCTCTTTCAGCCATTTTCTTCATCTTATTAGAATACAATGGCATCTCTTGAGCTTTTGTTGTCAACCACCCACTGGGCTGAATCGTGTTTCACAACCATCCAATAAGGTGATCTCCAATTTACAGATTGCAAACTGGAGCCTTGGAGTGACTAAATGACTTGTTGAATGTCACATGCTAATAAATGATGGCAAGTCACCCAAAGCCAGCCCCATTTGACGGCAGCACATAAGTGGTAACTTTATAAGGCTTATGTTGGGGGAGAGGGGGCTCCCTCTTTCCGCCGGCCTACCTCCCTCTTTAGCTAGTTGTTGTTTCTCTACCCAGCGTAAAGCCTGCAGCCTGTTTGGCTTTTTTCCAGGGTTAGCAAATGGGGATCCTCGCCCGGCCTCAGCACAGATCTCTGTGGAGCTGCTAGTATGAGGCAATAAAACCTTAACGGTCTCTAGAAAATACGGCTGTAAATTCTTCTGAAGCTGGCTTGGGGTGTAAAGGTTCACGCCTCCTCTTTTTCCTCTACCCCCACCTCCATTAACTGGCCCCAGATTTCATGAAAGGGGCATTAACACAGGGCCCCACATCCCAGTGACCTCCAGCTGTAGCCAGGTTTATGTTTCATACTTTTAAAAAGAGAGAGAAATCAACTTTGTTCGGGAATGTAGACATGTGGCCTATTATTTGGGGGTGGGGAGTGAGGGGAGAGGAGAGGCTGAGGAAAATGGCTAAGTACATAACAGAAAAATAATATAGGCTCCTCAAAGAAAAGTTTGCAAAAAAATAATGCCCAAAATGTCTTTGTCCAATCTCACCTTCCTCTTAGCTCCTATGCCCTTGAGCATTTCACAGGAAACAGCTTCTGAATCAGATTTCTCCCCCTTACCTCAACAAAGGGAGACTAGGGTGGAATTGGCTTAGACTCCAGAAATTGCAAGGATTTGTTTCTTTAATTAATTTCTTTTTTGAAACATTTTTATTTTATATTAATCACAGGTTATGTACTTTGTATCCCAGCCGTAGCCCCCTTTAATTAAGTTCTAATACCTGTGTGCTCAAAACTGAAGTACTAGCTGGGCTGGCAGCAGCTAGCTCTCGGCTTCACTGTCCTGTTGGACCAGAACATGCTTGCTGGTATGTGTGTATGTTTGTGCTACGTGCGTATGTACACACATTTATATGTGCAAGTTCTGTATGTATGTGTGTAAGGGAGAGGGAGTGAATAATTTGTACTCCAAGGGTTTGCTAAGCCCCTAATCTCAAATTTGAGTGAAGAATTGAAAAGGGGTGAGGAGTTGCTCGTTTTTTCTTACAGATGTCATTTGAGGCTGGGGTCTTTCAGTCTGTCTGTCTCTCTGTTCCTCTGTCTCTCTATTTCTGCCTCTCCTGCTCCCTACTCCCTTTTCCTTACGTCCTCCCTGATTTTCCCCCTTCAGTGTTCTGGTGCCCAAGAGGCACTCACTAATAGTTTATTGAAGATGACGCTGTGTTTCAGGATTCACTAAAGAGTACAGGAACCTACAAAAGTCAAAAGTGTTCTCCCAGCTACCCCTCCTGGAAGTATCCACAAGACCTTCTTGGGAGAGGCACCCTGCTCTGTGACTAGAGAAAAAGAACAGAAACCAGAAGCCACCAGAAAAACCTGAGCAAGCAGGCCTGGCTGACGTTGCCTAGCTTGAACCATTAGATCACGTTCCAGGCACACTCCTATACAGTACTGCCCATTCCTCATTAAACATAACTATTCAGATGGTTTTCCGTGAGTGCTGGGTCTTCATGTCTGAAAGCTCCTGTACCACATAACGCCTGGGTCAACTGGGCTTTCTTCTTTTGGATCTGCTTTTTGTTGAAGGATATCAGCCATGGCTTTACCTCACCTTCCTCCCTTGCCTTCTTCTTTGTTTCCTTCCTTCCCACCTTCTTTCCTTCCGTGTTGGATATTGAATCCATAAAAGCAAACACTGCCATAACTCTACCTTCAAGCACTCTTAAAATTACTTTTACACAAACGATTTTCAATCTTTTTCAAAATCTATTTTTATTTATGTGTATGTGTGTCCATGTCCACGTGCATGTGTGCCACATGTGTTCAGGTGCCCATGGAAGAAATAAGACAGCATCAAATCCCCTGGAGATGGAGTTACAGGCAGCCATGAGCCTCCTGGTGTGCATGCTGGGAACAGAACTTGGGTCTTCTGGAAGAGCAGTATAAGCTCTAACCACAGGACCATCCTACCAGTCCCTACCAATTCCAGATTCCCTCTCTCTCTAGCCTTTAAAAATCCTTGTTGTAAGAGAAGAAAAATGCCAGATTCCCTGCTGGCAATTCAAAGAAACACAGCTTGGTCTGTTCTTCTCTATGCTTTCCCTGACAAGGAGTCCGTCTACACAAAGTCTAAGTCAGGAGCCAATGACTCTCTGCCTTTGCTGATAAAGTGGGCCATGAAATTGGCTGAAATCTCATGTTCAAATAGGATTAGAAGTTTCTCTGGACCTTTGATTCTGGGTGTTTCCTCGAGGGGATGAGGGACTAGAAGTACAAGAGAAAGAAGCTGCCCTGAGCCCTGGACTCTAGTGAGATGCCATCTTGACAAATGTAATGGTTACTATCAGATGCCCTTCCTTGGCTGCTCACTCCAAATGCAGTCCCATTCACATTTCCTTTCTTCTCAGTCCCCAGCTGACAGCACACATCCAGCCTCTCCGGTTACCACAAACTGAACTCCAAACAGAGCCATACTGCTTTCCAAGGCCTTGGCCTCCTACTCAGTAGTTCTATGCCTGCTCTATGGTTCAGAAGCTCCCACAAGCTCTAAGATACAGGCTTCTAGGTCCCAGCCTAGTCTCTGCTCACTGACTCTGGGTTAGAGTTCTGAGAGGATGCTGGTGTTACTGGGAGGCAAGTCAGACCCTCCAATCACCCTTTCCTCAGAATCCCTCATTGCAAGTACATCCTGCCATTTATTTGGCTTGCTTCCTGCCAGGCTTGTTCGGTGCTTTAGGTCAATGGACCTTCACAGCAGCCCTGCTGCAGTCTCATTTCAAGAGGAAGAAAAACGAGACACAAAGGTTATGTGTTTCCTGCAATATGAATGAGAGAGCTGGTCAGCGGTGACTCCAAAGCTTGGGTTTTAACGACCCTCCCATGCTGCCCTAAGTGCCTAAGGGTCGCCCTCCCCAGCCCATTCCCACCAGTGCATGTCTCATTATCTACTTTGGAATCCCTGGATTTTGTGAACATGGCACCCTTTCATTCTGTACCAATCTCTCCCCAGATTACTCTTGGCTGCTGGCTAAATACATTGAGAGGAAACAGGCATTTCATATCCACTAAGAGCTTCAGATTTTTGCAGGGGAAGTCTAGTCTGACTTGGGAAAGAAACTCCAACATTGAAATATTTCAAAGCAAGGCGGTCCTGTTGCTTCTAATAATGGATTACCGTACAAACGAATGGCTGAAGGAACAGACCCAAGAATTCCTCTCAGCTTGCACAAGTAAATAAACATAGCTCATTTGCATATAAGCAACTGTGACTTGGATCAGAGGCTGATCTTACATAAGAATTTTGCAGCTGACTTTCAGGGATCCAATAAGAGTTACAGTATGTGTTTGGATTATACAAGTACTGGGAGCATCCTGCCTCATGAATCACAGTCCTTTGGCTTTTAGAACCAGGCTTTGGTCTCTCAGGAAAGACTTAGAGGAAGCCACAAACAAAAGTGCTAGGTAGAAGCAAAATTCAATGCATACCAGGCCACCTAGGGTTTGATTTTCTTTTCTTTTCTTTCTTTTTTTTTTTTAATTTTTGTTTTGTTTTTCCAGATAGGGTTTCTCTGTGTAGCCCTGGCTGTCCTGGAAGTCCATCTAGACAAGGCTAGTCTCTTTTTAATTTATTATCATTATTATTAACTTTTATATTATTTTATTTTTACAATTTATTCACTTTGTATCCCGTTTGTAGCACACACATACACCCATCCACTTTTCACACTGGGCTCAAACTCAGAGATTCTCCCCTCTCTGCCTCCCCAATGCTGGGATTAAAGGCGTGACCATTGCTTGGCTGAGGTTTGTCTTTCAATAAAGGCAGACAGCATAGAGACCTGATTTCCCTCTGCAGGGGTTCATGCACTCATTGACAGTTTGCATAAGATAGGGGTTTTTTGTTTCTTTGTTTTGTTTCCCTCCAGAAACTTTAGTAGACTTGACTTGTAGAATCCAGGGACTCTGAAACATACACGTGTTCTTGTTCTGAAATTGATTCCTCTCCTTCTCGGACCAACATGTTTTATTTTTGACGTTAATTCTAAGCTTTATGGTTTCGAGAGCTCTGACAGGCTGTGGGAAGGGAATGGGGCCTTCAGAGATGAGGCGGGACTTCGAAGATTTGCCCAACCAGAGTCTTCAGAGTGGTTCCTAAGCTTGTTCAACTTCAGAATCACTTGTACTCCAGTCCAAAACTCCAATTCCCCAGGTCCTCCTTGAGACCACTTAGAACAGTGTTTAAGACTGAACCCAGGCATCTGCATGTGAAAACAGAGAGGCAAACAAAACCAGCTCCCCATGGTGATTCTCTTGTGTCAGGGTGGTGTGGAAAACCACTATGATGATGGCTTTCATGGAGCAACCCAGTTAAGAGTATATTTAGCTAAGGCTAAAAAATGGAAAAGTAGAGGTCTGGACACATCAAATGTGTGGGCGAATGTCCTTTCCTAATTAGAGTGAACGTCTGTGGGTAGACAACCCTAGGACTTTGGGAGCAAGTGTCATCTAGCTAGCACTGCCCAGGTCAGCCTTTAATGGCCTGGCTTCACCCTCTCTCCATCTCGTGGAGAAATCATCTCTTTGACTGTTGGCCTAAGATACTCCCATTCACTCCCCCTGGCATCTGCCAGGCAGGGCAGCTGGCCCTCTGTCCCAGGCTGCTCCGTGGCTGCTAGAACCGGGCAGCCTCACACGGTGGATATTTCCCTTCGGCTCTGTTTTTCTGTCCAGGGCCTTAGACTTTTCTCTTTGCTCTCTTTTTTCTGTTTTGATTTAAGTAGCTTCACGAGAACTTAAAAGCCAATCCTTGAAAGTTAGGCATTTCTAATCTTCTAAAGGTGTCTCTGCGGGGCCCGAGCTGAAGTTTGTCCGGGAGCTTTCATCTTTCTGTGTCTCCCCTTCCTTCCTCAAAACGTCTTTCTGGATTCTTATCCATCCAGCTCCTTGTTTAATGGTCCCCCCCTCCCCGCGCCAGCCCTCCATACTTGGGGCCCGCAGAGTGAAGGAGAAGGGTTTGGTCAGAGGGCCAGAGGGGGAGGGAGAAAGTCATGGGCTCCCATGCTGGGCCCAAGGAGACTGTGAGAAAGCTCTTCTCCATCTGCAGCCCAGCCCGGTGGGAGTCAATTAATTCTGAATAACCTAAACCGACAGAGGTATTTGCATTCGCAACCTGACTGATGACCGTATAAAATTGATTTATGAATTAAAGTGCTTCCCCTCTCTTTATCCCGATTCAGTCTGTAATTGATTATACGTGCTGCAGCGAAATTACATAAAAGAAAATTAAAAAGAAAAGAAAAAGAAAAGTGAAAAAGGGGAGACACACACAGAGAGAGGCCCTTGCTCCGTAGTCCAGCATTCTCAGGCCTCACCGCGATCAACTGTTCTATCCATCACTTATCATTTTTTTATTTAAAAAGTTACTTCTAACTTTGTTTCTACTCCCTCTGTCCCTGACCCGGCTCCAGCTTCCTTCTCTCTGAATGTTTGGTAAATAGCAAGGAGTCTCCCAGGTAGAAATGAAAAATAAGAGGTGAGCAAAAGTGTCCTCCCTCAGCGCGGGCCCCTCCCTCTGCGCTGGCCTTTCGCTTTTTTCACTGGCCCCTCCCTTTCCCTTTTTGACTGCCGTCCATGCTAACTGGACATCATCAAAATTCCCTTGTAGCAAGTTCTGTTATGCCTTCTTAGCAAGGATCACATTGATGATAAACATTTTTAACGGCTAGCCCCTTTCTGCAGAATTTTTCCACGGGAAATCAAGTATTTGTATCAAGGATAAAGGTCTAATTCTAAAATCTCAAGGTGCTTTTAGCCAAAGGAGGAGTGTTTTCTTAAAAAGGGCTGCGGGGCTGCGGGGTGGGGTGGGGGGAGCTAACCAGGGGGAGAAGGGGAGTCAAATTCAAACCACCCAGTGAACTGCAAGATTTGGCTTTGAAAACAGCTGGACCGGGGATCTTCCTGTCCTGGGCTCCTCACTTTCCGTCTTTCCATGGCGGTTTGAGGTAGAGGTGACTGTTAAACTGGTGGTGACAAATATAAATCCCCTTCAAGTGCAACTCACTAAAAGTCACAATGAAGCCTGCTTCCTTGCTTATTTTACTTCGAAAATAAGGCAGTTCTGACTCCAGAGTGTGCTGGCAACAGAGTGATTAACGGCTGTCTCCCACCCCAAACTCAGCATTGCTGTTTGAGCAATACATGGGGGAGCTGCTTGTCATCTCAAGCTAGCTCTGGAGAGCCTGCTGTCTTCTTTGCCTCGGCAGTCTCAGAGGTGTACAAAATACAGCACCCATGACTGAATGCTACTCATTTTCCCACAGTGCCGTCTCGTCGTTCCCTCTCCCATCTCAGGACCTCCGAGATGTTACTCCTAGCTCCTGGCACTCATTTCCTCGCCTCAGTTGCTGTATTTTTTCAATCTTCTTCTATTCTATACCCTTTACAGTCCTTGGCAGGTACAATGTTGACTGTGTTCCTCTAAAGTTCGATGACCAGGTTAGTGGGAAATCCCATATTAAGTATTGCTCAAGAAAGCAGGAAGTTGTTGCTCGGGTCTGGCTGGAGAAAGGTGTCTTTGTTGATCCCTGGCATGAAACCTATCTTCTCAACAAGGAGCTCTTCTGGGAAGAGATCCCTGAGCAGGCATGTGAAGTGGCAATTCTGTGAGAACTGTAAAAATTGGAATCTCTCCAGCGAACGTTCAAGAACTGAGCATGTGATGAGAAAATTCCCTGTAGGTGTTGAGGCAGCGCTGGTGTGAAGCTAGCCTGCAGAAGAAGCGACTCGGTGGTTTGGAGTCTTCTCTCCACCTCAGCAGAGCTGAGCCGCTGCCTCTGCTTGTAGGAAGATTAGGCGACAGGAAGATTCACATAGCCTAGGCCACCCAGCAAAGGTCTTTGTGAAAATGCAATTAGGAAAGTAGCGTCAAGTTTTTTTTTGTTTGTTTGTTTTTTTACAGGGCTTTGCTGTTTGGAATCGTTGAGGAGAATAAAAATACCTGAGAGCAATCTGTGAAAGTATCTATATACTGAAGTACTGTGTACTGAGGTACTTGGTCCTGGAATACTGAGTATGGAGGCACTCAGTATTTTGGAGTACTGAGTACTGAAGTGAAAGGAGAAACAAAAGGTGATAAAAAGTTGCTGAGAGGGGAATCCTAGGAGGCAAAGCACCCCTGTGCCTTTGCTAGTAGAAAACCCCACACTCATTGACAAGAAAAACACAAAAGGCATTTTCTAAGAACCTCCCTTTTCAAAGGAAATAAAGAACTTGGTGGCTAGTTCTCTAAAGCTGAGCAGTGTTTCAAAACACAGGTGGAAAGGTGTTAACCATAGGCTTTAAAGGAACTTGCTAGATTTCTGATTTTATGATCTGTCAGTTGGTGCTCCTTCCCCCAAATTCACAGGTTCAGTCTTAATCTCCAATATTATTGGATGGGGAAGGATTAGGCGATGAGGCTGGGCTGCCGTGATAGATTAGTATCTTATAAAAATTATCTCTATTAGCCATGAAAGATAGAGCCAGAAGATAGCTATTTACAATTGCTGAGGCAGCTCAGACCCAGGCACCTGACAATACTTTCATCTTGATCTTTCCAACCTCTAGAGCCATGAGAAAGAAGCCATTGTTGTTGAAGTCGCTTGTCCCGGGTAGCAGTCTGGGTAGCAGACTTGGAGCTGTCTGAACAAGAACAACTTTAAGATGCCTCTAGAAGGCGAAAGCTCTCTGCAAGATATAGCTGAAAATGGCATATGCAAAAGGTACAGACTCCATGGTCTCTACTGGGTTTGGCTCATTAGTGGTATACTGCTTGTCTAACATGTGTGAAATACTGGGTTCAATCCTTAGCATCTTGGTAAGAAGTCTAACAAATTGAGACTATGAGAGTCCTTTAGTTGTCATTGACCTTTTAAGGCAGACTCTCATGTAACAGGGGATGGCCTCAAACTCTCTATGGAGTTGAGAATGACCTTGAACTTCTATTTCCTTGCCTCCTCCTCCTGAGTCTTGGATTATAGGTGTGCAAACTGGGAATCAAACTCCAGGCTTCACGGGTGTTAGGCAAGAACTCTAGGCAGTCTCTGTCTCCACCCTCTGCCTTCACTTTGTTCCTTTTCTTACTGGCTCCTTCTTTCCAACTGAACTGTATCTACATTACAAGCCTTTGAGCTCCTTCTTGGAAAGATCTTATGTAAATGCAGATATCCTTTATGGTTGTAAATGAGAGGGTAGAAATGATTTTTGAAGACATGAAGTAGTTTGCTAATTTCTAGAAAAAGATCCAACATGAAGAGTTGACATTGTTGGGCTGAGTGGTTGTCCTTGTAACCATACCTGTCAAAAGCATAGGACAGTTTCACATGACTGCTGTCATAGAATCTGATCCTTCTTAAGCAATGGCTGCCTAGAAGATGTCAGAGCCAAAGAGAACAAAGACCAAAAAATTCACATTCACAGTAAAAGGAGCAGGGTGCAGAGAATGGCTAAAGAGTTGTTGAAACATGCAACTAAGGTTCTGGGGTTGGTTTTGTCATAATGGCCCATTCAAACATTCTTGGCAAACCATGTAGCCATGTAGACGCTCTTGTAGGACCATCTTCCCCTCTGGCAACCCAGGACACTGCGTGCTGTTCTCAGTATATATACTTCTCTTGGGCTTTCCTCTACAGTTGCTATAGGAATAGTCTCTGCTTTGGTGCAGAGAGAACTCAGTCTTATCTCTGAGCTGAAACTGCCATCTTCCAAAATCCTTATAGGTCTTCTGTGATCATTCTATCTCAGGGCCCTTACTCTTAGTCTCTTTGCTCTCACTGTCTGGACTCCTGCCACACCTAGGATTGTCCTCCTATGGGCCAGTACTGACTAACTTTCTCCCCTCTTCTGGCCCAGTTTGCCAACACATTTCAGGTTCTTGTTTTGGAGACACAATTTTACTCTATAGCTCAGGCTAGCCTGGAACTTACCATGTGGCCTATTCCATCTCTGAACTTTTGGCAGTCTTTCTGTCTTGGCCTCCTAAGTCCAGGATTATAAACTGTGTGCTGCCATATCTGGTTTCAGCTCAGTATTCTTGTACTCATCAAAAGGAAAATATGGTATTTATTGGTTGATTTATTATTGTTATCAATTGCAATGCTAGAGATCAAATCCAGGGTTTCACACATGCCAGGTAAGCACCTACCACTGAGCTACAGCCACAGACTTGTCATTTACACACAGCATTCTTCCTAACTCAGCTCAAAATATTTGCCCCTGCTCCAACAAGGTTCTGCAGATTCTACACAATAGCCCTTTTCCTTGGACCTGGCTCCAAAGCTAATATACCCATAAGGTAAATGAACAGGGAACAAATCCCAGTCAAGATAATAAACAAGGGATTGGCAGCAAGGCCCTGTCTGTATACATAAATGCCAAGACAGTTCAAAGAAATGAATAAATACCTGTGGGAAACACCAACAGGGAAGACTTTCAGGGAAAATAAAACTGAAGGATAAGTAGATTCCTAACAAAGATCTAGTAGAAAGCTTGTTGGTTTAATGTATGCACCTCCCGTGCCCAATACAGGGATTAAAACAATCATGGTTTGAAGTCTTGGGGAAAGATAGGGTAATAGTAGTAATAGTAGTAGTAATAACAGTAATAATAATAATAATAATAATAATAATAATAATAATAATAAAACTTTTCAATTTAATTATCCAGTGCATTTCTCCTATTTCCCAGGTGCCTTTAGAAGATCTCTCATACTTTTTTTTTCTGTCTTTTTGTTTTACCCTAACTTTTGATGGTGCTGGGATATGAGATTAATAGGGTCAAAAGAAAAAATGGAGGGCTAGAGTTAAAGGTGCCAATCAGAAGCAAGGAAGTGTCAAATGAGGGTTTGCAAACAGTGCAGGGTTTAAGGCTGTCTGAGAGGAGACCAACTGTTGAAAGGTAAGTTTCAATCATGTAGATGAACAGGCCACCAGCACACCTGTCACCTAGCAGTAACCAGTGAAAGGGGAGGAACCAGTGAAGCAGTTACTCAGAGCTGTTCATCACATTCATAGTCTCTCCATGGTGAAGGAAGACAACGCTGCAGATAGGTGTGATGGTTAGGAAATACACGTACACAAAACATTGAAAGCGATACCCGGCACACAAGCACTGTCTTATTATTCATGTATAATAAGCAGGCAAGAGAAACGAAGTGGAAGCCCAGGGTCTTGCAACATTTGGTTGGTATGTCATCGTCAGTAACCACATATTTGCTGTTTCAGAATAAATGCTGCCTAAGGTGGGAACGACACAGATTGAAAGAATTTTGGTCTGGGTTTCATAACAAATCAGTGGGGGTTGTTTTTGTTCACGTGGAGAAATAAACTTAATAATCACTTCAAGATGGTGTTTGATGGTCTGATATTAATATATTAAAAAAAACAGGAGAAGATATACAAAACAAGAGAACTTGAAAACATCGTATTCGTTTCTGATTAAAAATTAGCTGAAGGGGATAGACCAACCTCACTAGAACCAGGAGGACTTGTTTCATCAAAAATTCCCTTCCGACCTTCCAACCTAGTCAAAAGAGTGCATCTCCTAGGTCTGTGAATTCCCCTGGTGGCCCTATTCCTTGCACCGTACGAGGCTCTGTGCTCTAGAGGGGACCTCAGCAGTCACTGGGCCTCCTGGTTCAGATGAACAAAGATGGGAGCAGAACAAGAGAAAGGAGAACAGTGACCGCTGGGGGTCTTGGCAGGCTGTGGACTGGACAGAACAAAAGAAGAGCTACTGGAGAAGTTTTATGTTCTGACACCGTGACGAGGAACATCTCAGTGCCTGCCCTCTGCCCACCATACTTCAGGATCGGGCAAGCATCTTAGCTGTGCCAGTAGTGAGTGTTCACATCCTTCTGGCTCGCCATGTCTGTGAGTTTAATAGAAGCCAGCTCTGATGACAGCCATTGTCCACAGTTCCTCATGGTTATCTCAGAAGCCCCATATTTTAACCAGTAATCTTTCCAGAAGACGTGTCTTAGTCTATGAGTTGGCTGTGTTTTCTTTTGTTTGCTACAGGAATCTTGCTTATCTGATTTCCAAGACATCCTCTCTAAAGGTCCAGAGGCAAACGTTCCAGCAGATGCTAGATAACAAGAGTTACATCCTGGTGAGTGATAGCCCAAATGTTGTGTGAGAAAAATTCACTTTTTCAGAAGAAGCGAAGTGCAAATTTTAGGGAAAAGTAAGTGTTTTAAGAAAAAAGTCAGCATAAAAATGCTTCTAGTACTTAAAAAGCCTAAGTTATTTATTTTTTGTATTTGAGATGCTTAATATTTATGAAAATATTATTTTTTAAACAAAGAACAAATACAGATGGGTGAGACCAATAACAAATAATAGGAATGAAAGACAAAGCCTTGAGCTTATGTGTACCTCAGAAACATTCTGGTCTTGAAAAACAATTTGAAATTCTTAAGGTGGTTCCACCATTTACAATTTCACTTGAGCCTTGAAGCAAAGGTAAGATTGACTTGCTAGTCTCCTTGACTCTATTCTCTGAAGGTATGAATATTTCAAGTACAAAAACCCTTTGGAAGATAACTCACTATAAGTGTATCACCAGTTAAAATGGGATAAGGACGTATGTTTTCTCCATTTCCTGTCTGGCCTGAGCAGCTTCGTTCCATAAACATCATCATTAATAAAAGGGGAAGAAAATAAATGTAGAAACATGAGACTGCCCAATAAGTAAGATCTGTTGGAGAATTAAAATTGGATGTCTACCCCCAAGGATGAAGTGGTAGGAAGTTTGCCACTTTTGATTGTGAAGTGGGCTTTTGTAGCAGTTTTCTGAACCCCTGGAATAAAGAAGGTTGATTTGCGATGGAATCTCCAGAGCCTGCAGTCATATATTACAATATGTTGTAAATCCAGAGGGTACAATATAGATTTCACAGGGGGCCCTGGGGTTAATTGAAATTCCATCTGTTTCTTCCGTGTGGGTTAGGATCCTAAGGTATTCACTCAGGATAAGATATAAGATTTACAATCCTTAATTTTCAGACTCAAGTAGAAGTTTACCTAAATCTGTTCCTATTTTATCTTCAATTAAAAGAAAAAGAAGAACAACAACAACAACGACAAGAAGAACAAGAAGAAAAACAGTCTAAAAGGCAGCCAGGCTTTATTTTCCTCACAGCTGCCCCCAGGCGGCCCCCCTTCCTTGCAGTGCATGCTGGGTAATGCCATGTATTCTTAGGTTTCCAATGGCCCCCATTACTGTCAATTAGTTACGGAATGCTACAGAGATTCATGCCTGACAGCTCGGGTAAAGGCAGGAGAAATGGGCTCAGTAGGGAGCGAGGGGCCTGATTCTTTTTTGTCCACAAGAAATACCTTTCTCAGCAAGGCTTTTAATGGCTTTCCCTTCTTTCTTTCCCTCTGCCCGGGCACTCCCCATGATCCCAACACACACCATATACACATGCACTCATATATTCATATGTCAGTGTGTTTGTGTGAACATCACGCCAGACTGTGAGAATCCTCAGAGCAGAAGGCTCAACAGTGACTCTACCACCTCGTAGAGCAAGCTTTAAATTCCCACTTAGATCTCACTCACACCGGATTCCTAACTCTTCAGGTATCCGGTTACTAGTGCCGCCTCAGCCTCTCATTTTCTTTGACTTAAAGGAGAAGCACAGCCTGGCCGCAGCTCCTAGGCAAAAAGAACGTAGGGTTTGGGCTGTGAATTCTGCCTGATCCTCCCCACCACTCGCATGACCTCTGACTTCCTTCTCTCCCTCTTTCTCTCCTCCTCTTTGCTACGTGTCCCCCTTTCCCTTCTCAGATCCAAGGAAGTCATCGCGCTTCCTTGGAAGATTTTCTTTGACTCATCCCGATTCATCCCAATATTTATCAGAACACAACATTCCCCATCACCTTAGCATTCTCTCACCCCAGTCTTGGGTGTTTGGATAGACTCCTCCCTCTCACATATTTGAGCTCAAATGCTACCAACATGGAGAGTTCTTCCTGACTGAGAGAGCTGAAGGTACTAGGAGTCACAGTTCATGCTCTGCTGCTTTCCCCCACATCCCTATGCTCTCTCCATAGCCCTATTTATTGCCTAAAATTGCATTCCTCGTCTATATGTTCCAACCTCTTCTATTACAATGAGCCCTCTTTAAGACAAAGGACTGTCTTGTTCACCAGCCAAACTGCACCTAGAGAATGCCACCTGCCACAAACTGGAGCTCAATAAAGTGAGCCAAAATGAATTAAAACTTGTGTTCAGGGTTATGGAAAACCTGCATCACACCAGAACAGTTTGCTTATTCTAGGTCAGCTGCCATTGCTCTTTTATATTAGCACCAGGCTTTGCTCACAATTCAAAAGACAGGCTTAGGAAGGCACCTATAGGAAAATACCAGATGTGACTAGACAGCAATAAGCACAATGCTTAGAGTCATTCTATTCCTCCAGATGGATATGAGAACAAGGATAGGCTAAAAATAGCAGGAGATGACACACTAGAGAAAAACATGGTCCATAGCAATTTGTGCCTGGGTTATTCAGAGTCTCAGATCCTTCCTTCCTGGAGTCAGGCCTAGTGAGGGAATCGCCTAAAGGCTGTATGTAGTGTGGAGACAATCCTATTCTGTCTCATTTTAGCCATGTGTGAAAGGCAGAGAAAGAAGGCACCATAAAAGGGATAACATGGTGGGACAAGTTAGGGCCAGATTTTGGAATGTAAGCCTTAGAGCACAAGAGTTAGGCTGCAGGCTTATATTTCCTGGCTAGTGCAGTCTAGGGAACTACCAAGAAGACCATACTCAGGACAGTGCGTCTGAAAAGTGCAGCCACTTTATATTGTCATCATATCACTACTGATATGTTGCTTTAGGACTCCTACAGAATGATTGAGCTTCTTATTAATAATACCATCTGAAGTGAATAGCCAATACCATCTCATTAGCAAATCTGCTGTACTTCTCTGTCTTTCATACTTTAATATGTTGGCAGATGATCAGGCCACTCACTAAAATGTCGACTCTGAGAAATGTCATGAGACCCCACATTTCTAAAAAGAGATACCCCTGTTGCTCCAAGTAGCAAGACATCACTTGTTGACCCATAAAAAGTGATTTGTAATGAGGAATTGCCTTTAACCCGAATTAAATAAGCAAAATTTAACTACTATGTATTTGTTTTTACAAATAAGGAAAAAATATGTGTTCATATGTTTATATCTCTGGTCTGCATCCCTTTTAAAGTACACTAATCTAGGAGGTGCTGTGAAATGGTCAACAGAGAGCCCAGATGTACCAAAGCTGTTTATCCAGTATATTCTATTTATATACTTGAGTCAGAAATTATTAAATAAGTTTTCCTCTCCAATGGAGTTGTTTTAGCATGAAAAAAAATCAAGAACACAGTGTGATGAATGAGGTTGGTTGGAAAACAGTCTTGCTGTGGACCTAGCTTTTACTTTCCTGATCTCCTGGAGATGAAGAAGATAGGATGAGGTGAGGCACATGCAGTTTTCTGGTTTTATTGGTTGAATGCCGTTTATTGTTCCTTGCAGCCTTATGCTGACATTTAGTTGCTACTATAACGGTATTAAGAGGTAGCATGTGGAAAAGGTGAGTCAGCCATGCGAGCTTATAACTTTGTTGGTGGGATTAATGCTACCATGACAGAACCAAGTGTGGCCCCTTTCTGTATTTGCCTTCTGCCAGGTCATGACCTAACAAGAAAGCCTTCAATATATGGCAAAACCTTGGTATTGGACTGTTTGGCTTCCAGAAGTGTGAGCTAATGAATTTCTGCTTACTATTATCTAGACTGTAATGCCCGGTTTAGCACCACAACTGGACTAAGATACGTAGGTGACTGCATGAGTTACTTCTCCACTGCTGTGAAGAAACACCATGAACAAGACAACTTACAAAACAAACAAACAAAAAACAAAACAGTGTTTAATTGGGCTTATGGTACCAGAGGATTAGAGTCCAAAATGACCGCATAACAAAGGCACGGCGGCACCTCAAACTGCAAATGAGAGGAAGAGAACACATTGGGAATGGCATGAGTTTTTTGAAACCTCAAAGCCCACCCACAGTGACATACCTTCTCCAACAAGGCTGCACTTCCCAATCCTTCCCAAACAGCTCTACCAGCTGGGACCCAAGTATTGAAACATATGAGCCTATGGGGCCATTCTCATCCAAACCAGCACAGTGATCAATAAATAACATTTTGTTTGGGAGGAAGTACAGTAGAATACTCACACCCGCACAGAGTTCATCCTGTCTATGGTATCTGCTCTCATCAACATTCAGGTTTGAGACTCAATTTATGAAGGCAAGTGACATTTATAAATCCATGAACACTCACAAGAGCACAGGCAGCACTTATGAAGCATTAGATGGGAAGACAGCAAAAGGAAATGTAAACAATCATTTAACATAAATGATAATTTGATAATTTGCATAATTTAAGAAACTCTTAGATGTTTTTGGGCATTAAAGGGAATTTATGGGAAGAAAATATTACTTTGGATTGAGAAAGTCCAGGACTTTTCTAAAAGAATTTGAATTAGAATTTGAAGGAAGTTTAGGCTGGGATGGTGATGGTATGTCAGGTAAGTGAAAGAACATGAACAGATGTGTGTGTGTATCATATAAGAGTTTGAGAATGTATTAGCAGAACATGTTCACTGAAGCAGTTTATTTGTTTGTGGCAAATAGGATAGAGGGGACAATACAGTTGGGATTGGGATTCAATTAAGGAAGGCTTTTTGAATACTAGGCTGACAAACTGAGACTCCATTTGGTCAATAATGGATAATGCCTTGAGTAGAAGAGTACATTTCAAAAAAAATATCTTCATTGGTTAATTTAAATAGTTCATGTATAAGAGACAGGCCATTAAAGAGTTTTTTCCTTCACGATCTATTTGTTATGTATCTCGATTGAAGCTCCCTCCCTCGACTCCCCCAATCCTCCCGCCTTCTCCTCCTGGTGGTTGTCTTCTTCTTTGCTCCCCACATTTTTATGTATGTCAGACCTGTCTTTAACTTCCCTATTGAGAAATCTATTTCTTGTTTTTTATAGAGCCTTCACTCCCATGTTGAGTCCTTTAATAAATACATTGAGAAATTCAGATTAAAAATTCCATGGGAAATCGCTGGCGTAAAATGTTAAATATAGACAGGGTAAGAATTTTTTTTCTCTTGCTGATGGTATTACTGATTGGAAAGGAATAATAATAAGTTTTTGTGGTGTGTGTTCCAAGTTCTAAATCGGTAACAACACTTGAAGTTGTGAGATATATTATGCTTTTGTAAAAAGAATGGTAAAATACTGATATTAACTGTTTTTCTTAGTGTCTTTACGGCTGCTGAAGTTGAGCATATTGTCGTATGTCCAAAGTTGGCATCCCTCTTTACCATTTTCTATGAACTACATATTTATTTTTTTTTCATTTTTCCAATAAATTACTTTCCTACATAATCAGAAAAAAAGGAGACAGGGCAGAATAGATCTCGTGGGATCATAAATGTTCCTGACTGATGTGAGCTTATACTTACTGCAGAGCACAGAGCAGGCTTGGGATAAGTTGAAGAAAATGAGTGGTTGGGAAAGGATATAAATTCAGTTTGAGGTTCTTTCATGAATAGTAAGAGAGAAATATGGGGAAATCCATTAGACAGTTGTGAGGAGGGCTCTGATGAGAAACTATAACCGAAGCCACGGGAGAGAAAGTTGTTTCCAAGGAAAATCACGCAGACACTAATGTTATGAAGCATCTGAATGGAGAACTAGCTAGCAGGGCTGGGAAAATGGAATCACACAGAATGAAAATGGGGTGGAAGGGCCGGCAGTGACCACAGCAATGAAGGCTGCAGAGAGACGGTGGAAGATGGGGTCAAGGAGCGGCCTTTTCAGGCCAAGAGGCTTTTCCCAGTGTGGATTACTCAGAGTGCAGAGGTGGGGTCCACACAACTAGATTAGGCATTAAGCAAGTCATAATCAAACTGGGAGCTGAGGATTTTTCTTTGGGCAGAAAAAAGTGGGAACTGGAATAGAAGTAGGCAAGTGGGGGGCAATTATAGACTGACCATAGTCTTGGGAAATTGCCTAACAGTGAACAAATGTCTTGGTAAACAGCAGTTGAGTGTGCCAAATCAGCATAAACACAGACCTAAAAAAGACAATAGAGAGTGGGTATGTCCCAGGGGTGGAAAACCAATGCCACAGACAGGGGGGTAAAAGCCAGTCAGTTGCCAAGGATGGTGAGGTAGCACACACAGCATGGCTGTCTAGTGAGTAAGACTAAGCACCGAAAAGAGGAAACTGGAGTCTCACAAGAGGAGGGTCAGTAGGAAACGGTGAGCAAGAAAAACTGAGACTGTGAACCCCATTTCAGAGGCACTTACGAATAAACCAAAGGATGGTCCCTCGCTGAGAAAATCCCACTGGGCTTCTGCAAGTTGGCATCAGTCAGGAACATTTATGATCCCCTCAGATCTAGTTCGACCTGTCTCGAACTATTATAATTAATCAATTCAAGACTTTTGTTAAAATGTACTCTACTACTCAAAGCATTATCCGTTATTTACCATATGAAATCTCAGTTAATCCTTCCTTAATTGGATCCCAGCTTCATCATTCTTGCTGTTTTCCCCTCTATTCTATTTGTCTCAAACAAACAAATTGCTCCAGTAAAGGTGTTCTGCTCCTAAATTTCCAAGCAAATGCCTCTACCCTTGAAGAGCTACAGTGAAGACAGGAGGCAGAGCTAGCATTTTGACACCTATGAGAGAATCCACTTCATGCAGCACAGGCAGGACACTAAACACTGTGATAAGGTAACTGAAGCCAAGCTCCCTGAGGAGCTATCAGGGTGGAATGATGGGAACCATACCCCTGACTACTTCTTTACATCTTTCCCAGTTGTCAAAGATAGGTCAAAAAAACTACACCTTCAAGACAGAGAGATAGAGAACTGAGAGAAGTGTGGGAAGGCAATAGCCATCTACCTTCTAGGTTAGCTGCAGAACATTGCTTCCCATGGCAAGCTGGGCTAGGAGGAAGAAACAAGATGCTGTGTGACAGATGAGAAGTAATAACCCTCAAGAAAATGGCCACCAACAAGGAGCCAGCCCACACCTCACTGAACTCCAATGCAGGGACAAGCCTGAGGAACATTCTGTGGCTGGCAGGGAGGGTCTGGTTCTGCACTGGTCTTTCATTTCCTTCCTCATCCTTAAGATCTCATCTGATCTCATGTCATTCAACCCCAGAGAAATTCTGGCTCTGCCATTCATGAGGTGTATGACTTGAGCTATTTGCTTGGGACAGCTGAGTCTCATTTCTCCATCCAATGGGGCAAAGACATAGGAAAATCACCTGGAATAATAAGCAATTGCAGGGTATGGTTGGAGTTTTGCTGACCTTCCTCTTCATTTCTTGGTAACAAAGGATGAGATTTGTCTTTCATTCAACCACAGCTTTGGTATCAGAAATGGATCTATTTCATGACCCATTTGCCCCAATAGTGATTTTTTACAAAGATTAATGTCACTTTAATCCAATGGAGGGGGATTCCTAGTTTTAAATGGCGAGTCTCTCTCCCCCTCCCCATTCACACATACACACTGAGTCCCCTTCCAAACTACTAAACCCAAATCCTAGTGGGATGAGACTCTGTGTGTGATTTTAAAAGCCTTCACCATTAGTTAGGAATGTTTTACCTGTAATCCCAGCACTCAGGGAGGCAGAGGCAGGTGAATCTCTGTGAGTTCCAGGACAGCCAAGGCTACACAGAGTAACCCTGTCTTAAAATATAAACAAACAAACAAACAAACAAACAAAAAACCCCAAACAAACAAAAAACTTAAGTACCCAATGATAATACATATAACAATGTTGTTGGAAAAACAGATAAAATATAAATTCGGTAAGCTACGTAGGCTCAGAGCCTATGGTTGCTTCAATCATAAGAACACACTGAAAAGGGATTTGCTCCTTTGAGGATTAACTATTTTAGAGAAGCCCACCATTAAAAATATTTGTTTGGCTAGCCTTAATTGCAGCCCTTGGGAGGCAGAGGCAGGTAGATTGCTATGAGTTAGGGGCCATCCTAGTCTACAAAGGGAGTCCAGGACAGGATAGCCAAGGCTACACTGAGAAACCCTGTCTCAAAAAAAAAATTGTTTGGAGGCTGGAGAGATGGGTGAGAGGTTAAGAGTATTTGCTGCTATTGTAAAGGACCAGATTCTGTTTCCAGCATCCACATGGTGGCTTACAGCCATCCAAACTCTAGTTATAGGGGATTCAATGCCCTCTTCTGACCTCTACAGGCACAGACATGCATGTGGTACACATGCTTCTATACAGGCAAAACACCCATACACATAAAATTAGAAAACATATATAATGTGTTTTATTAGATAGTTTTTTTATATATTAGTGGTCTAATGTTTAAGCATGTTTTTTTTTAATATTTATTTATTATTTATATAACATTCTGCCTGCACACCAGATCTTACTATAGATGGTTATGAGCCACCATGTGGTTGCCGGGAATTGAACTCAGGACCTTTGGAAGAACTGCGAGTGTTCTTAACCTCTGAGCCATCTCTCCAGCCCGGGTTTTTTTTTTCTAATGTCTTATTTTTGGCCTTACTAATAGCAAATCATTCCATTACAATGCTTTTGCTTTCCAAAGAGTCAAGAGCCTTCTTAGAGCAGCGCGTGGTGATATGCACTCACATTCTCATCATTGAAGACGCGGATGAGGCTTTGAGCTTGAGAACAGCCTGAGCTGCAGACTGAGATTCTGTCACAAGTAAACAAGCCCTTCAGTGGCCCTTGAGTTTCTGAGGCATCTGTGGAGGAGGGTGTATCCTGGAGGAAGGAGAGATTAGACAGGCTGGAAGCGAGAGGCCGAGGGAAGCGAGGGAAGCGGGGAGCAGTGTGAAATGAATGCCCCTGAAGTATAGGGCAAGTGAAAAATCCAGCGATGCTGTCCCGAAGTTATCTGAAAATAACTTTTCAGATATTTTTTTAATACATTGAAAGCTCTCTCATACTTTTAGGTGTGTGTGTGTGGTTGTGCTGTGTGCGATGAGATATACTTAGAGTTGAAAATAAAAAAAGCTCCCTGCATTGACTCCTGAAAGGCTGAGGTAAAGAGAGCCGCATGGGATACATTGTGAGCCGGGAGAGCTCAGGAGCTAGCCTCCTTCCCCCATTATTGTGCTGTTTTCCTCCTTCCCCTGCCTCTCTCACTTCAAAATGTTCCCCCAGCCCCAACCCAGCTCCACCTCCCCCTTTCCTTCTCACAGCCCAAAGGCCCTCTTTTCAAGCTCTCACTGCTGAGGCCCCCTCAACTGAGTCCAAGACCTCCATTCAGAGTCACTGGTTTGGTTAAAATCCCTTATTCACCCCCTAGCCACCCCCTGCCCCATCAGCTGAGCTTCAGTTCAGACCTCACAAAACAAAACAAAACCAGCCCAGATAATTGATGGTGGCTGCTGGAGGGCCCCCCTTCTGCGTTCCCCCCAGGGGCTCCTACCCGGGCAGCCTCTATTCTCAAGTTTCCCTCTCTCCCTGCCCCCACCTCCTGCTGGATTTTCCCGGTTAACAAGTGTGCACTGTTATAAACGTGCCCCTATCATATTTATCCGCTTTCAGAACCGATGTGCGCTTTTGTTGCAGGCAGCCCGCACATCTTTTGACACTGCAGTCTGAGTTTGGGGGGGAAGATGTAGGGGAAGGGAGGGTGAGAGGGAGGGGAGGGGAAGTGGTGCTTGTAGGAGGTGGGGGATGGGGGCAACCCATGTTTCTGAGATGGAGCAAGTGACAGAAGCAGTGAGCAAGGCAAGAACAAAACCCCAAAACAAGGGTAACAGGAGGCAAGAGAAAAACATTGTAACTTGTTAGTGACCCAATGGGAAGGAGGCAGGGGAGGAGGGGCCCTACTGAGCACGATGGCGGCTTCATTTAAAATATTTTTACTTCCCCAGAGAAGGTACAAGGTGACTAACTTAATTACATCTCTGCTAAACTTCTATTTTCAGAAGTTCAGGATGCTTGAGGGAAAGGAGGCAGAGAAACAGAAACGGCCAGAGTGAGGGCCAGAGAGTCACAGAGCAAAAGCATCAAAGACTGAAAGGAAAGAGGAAGGAGGTAAACTGTGTGTGTGTGCATGTGCGTGGCCTGAACGTGAATGCATGCGTGTGTGTGTGTGTGTGTGTGTGTGTGTGTGTGTGCCCGTGTGTGTGCGTGTGTGTGCGTGTCTTTATAAAATACAGAGTTCTTTAAAATACGAGAATGCTCCCAGAATATCCCAACCGTAGTGATCTGAAAACTTTTGAGATCTTTTTGTATTCATTTCCGCTGGGAGACTATTAAGGTCATGGGATAGAAAGACATAAGGTCCAGAAGTGTCCAGCCAATCACTGCAGAAACACTGGAGCACCAATGGGGAACTCCAAGAAAGCACAGCTCATTAATTTTCACTTGACCTCCCAGAGAGTGCCGTTTTCCACTGGGTTGGGCTGAAGAGAAAGCTGAGTGGGTCTGTGATTTGCACCAAGTCCAAGGTAGAGCAAGAGATGGAAGAGCATCTGCCTGCCAGGCCTGCAGCCAGCAACCCCCACCCCAAACCACAGCCCTTCATCTTCCCCAGTCACATCTCTAAGGAAGGATGTCTACTGATGAAGGAATCTGAGCCACCTAGTTCCAACCTTCTCCTTTGGAAGACGGAATGTGGAGGAGGACTTGGAAGAGTGGTCTTCTGACATGCTTTTCTTCCTTTTTAAGACAAAAGAGAGATCTCATAGAAGGCTAGAGGGGGATGCCTGTTCTTCTCTGATGATTGCTTGGCTTTTCTAAGCAGTGTGTTAGAGTCATATAAACCCTTGACCTTCTGAATTGCCCCAAGCATTTGTAAACATTAATTCAGCCTCTGGACCCATGGTGGTTGGTTTTCATTATTACCTTAGGTACTCAGATGGAGAAACAGGTTTAGGGAAATTATCTCTCTAGATCAAGGTTTGTTCACCTGGTAGAGCATTCCCAGGCAGCTAGCCACAGCTTTCTGTAGGATCAATGTCATCCAACAGAATCTATCTTACGCCACAACATTTCCAAAGCTTATTCCCAAATTTCCCCTGTGTTCCCTTCTTGGGTAAACTTTACATTGTGGTAGTTATAACTTTTATAATCTGCCCTGGCACATGAAATCAAAGGTTCTCACCGGTTTTATTCCACAATAAACTTTCCAACTCTTTTTTTTTTCCCCCACTATATAGTTTCAACTCACGTAAGGCTTGGGTGGCTCATGTTCATAGCCAGAAGCTGGATACTGGCCCCAACTGCCTTTTCTTTCAGTGCTGACACTAACAAATTAAAAACAATTAAAGTAAACATTTTCTCAGGAGTGCTTCATAGTTTTTTATAAGAAGGAAACTGACTCACAGTAACATATCAGGAAAGTATTCAGGTGTCAGGTACAGAATGTTGTGTGCTCATGTAGGGAGAGTCCCTGTTCTCTGTTTACAGGAACGCCATTAACATTAGCAACATGGTACCTCAGTATAATTCTATCAGAAAGAAAATCTGCAGGCTTAACAGAATGGAGCATTTCCCAAGCCCTGCAAGGAAAACCAGAAAGATGCAAGGCAAACTGTAATGTGATCTGCACATGAGGTACCCAGGCAGGAGGAACACATCCTAGACACCATTTATTCAGGCAAACTGCACAGGACTAGGGCCAAAGCATACCCATTCTCTCTAAAAGATCATTTAATCTACAGCGGCTGGGTAAATAGTATCTTAATTTGGCCAACGTGCTTAGTATATTTTCAAACCAACTCCATCCCCACTAATTATTTTTGGCAAGTTTTATCAGTTGCGGAGAAAAGTTAAAATCTCTAGCTTTGATTATGGTTATTGATTTGATTTACCTATTTCTCCCTTTATTTTTGTCCACTTTTGCTTTGTGTACTATGAAGCTCCGTTCTTAGATACTTTTTACTCATTTTTTTCTCCCTGACCCTTTATCTTACTGATAAAGATTCTTTATCTTACTGGAATATCTTTATCTCTGTCTGGAAACCTACACTATATCACACTAAAACAACTGGTCTACCCCTTGATGCTCAATACTTACATGACTATCCTTTAAACCTTCCATTTTTTGTTATTGTTGTTGGTTTTCTTTAAGCACAGACTAACACTAACAGACTAACAGGCTGACCTCAAACTTGCTATATAGCTGAGTCTGGCCCTGAACTCCTGATCCTCCTGCTTCCATTTCCTGTGTGCTGAGATTACAGGTATGTACCACCATGCCTGGCTCTACCCTGTTACTGTCAACCACTCTGCATCAATACACCTAAATCCATGTTTCTATCCAGTAAGAAACATGAGTAAGACATTGAAAGGAGGGATCTCTGCGTAAACTAGTAAGAGGACATTTCTGAATCTAAAAAGTCAAGGGCAGGTGCAGAGCCCAATAGAAGTGACCAGGACCTTGACCTGTGTTAAACATCTCATCACTGTGGGCCTAGAGAGATGGCTCTATGATTAATAGCCTTTGCCAATCTTCCAGAGTACCTGAGTTCAGCACCCACATTAGGTATCTCCTAGAAGCCATGTTAGGCAACTCACAAATACCAGTAATTTTAGCTTTGGAGAATCCAATACCCTTTTCTGGCTTCTTTAGCATTTATATACATGTTGTACACATATGGTACATACACATAGACCACAAACACACAAAATAAAAATGAGGGAACTGGAGAGATGGCTCAAGTTCCAGTGGACCTGACCCCCTCACACAGATATATATGCAGGCCAAACACCGATGTCCATAAATTAAAAATAAATTATGAAAAAGAAATCTTAATAGGGTCTCATCACCTGAGTGTTCTGTTTCCCCCTTACATCATTTCTGAGTCTTCTCACTTTAACCAGTATCTTTTCTTTCTTATCCAGAAGTCAAACACTAGTCTTTGACCTTGTCACCTTCCTTCAGGATCATTAATATTTTCTTTGGACTTCGCTTTCATCTCCCTAATCTAAAGACAAAAGCAGAGTCAATAAAATTGTTGTAAGGACAGCTGCTGACAACCACCAAGCCAGCAAACTTGACAACCTGAGTTTGATCCCTGGGAACTATGTAATCGGAAGAAGAAAACCAGTTCCTGCAAGTTGTCCTCTGACCTCCACACTCCTGCTGCAGCATATTCGTGCATAAAGCAATAAGTAAATACATGTCATATTTTTTTAAGCATTGGAATCTCTGTTTTTCTTTTTCCTGTGACTTTCCCTTTAATAAGCCCTTTATTTTCTTTTTAAACCCCTTGGGATGATATCCTCTCCTGTGTATTTCTTGGAATAGCCCACATTCTCATGTTCCTTTTCTGTCCTTCAAATCCCTTCGTAGAACTTCTTCTTCTTCTTGGCCTTCCAATTTTCCCCCTGCTTCTTAACCACATCAACTGGAGGCAATGGCTCACTGTTCACTCGGTGCTTTGTTTATGTCTAAATCAGACAGTCAACGCCTCAAGGCTGAGGTTTTATTCTCTGGGTTCCACTCTTTGCAAAATGCCATCTGCACTTACCACACTGTATAAATAATAAATAATCAGGGCAAAGAATCAGTAAATGGGTGCCAGATCGCTGATTAGCATAAGCACTCAACACATTCAGAGTCGCTGCTGCTGCTGCTGCTGAGACAAAACTGGTTTCTCCAGGAAAAACAGAGCAGTGAAAAAGAGCCTTGGATGAGCTCCTTGGTCACAGTTCAATTTGGATGAGGTAGAGGCCAAGCTGTGGATGGAAAGGCTCCCAAGGGCAGCTTCCCTTCCTGTCTTTTAGAGGAATTTTCATGAGGACCAAGAGCTCTCACAGTTATTCTTCCTCTGTACTCTGGCCCAGTGCCTGACAGGAAGGAGGCCTGGTACAGACATATCTCTAAAACCGCCTCTAAACATAAAGAATGTACTTTTAGCTCATCTCAGTGCCTAGCTTTGTGCCTAGTCTTTGCGGCAGACCCTGGCCCTCCCTGTCTTTTATTGTATTTTTATTTTCCATTAATGGTTCTTTGCTTGCATCTATGTCTGTGCAGTGTGTGTGTGTGTGTGTGTGTGTGTGTGTTGGGTATCTGTGCAAGCCAGAAAAAAAGCTGAGGCTCCCTTGAAAATGGAGTTGCAGATGGTTGTGAGCCACCATGCAGGTGCTGGGAATCCAGCTCTACTCTTCAGCTCCCAGGCTCTCACCCTTGACTAACTAATTCTGAGACATTTCCAATCACCCAAGGAGCTATATTTCTCCATTAAACCACATTAGGTATTTATAATTTAATACTCAAAATAATAGTGAATTTTGAGTGACATTTCTGGCTAAGAAGGCAGATGGATAGCCTATGTGTTATGTGTTATGTATAATAAAAGCTTTATTTGCTATAGGGCACATTTCAGGAAGGGAAGTTAGAGACATAAATTCACAGTCTGCTTTTTTTTTTTTCCTTCGTCCTGAGTACTTCCTCAAGATGTCACAGCACCTCTTTCTTTAAGGTTCTGAATCTATGAACCTCAACGCTGAGAAGTTGCTTGAGTGGTTACATATCTCTATTGCGCAGATTCAAGTCAATTTGGCTGAACAAATCTGCAACTCTTCTGCATTTACAAATTGAGATTCCAGTAGACTGTCCATCTCTTAAGCTTTAAGGCCGCTGGAGTGGTACCCAGTAGCCACCAAAATGAACTTCCTGACATTCGTAGGTTCTTAAGTTCCAACCATTATGCTTACTGCCTTGGTCCTGTAGCCCAAGAGTGAGACTATATCCTTTTTTGTTTTGATAAGTAATTCTGCCTCTTGAACTCTACCACTCCCAGATCCAATCATTCATAATGAATTCATAAAGAATTAACATTTAGCTCAACTCACTGCCTTACTCTGCAGTTATTTGGATCAGATAAGAAGTGGTATTTCATAAGAACACCTCTTAGGAATGTTTTTTTCTTTATTATTTTTATTATTTTTTTTTACAATTTATTCATTTTATATCCTGATTGTAGACCTCTCTCTCAACTCCTCCCAGTCTTACCCTCCCTTCCTCTTCCTCTTTATCCCCTTCCCCATGTCCACTGAAAGGGGGAGTTCTCCTCCCCTGCCGTCTGCCCACAGGCTATCAAGTCTCATCAGGACTGCCTGGTTAGTAGGCTCCCATCCTATTCCCTCTCTTCCACCGCTTCTGGTGTCTATCCTGTTTGCAGTTCTGAGTGAGGTTCAAGCATCTTCCCTAGCGTCCTCCTTGTTGTTCAGCTTCTTCGGGTCTGTAGATTTTAGTATGGTTATCCTACATTACACGGCTAGTATTCACATATGAGTGAGTATATACCATGTGTGTCTTTCTGCTTCTGGGTTACCTCACTCAGGATGATCTTTTCTAGTTCCATTTATTTACCTGCAAATTTCATGATAAAAAACAAGGCATGTGTTTCTGATGGGCTAGGTAAGATAAATGTCCTCTGAACCCTCTTGGGGACATGCTAGGAGGGAACAGGATTACATGAGAAATCTGCTCTTACATTGAAAGCTCATGAGACCTTTATATACATTCCCCTTTAGGATTACAGCTCAAATGCTTTAGTCTCAGACTCCTTTGTATTCTTAAAAATTACAGAGAACTCTGAAGAGATTTTGTTTGGGTCGTATCTGTAATTACCTTATACCTTTTCAAAAACTTAAAGCTGAGAAGTTTAATAAGCATTCCCTTGATACAATACCAAAACTTAGTAACCGTTTTTGAGAGGTAAATTACTATGTGAAAGAGAGACTATATCAGTTTTTCATTCTGGTTAACCTTGAACTTTGAAAGGCTGTTTTATTGATTTTAAACATCAGGCAGCAGTCATTTGGCAAAATACTAGTTCACTGAGTTATGCAGATATTGACTTCTTTCATTATTACAAAGGATTCATTTCATTCAAGGTTAAAAGTCACATTCGCTAATATCAGAAGTTATGAAGGTGTCAAACCTTATGTTGGTGGACACGAGCTTTCCAAATCTCATTTTCACTTTGCTCTTCCAGGGGACAGATGTTCAATATTCAACACCCACATGGTAGCTCAACCATCTGTTACTCCAGTTCCAGGGGATCTGACACCCTCTTCTGCCCTCTCACGATATCAGGCATGTAATGGGCACAAGCATACACGTAGACAAAATACCCATACATATAAAATAAAGCAGAACAACGATACTGCTAATAAAAAGATGTACTACCGTTAGTAAGGTCATTCCAGCCACTCCTGCTTGCTCAGGCATATAGTTTGATGCTGAGAATCAATCTCTGTGTCTTGGCAAGCCTGCCCAGCAGTCTCTGTCTTCCACTGTGCTCCACCACCATTCATATACATTCTTGTATATTTTCTCAGCTTTCTGTCTATAAAAATGGGCAGATTTGTGAGATCCTTTTTGTATACATTGCATTGTCTCATGAGCCCCACTGACTGTGTATGCTATTTTCTCATCCCACAGCAACTTGAGTCTAATGATGGTTTTAAAATTAACCAAGAAATTTTTTGAGAATGAAAGAGAGCACTCAATTATACAACAGGACAACAAAACCTGAACCAGGACTGGAGAACTAAAATTCATAGTTTTGCTTTTTGTGACCTAGTCTTTGCAATCCTGAAGGAATTTAAAAAATCTTTTTAACTCAAAGAATTTAGGGTTGTTTCCTTATTAAACAGGCCTTCACTGCAGAGGACTACTTGTCTACCATGATCACATCTTTCTCTGTCAGTACATGACATTGCATTATAAATCATTGAGGTGGTCAGTCTTCATTATCAATTTGAGGAGACTTAGAATCCCCTAGGAGACAGCATTTGGGAATATCTGGGGTGGGGGAGCCCCTGAGAAGTTTAACCGAAGAAGGAAGATATTCCTTTTCTGTGTAGTACAATCCCATGGGCTAAGGCTCTAGGCTGAGTAAAGGAGAAGAGGAAGGAATCCGGCTGAGCTGGCATCTGCTTGATTCCTGACAATGGATGCAATGTTATCAGCTGCCTCCTGTTCCCGCCACTATGCCGTTGCTCTTGCAAAGGGCTTTATTCCGTCAAGCCGTGAGTCACACTAAGTTACATTCTCCTTTAAGTCGCGTTTGTCACGTACTTTGTCATAGCAATGAGAAAAGTAGCTGACACCATCGCTAAAAGTGAAGGCTTGTCCCTGGAGTCAGACTGAAGGGCAAGTCCAGATTCTACTATAAAATAGCAGGTAACTTTGAGCAATTTCTTAATTTTGTGGGGTTTCAGTTTTCTTAGTCAGTTGGGATACAGAGGGAATTCAGGCTCAGTCAACTAAAATTGTGGGCTGTGCGTGGTAGCACACCCCTTTGACCTAACACTATGGAGGCAGAGACAGGTGGATCTTTGAGTTCAAGCCAGCTCGGTCTACATAACAGGTTCCAGGATAGCCAGCGCTACACAGAGAAATGCTGACTCACAAAACCAAAACCCCAAAACAAACAAACCTAAAATTCTGTAGCATAGGCTCTCTCTTAGGCCCAAGCAACTGGAATAGTTGGCCACCCTCCAACCCTGCAGAGCTATGGAGCTTACATATCATGAAAGAAGGAACTGCTGTCCTGGGGTAAAGTGAGAGAGTGGTTACTGGGTAACTGTATAGGAAATATTTGCAGTTTTGATTTCTTCTAGGTCTTTATAGTTTCTGTCATTTTTTTCCCAAGTATGCGAAGAACACCATCTGGACATATCTACTGATGATGAACTGGCCTATGAAATCTGTTTTATAGCTGTAATGAGACGGCCTTCTCTCCATCTGACCAGTTCTCCAAAATGTCCCTTTCAAGGAAACTCCTGTCATTCTGTTGCCAAGAAAAGGCCTTGTTGGCCAGGTAGACTTGCTCGTCCCCTGTGACTCCTGTTGGAATAATAGCTGCAATCAGAGAGGCAACAGGACAATAAACTATACATTCCAGCCATGCCTCAGGGGGCCAGCATGGAGCTGTTCTCCCACCGAGGCTTTATTTACTTTGGCTTAATAAGAATATCTCATCTCAAAATATAATGTGAGTTTAATGTTGATGACAAGGGTTGTATGGCCAGTATGAAAGCAAGTCTTCTGGTCCCTGAGAAGTCACAGCTGGTGCAACCACAGCACAAGTTTCTTTTCTCAGTGTGAGAGGTGCAGCCCTGACATGGAGGAAACAGCTCCAGAGGGGCCTGTTTGGTCTCAGGGACTCATTCCAACTCTGACACCTCCATCTAGGCTGCCCCTTTATACGAGGCAGAATAAAACGGCTCTCACAGAGGCAGGGCTTGGGATGACATCAACATTTTTTCCATCTGGAAGGAATTGAAATCACCAGTTAATTTCTTTGGTAGTCTCCTAGGGAGGAAAGGTTGTGAGTGAAAAATCATAGCTTGGAACTCAATTTAGGACAAATAGCACTTTCCCCTTAACGCGCTAGATGGGAGAGGGGGATTAATCAGTTTCAATTCTTCTCTGCTTCCTGTCTTTGTAGTCACACTGGGGGTAGCCCAGGAGGAATGGCCAGGATCAAGAAAAACACAGCATGTACCACACGGATAGGGGAAATGGGCAAGACACTGGGCCAGGCATGCTGGCTGTATAACTTTGGAGCCATCTTACTGCTTTGTTTGTTTGTTTGTTTGTTTGTTTGTTTGGAAGTAAGGGGTGGTGTTGCCTAATCTTCCAAACCTTTCCATCCCTGAAAGCCAGACTTCTGTCAGCAGCTTTTTTCCTTTCCTCATTTCCCTTCCCTCTTCTTTGAAAGTGAACCGGGAGGGAGGGTGGCCCTGGCTGGTGGGAAGTAGCATGGAGACCAAAGTTGGCGAGATGAGGCACAAATGCTCTTTCGCTTTCCTTTCCTGAAGTCCTGCTGCCAGCAAGTACCCTCTCCTGACAGCAAATGGCTTTGCTTGCTTCCAGAGTCTGGCCTTGTGGCAACCTGTTTTCCTTCCTTCCTTCCTTCCTTCCTTCCTTCCTTCCTTCCTTCCTTCCTTCCTTCCTTCCTTCCTTCCTCCCTCCCTCCCTCCCTCCCTCCCTCCCTCCCTCCCTCCCTCCCTCCCTTCTTTCTTTCTTTCTTTCTTTCTTTCTTTCTTTCTTTCTTTCTTTCTTTCTTTCTTTCTTGTCCTGTCTTATGTCATTCATTACATTCCTTCTAAGCCCATTATCTCTTCCTTGAGAAGAGTATTTTCATATTTTGGAAGTAGGATGTTGATGAGCTAGGAATTTTGAAAACCAAAGTCCCAGTTCGTAGCATTTATCTCTTTTGATGGTCTCCATACTTCTTTCATACTCAGCCTCAAGCTGTCTTGAGACTGCTTAAGAATTTTAGCAGCCTGCTTAAGAATTTTCCGAATATTTAGTGGTCTGCTCTCATGGGCCAGTGAGAACCAGTTTTAGCACACTGTTCTCTTGGCATCATTTGTAAGCAGGAACTCCATCTTCTACTGTTTTCGTGAGATCATGGTGTCCAAACAAAGCAGTGCCCCAGTGGATACCTAGCCCTTAGCAGAGCCCTTTCTTTGAGTTTCTTCATCCTTTGACCAGTATAATCTTCTGTACTTTTATAATCTTTCTTAATGCAATTCTAATAATACATTTACCAACCCAGTCTTAGTTTTGGAACTTTGAGGTTGGGAGACAAACTAAATACCGACTAGATCTTCTGTAGAGCTTTTTCAAAACTCTAAAGACTTGAAGAGCCCACCTCTGCTGGGCTCTTTCTCCACCCAGTTCTCAGTGTTTAACTTTTGGCCTTCCTTTATTGTGTAAGTTTGCTCTGCGGGGCTGGGCCAGTTATGGCTCTGGAACAAAGTATTCCTTTTCCAGGCAGAAAGATGTTTCATCTGGAGCCAGCCTCGACTTTTCTTTTGGCTTTAATGTAAGCATGAAAATATGAAAATGAACAGCACAAATAAGGTCTTATGGCTTTCTCCAAGCAGCAGAGAGAGTCAGGAAAGGCAATAACAGAATTCAATCATCCTGCTTCCTTTTCTATTAGCTTGATTTTTAATTTTGCTTCCAGAATAAATATTTCACAGGTTTTCCTTATTCATGCAGAGCTGGGGGGAAATGTAATAGCTTTGGCTCAGGTGGATGAACGCAACTCTACCTGCCAGTTCTGGTCTGTGGACTTTAGTGTTGAATTTGTGATTCTTACCTAGCCATGTGATAAAGACTAAATAAAGAGAGTCATGAGGTTACCGAGTAGGGTCCAAGGGAAGATTACTGAGCGAGGTTGGGACCAGAAAAAACTAAATCTGTTGGGTGTTGCTAATCCCTGGAATGCAGTTCTTTCTCCAAAGTGGAAAAGTACAAGAATACCGTTAGATTTGGAGGGAAGCCTGCAATAAAGGGGTAAAGTAGTTGTGTTCTTCATAGACCAGGAGTCAAATAAAGGCAATTGTAGGCTAGGTTGGGGAGCAGGAACTCATATACATGCTTCAAAGGGGAACATGAGACTGTTGAGAAGGCAGAGCCAGGGCCAGCCTGAAACAAAATTATGCAATTTCTCTCAGTATCCACAGTTTCTGCTCTTATGCCATTTACTGTGGAACAAAAATTTGTGTCCCCCTTAAATTTGCATGTTGAGATTTTTAAGCCCTGATTTGATGGTATGAAAAGTGAAACCTTTGAAAAGCAATAAGGTCATGAATGTGGGCCCCTATGGGTGAGATTAGTAGCCTTATGAGAAAAGACTCCAGAACTTTTTTCTCTAGTCATCTCCCTCTCCCTCGTCTCCCTCTCTCTGGTTTCTATCATGTGAGGAAGGAACATGAAGACAGTCTCCTTGGTAGCAATACACAGGGAAATCGAGCTTCTTCCCGTTGCTAGCTCTCACAGTGCTGAAAGGTGCTAGACAGTGTAGTGGGAGTTTTGGTTTCTTTAAAAACTCTGTTGTTATACAAACATGTTTTTGTTTTAATCCTAGGTGTGGGATCTGAGCCTGCCTCGGTTTTTTCACAGCAGTGGACTATTTGCCTCATGTGGGCTCTGAGAAAGGTGTGATCTTCCACAGATGTGGATAGTTTAATTCTGAGGACTCTAAAGAAAGAGTAAAAGCCAGAGCCCTGCGAGAGGGGGTGGGGAGCACTCTGAGAAAGAACAAGGTGGCTGCTGCTCCCCACTGCTCCTCCCGGTTCTTGTTATGGTTTGATGAGAAGTTGGAGATATCCTGACTATGAAAACTGAACTTTCCCCAAGGAACCTGAAGACAGCAGGGAGTAGTCTAAAGAGAACTATGCCCTCTTTCCCCATTCACACTCTTTTTTCTCCTACCTGTTATTGGGGTGTTGGAAGAGATAAGAGGTGGAGAAAAGGGAGGAGATAAGGGAAGTATAGGCATAAGAATCCCAATAAAATAGATAAAAAAAATACACATCAACAATATAGGCTGCTGAGAGAGAAATGTCTCTCAGCTGTGAGCCCTGTGTGCAACAAAACTATGTGGCCAGGCAAGGTGTGCTCAGTGGTGTAATAACAGCAAGACTATTTTAGGGACCAACTGCTTTCTGACTGGATTTGGGACCTGATCCACAAGGGGGAATTCATATTTGTTATTGTAAATCTGATTGTATAATAGGCCCTAGTGGGGAAACTATTGCTGTTGCATTGCTAAACGGTGATGTTGACTTGTCCAATTGTCTTCTAAATATTTATTTTTATACCCATGTATCAGTGGTGCTATTAGCTTTGGAGCAGGAAAAATTCTTTTCTCTGCTGGAAAGTGATTTATAACTGATCAAAGTTCTGAGAATAAGTGACTGTTGAATGCTCAGATATGAGGCACCCATATTCTCTCCAAGGCTCAAGAAACATTGCAGAAAAGGGGGTATGTGTAAGGGTTGGAGGGAGAAATGGCGTGTTGTAGAACACTGTCTCCCAGGCAATTGCGCTGTTTAACACCGTAGTTATGACTACTTGTACTACACCTGCACAAAGGCTGTCATGGAATGGGGGCAGACTCACAGGTCTTGTCTCTTTCTAAGTATTTATAGGCATTTAAGTATACGATGGCTCCTGGGGAGGGACACATTCTTCAGTTGTGTAGCCACTGGTAAGTTGATCAGGTTCCTGTCATAACCTCCTATTAAAGTTCCTGTCAACTCTCTAGGCCACCAACAAACAGACAGTCACAGATATGAAAGGAGAAGGGGATATACATGTGTGAAAATGTCATAATAAGCCCATTATTATGTATAACCAATATAGAATAATAAAAACTTAATATAAGAAAGATGATCTTTTTGCAAACCAGGAAGCTGGTCCTCAGCAGACACTGGCTCTGGCAGCACCTGTTCTAGTCCTCAAACTTGTGAAAAATAAAGGTGTTTTTTAAAAATCTCTAAATGTAGTAATTAACCAATACATTATATATATATATATTTTCCTCAATTATATGACTTTACCATTTCCAGTCTTCCAACCACAGGATGCCTGAAACAACAACAATGAAAGATGCTTCAAGAAAATGTCATATAGTGAGTTTGAGTGTTTGGATCTCATGCTTACTTGTATAAATAGTATCTGGTCCTGTGATGTGCAAACATACCCGCATACGTAGAAGCCCTTGGAAAAAGTTTCCAGATATAGGTCCTTTCCTTTCAGTCCTCATGCATGGGAACAGGGCTGTGTGGAGTAGGGACTGCAATGCTGATGAGAGGGAGGAGCATGAGGTAGATACAGGGCCATCAAGGAGGAAAAGCAACTGGAGGCTGGGGTATGGTTACAGTTAGAAAACAAGCCAATCAACTGAGACAATCAGTAGATGTCCTGGGGACAGTCAGGTCAATGGTTTTTACCATGTGAAATAGTATTTGGTAAGATGGAAAGAGGGAAAGCTTGGAAGTTTGGAATGAGGTTGGGGATTTTAAAACATGAGCAATGATGGACACAGAAATAACTGTAGGTCTTTGTAACACTAAACATGTTCAGTCCCCAGATGCTGGCTTTTTGGTTTCTCCTCCATTAAGAAGAGCCAGAGTTTCCTTCTTACTGGCCGTGGGGCAAGGGTGAGAAAAGACCAAGCTGACCTTGAGCTATCTTGTGACAGAAAACAAAGAAATGTTCAAAGAATAATAGGTCCTCGTTCAAAAACTAAAATAAGATTTTAAAAAAGGTCAGTTCAGAGGAGCTCCCACTGGCCAAATTTAGGGCCCCAAACAATCATCAAAATAATGAAAATAATGGAAGAAAGTTCAGGAGACTGCTTATGATGCCTATGACAGGAAGACACACACACAAAATCACCGATGAGGCATTTCTTAGGACGTATCCCTACAGTTAAGCAATGTATAATTGTACTGAATCATTTATTTTTTTTAAATTAAAACAATTTTAACGTTTATTTTGTGGATGTGTTGAACGTGTGCCACGCCACTCCTACAGAGTCCAGAGGACAACTTGTGAGAATTGGTTCTCTCCTTCTGCTGTCTGGGTCCTGGAGATCAAAGTCAGCTTGTCAGGCTTAGCGGAAAGCACCTTTACCCACTGGGCATCTCTTAGGCATGGAAACATTTGTTATTAGCACATATGCATTATTTACTAGTTAAACCGATACTTTGAAATAGTGGCATGGAATGTTTTGTGATAAGGAAATCGAAAAAGAGCAGCAGCAGCGATTGGAGATTTGCTTTATTGACCCGAGCTTGTTCACTTGCATAGATAGTTCCTACCCAAAGACAGGTAAGGTTGTTCAGCAGGTAGATACATATCTGGGGTCAAACATGGCAGCTTGAGTTCCATCCGCAGGAACCACATGGTAGAAGGAAAAATGGACTCCTGTGAGATGTCCTCTGTCTTCCCCAGGTGTTCTCTGTCTCTCTGTCTGTCTCTTTCTCTCTCCACATCACTAAATAAATGAATAAAACTAATTGTGGAAGTTTTATTCTGCTTTGGTACAGACCCAACACACATCACTAAATAAATGAATAAAACGAATTGTGGAAGTTTTATTCTGCTTTGGTACAGACCCAAGGACAACTGGCATTGTTCATGAGGGCCAGAGCTAATTTCTCACCTTTCAGCTCTCTTGTTAACCTGCTTCCTTCCCCTCCACTGCTAATACCTCCCCAATACATTGTCTACAAAGGTGCAGATTGTTTCTGCGATCAGCTCTAATTTCTTCAGATTTCTCTCCCAGGGCTCAAAAGGCTGTTGATCTCAAAGTTCCCTCACTTTTCACAGTGTGGCTTTTGTTGTCACGGGTGGTTATACAGTCTCGGCTGGTTGTTGGATTCATTTTTTTGTTTTGTTTTGTTTTGTTTTTCAGGACTTTCGCTTATTCCTACTTACTCCCTCTATTCGCTGAAGTCTTTGCTGTCCACAGCTGCCTTTTTCTTTCTGACATCTGAATGGTGGCCATGGTTGCTGTGATTAGCAGCAGACAGCCCAGTTCCATGAGGGAAGGCAGGTGGTCTGGACGACAGGTCATGGTATCAAAAATAGAGTACATACATTTCATCCACTCCTCTTTTACTCTGCCTTACATGAAAACACACCTACACACATACTTATGAGCTAGCAGATACAATATATATATTTGACAAATATGTTCATATCACGTGTACACTCATTTTAACATCTTCTGTTGGTTTAAAAACACTGCATCCTTAGGAAGAACTAATACTATTTCAGGTTAGGTGCAGCCCAAATTCTCCCAGGTAGTATTAACTGAGTGCTCATTGTATGTCAAATTCTGTTTAGGTACTTTGGTCATATCTAGGATCAAGCTCCATGTCCTTGTGGTGCTTTATGCTCATTGATGCTATGTGTGGCCATCTCATCTTGCAAAGCTTGAGATGGAAGCTATTCATACTGTTCCTTTTTCACAGTCCCAAGAGACCTAGAGAAACTCTTTAAAGGTATAGCCAGGTTCCCCATGGTCACATGTACTTGTCAGTCTTCTCTCCTTAAGCCTGTGGTAGGCACAGGTGATCTTTAAAAACCTGTCTCAGTTCTGGCTATAAGGAAAGCAGAGCCACTGTTTATCTGTGTCTGAGGCAAATGCATATTGTCGTCATCAACATCATCATTATTTTAGTGTTGCTCATATGTACATGTTTTTAGAGCTGACTATTTAGTATTAGATAATCAGTTAGGAGGGCTCATCTCTGAAGATTGAGCTTGTTCACTTTCACAGATAATTGTGAAAGTTAAGATTGATGCTCCCCACCTCAACAGTCATTATTTTCCTGTAGCTCTTCATGTAGGGGTGGGGCCTTGTAAAGCTTCCATCATCTGTGTTGGCATGTCACTTGACATTGTGATTGTTCAGGTCTTTTAAGGCAGCCATATTGTTGAGATTTCATGGGTGTGGCTTCCTATCCTACTGTCCTATCTAGAAGACATAGTCTCATAACAGACTAACAATATTTCTGCACTTTCCTCCATGATGTTCCTGGAGCCTTAGGTACCGGGGTTGTGTTGTATATGTATTAGTTGGGCATTCCATAATCAGTTGTTCTCTGCATTTTGACTAGCCATGGTCTTCTGTAATGGTCTCTATGTGCTACAAAAAGAACCTCTTTGATGAAGGCAGAAATGTACGGCAATCTTGGGGTAAAATGCATATTCTCTAGTCTGGAAATCTTCATGATTGCTACTGCCAAACATTTAGCCTCAGGAGAGGTAAGAATAAACCTTTATGAATGTTTGGATAACTGTTTTAGCCTCTGGAGACGGAAGCTAAGAGGTCTTGTGAAAAGGCTTGACAGGGTAGCAGTTCAACAGACAGGAAACTACATTACACTGTGCTATGCTGTGCTCCTCCTGTCTGGTCCAGCTTTGGTAGGAGTCAGCTTTGAGCCTGAGCGCCCCATGCTGCCCTGGTAATGACTCCCTGCCTGGCCCCGGATGAACTAACCTTGGTCGGGGTAAGAAATGTATTCTGGGAGGTTTAGGGAGTAAAGAGAGGTATTTGATAAGACACTCAGCTGAGGTCTTATTCACCACAAACTAGACATTGTGGTTTTCTGATAATCACATTCAGGTCAATGTGAACTTGGTTTTATTAAAAGCCTCCGGCCATTTGCCACAACATGAAGTGAGTTGGCTTAGCTCAGCCACAAATAATATTTTGCCTAAAGATAAGCTCCTACAGTAAAGGAAAAAAAAAATCCCTCCAACTGAGAAGCTAGAGTGGGAAGTGAAGAAAAATCCAGGGATGTTGGCTTCCATAGATGCTCTGCTATTAGTGAATTGTGACAAATGGTCCTACTTTCCTTCCCTGTGACTCAGTTTCCTCATTTTAGGATGAATGGGGATAGAATGGATGGCCATTTAAAACTATTGCAACTCAGTAAACTAATTCCATGCAATGTTATCTATTTTAAGGACCTAGTGTCAAATGAAAATTCAAGACCCTGTGTCAAATCATAAAGAATTCCAAAACATAGCTGGCCTTAAATTTCAGAATTCTGGAGGCAGAGGCAGGCTGATTTCTGAGTTTGAGGCCAGCCTGGTCTACAGAAAGAGTTCCAGTAGAGTTCCGGGGTTACACAGAGGAACTGTGTCTTAGGAAAACAAACAAATAAACAAACAAACAAACAGAATTCCAAGGCAAATAGCAGAATATTAAATCAAGTACCAAGCCATTTGAACCTTTCTAAATATGGCCCATTTATCTTAACAGGTAACATGCCCATGAAGCTGACCTTGGTCTTGTGAACCCACTACCGACCCTCTCTGCTCACATTTGGTGGAACATCTCCATTTCCTCCACATTTGGAGGAAACATGGGCTTTGCAGTTAGAAACAGAAAGCCTCCATGTTTAATCTCAGCCTGGTTGGGCTGGGGATATAGCTCACTTGGTAGAGTACTCGCCCAACATGAAGAAAGCCCTTGGTTTGATTCCCGGAAAGGCATAAAAGAAGCCTGGTAGGGCATGCCTGTATCCCAGCTCTGGGGTAGTAGAGGCAGAAGGTAAGAAGTTCAAGGTTATCCCTGGCTCTGTATTAAGTTTGAAGTGAACCTGAACTACATGAGACCTTGGCTTTAAAGCAAAAATATCTTTTCTCTGTGTGGTAATCTTGGGCCATACCCCTTACCTCAGTTTCCTCACGTGTTGAGCAGGAATAATCATACCCATCCACAGGGAAATGAGAAGGAAGGGTGGGCACTCAGAGCAGAGAGTAGGAAGGAGGTCAGCAGACCTGTGTGTTATTTGCTACTGTATATTATTTGTTTATGGTAAGTTCACTGATTTCGACCTGAAATGGGATTTCATAGAGTTGTGGCTTTTTAAGGCAAGACTATGCTAGAGAGACATTCAAAACAGACATTCTGGAAAAAAAAAAAAAAAGCAAAGTCATAAGGGTACTTTTACAGTAAGTGCATCTGCAAGGATCTGCCCTCTGGACTACACACTCTCTGATTTAGCCAATCAGTGCAGCCCCATTTAAAATTGTCTTTGGGCCTTTCTTTCACTCACCCCTGGCTTCACACTAGATGCCTGGCTGTGCTTGCTCTCATCTGTGTTTACCTCTTCACGTTTGCCTACATGTGCAGCTTTTATCTGTTTAGTGTTGCCAGAGAAGAGGCCCAGCATCTCTTCCCGGGCTCTCTCTGCTCTGGCGAATGGCACCATAGGCAAAAATCATCAGGGAAATGCCACTCACTCCTGTTGTTTATTCTGTTATTCATTCACTAATGAGTTATTCACAACTAAATGCATAGTAAGCTATGGAGCCACATGTTGGGAATTTGGAGAAACTCAAGAAACACTGGGAGAATAAGCAGTCAGAAAGCAAAGTAAACCCTTTAAAATATTATAAAGGCGTGTGTGCAGGTGGTGATGGGGAATGACTCCCATTCTGTTTCTACCTGGATAGTCAGGGGTAGAGGCATTTGAGCCTGGTGCTAAAGGATGATTAGGTGTATTTTATTTCATTTTTTTTCCTTTGTTTTGTTGTTTTTCAGAAGAAAAATATGGAGTCACCTGAAATTCTGAAGGCTCACTGTTGTTCCCAGGTCCTTCCAATCATCTCTGCTCAGTTTCCTGAGACATTTGCTCCAGGATTAGGCTGGTGGAGAAGCAGCTTCACAACACTGTGGCTTCAGGACACATGCAGAAACAAAACCTAACCTCTTGTTCAAGAGTGTAGTACCCCATCTTATGTCATTCCTCATTCCCAACCATTTCTGCTCTGCTCTCATAGAGGAAGATGCCCCATATGCCTTCTAAAGAAACTCTTCTTTAGGGAGGCCCGTCCCACTTCACCTTCTAGGAGTTTTGCTTATTAAGTTTTCTGTCTCCTAGCTTCAGGCTCTTCTGCTTTCTGATTCCTTTTTCCTTGTGTCAACAAACAACTTCTAGTCTTGCACAAACTCAAAACAAACAGGCGCTTCCTATGGCTGCTCTCCCCCGTGGCTCCTGAGGTGCCCAGGCCTTCATGCTCACACAGAAAGGACATGGGCTCTTTTGTTGCACCCATTGTAGTTTCCTTGATCCTTCACTCCGAATCTTCTAACACTTTTGCTTCCAGCCCTTCCACTCCCATCCCACAGAATCTCAACTCCCCAAAGAACCTTCAGATGAAAAAGTCTACTGGCCCGTCTCCAGCCTTCATCCCCATCAATGTCATTTACATCTTCAAAATTGACAGTTCTTGAACTGTGGTGATCCCAGGTCTTCCACAGCATTGTGGCCCTGGCTCCTCCTGCCTTATCTACTCCTATTCGGTTAAAGCCCACCCTACCTCAAGGGCATTCTGTACCGTCCCCTCGACCTAGACTCCAGACTCTCAAGTCCTGGGTCTACCTTCCACAGCTTCTCTGAGCACTACACTCCAACTTGCAGTAGTTTCTGTGACCTTCCTCTGAGGGGGCCCATGACCTCTCAAATGTAACTCACTGTGTTCTACCACACACCCTTACACTTGGATGGATGGTAAGCTTCATCACAGCACTCAGACTCAGGACCTGATGGCATTCTTTGCTCTTTGCCTCTCTGTCTCTCTCCCCTTTGGCCTTGTCCCAAACCTTGTTTTGGGTAACTGAATGGTTCCTGTTTTGTTGGTATTATAAAAGCAATGGTTTCTTCTGCCCTTCCAAAAGGTAGAAGAGAATGCCTGATGCATCTTCATTTTTTCTAGCTTACATGAATTCAGAAAACTTTCCAAAGCTTTACCCTGTGGGTCACAATATAGATCTTTCTGTATTTACCTACACTTGTCCTAAGTACTAACTGAGTACTTCAGGGCAATCTGTAATTTCTGACTCAACCAATTCTCACTCAGTGTCTAGTACCCTTAAGCTATACTAAAGAGCTGCAGGTCTAAGAGGAAGACTGGGGCTTTGAGGCAAGGAGTAAAACCCAAAATGAAGCTAAAAGCAATTGAGAGTTGGCAAAGATAAAAGGAGGAAACCAAGATTCTTTCAGAAGAAAGAGATCCTGTGTGTGTGTGTGTGTGTGTGTGTGTGTGTTGAGGATGTTATAAAAGTGGAGGCACTATTTGAGGTGGATATGAATAGGAAGAAACTTTTCCCGAATGGTATGGAGATGGACTGTACCAAGCATGTTTGGAAAAACAGAAAGGAATCTAGATTTGCTGGAGAAAAAGAGTGTAGTCTAAACTAACTAAAATTGGTTTACTTGATGAATTCTAAAATCTACAGATCCCAAAGAAAACACAGTCAGTAGCAAAAAGGAAGGCTTTGGCTTATGCTTCAACAAAAACATTTACTTCAGATGAGTACTGTATATATTTGTTAGGATACACACACACACACACACACATACACACGTCCATTCTGGGCAGTGTAGGCATGCACTTGCTCTAAGGGATGTAGGGTTGAATTCATTGCAAAGTCATAAGTGAGCACCACTAACAAGTAAAGACACGCACAATTCCTGTGGCATCTTAAGGAGGGACGAGGAATTGAGTTGGAGTGAATTCAAGTGGAGATAGATAGGCAACCATTTCATTTAAGATGTAAAGTGTAAGCATGAGTGTGTCAGTAAAAAGCAGAAAAGCACTGTGCTCCAGGGAAAGGAACAGAAGGAAATGTAAGTATGTGTGTCAGAAGGACAGGGCACGTGCAAATGTGTTCATAGCAGGAGGTGTTGTATAGACCAGGCAGTTGTTATCAATGGAGGCTTACACTGCTATGGCTCTTCATGGGGAACTCAACTTTGTCCCTCAGGAAATTTTTGACAGTGTCTCTGCCTGTTTTTAAATTGTCACAATTGGGATAAAAGCCAGAAAGGCTGTGGTATGTCCTTCAATGAACAGAACAACCCCTCAAAACAAAAAATAATGCCATCAAAATGGCACCAGAGTTTAGAAACCCTGAAAAGAAAGAAAGCAATAAGACAAAGAAAGGAAAAATAAAAATAAAAAGGCTGTTAACTTTAAGGGGAGAAAAAGCAATATAAAAGAGCATTCTGGAAAAGTAAAAAAAATGCTTAATTCATCTCATTAATTTATTAAAAATAATTCTAACAAGTGGCGAAAGAACATTTATTTCATTTATTTGTAGGATTCTTACACCTTAAGCATTGCGGGCTGGAGAGATGGCCCAGTGGTTAAGCACTTGCAGCTCTTACAGAGGACCTGGACTTTGTTCCCAGCACCCATGCTGGCGGCTTACAACCCACTGTAACTATATCTTTAGAGGATATGGCACCCTCTACTGGCCTCTGTGGGCACCTACGTATACATTCTACACACACGAAATAAGTCTTTACAAAAGAAACAATCTAAGCATTGTGGTCATTGAAACAAAAATTTTCTAATGGAAAGGTGCAGCTGCTTCTGGCTCCTAGCTATCTCTCTCTGCCTCAGAACTCCTCCACCCTTGCCTCCTCCCAAGGCACCTGGTTGTCAGTCCACAAAGACTTCTGGCAAAGCTGACTGGGTAAAACAGGGCCTAACATGAGTGGACTGCAACCAGGATCACTTGTGTTGAGCCTCAGCTTCCTGGGGCCTAGGAAGGACCGGCCCTGGGTATTAGGTAGCAAGATGCCATAGGTCACCATTGCCGAGGCACATTTATGTAGGGAGAAGCTGAGTTCTCACCATCTCTTCTATTATGAACCCTGCACGCCCAGACCACAGCTGCCTTCCCTTGTGGTGGTAGAAGCACTGTGTGATAAAGATGGTAGATCGGTTGGAAGTTACCTAGAAAACAAGGTCTCCTAAGCCCATTTTAAACCTTCTAAACAATAATATCTACTCAACAATTGTTTCCTGAAGTGTAGGAAAGGGTTACCTGATAATATGTTTTGTTCAGATTAACAAACAAACAAACAAACAAACCTATTAAGGCAGTCACATGTGGTCTTCCACACGTGGACATCCCTTTTGTGAATGAAATTCCTAGCCAAAGCCAGGTAGTCATGCATACACAAGTAGAGAAAGAGGACCTGGCTTTGAGCATCATGGATGTACCTGATGGGTATCAGGATATTATACACAGAGGCTGCCCTTTCAGCCAGGAGCCTGAGGTCAGCGTTCTCTAAAAGCTGAGTACCAGGGGCCATTCAAAACACCAGGACTTGCAACTGACATCAGTTAAGCTTTTAAAACAAACATATAACGTTGAGCGTGATGGCGAATGCTTCTAATCCCAGCTTGGGGATGAGACAGAGTCTTTGTGAACTGGGGGCTAGCCTGGGAGAGATTCCTGCCTCCGTACACCAAAACAAACCAATAAAGTAAACATGCCAGTTGTTTTCAACACACACTCCTGGAAAAAGAAAGAAAAACCCAAACCAAAGACTCTGAACTTGGGAAACCTTTTTAAATATCAGAGTTCTTCATGTCATAATTAAAGGGATGCAATGCAATTCACTCTTACACTATAATGCCACGGAGACCATGAAATTGAAATGATGCAGCATCAGAGCCGCAGAGGAAAAGAGACTACCATTAAAAAGTCAGAAAATCCTCCCACTCTTCTGCTTAGAAAGTGTGTCTCCCAGAGCAGGCTTGCCAGTTAAAATACAGGATGCAGCTCGGTTTTGAATTTCAGAAACATAATATTTTAGGAGTATACGTTTATCTTAGGCTACTTCCAATTATTTGAAATTCAAATTTAACTAAATACTCTGTAGTTTTTCTTTGTTGAATTTGGCGACTGTATCCCAGAAAAATGAGATGTATGAGATGGGGATTTGCAGGTTTTCTGTCAATACTGGTGCCATATCCTCCTCTAGGGTCAGCATCTTGCCACTCTTGTTCCGGGGACTATGGATTTGAATACAATGTGACTCCTATATCTAAGCTGCCTACTTCAGCTACTGTTGATCTGTAGAAGCCATCATCTAGTGCAATTCTGAGAGGGGAGAGAGAAGAACCAGAAAGAGGCACATCAGAAAGGAGTTTCTGATATGGGACATTTATTTTTGAAAAGGGTTTGTTTATATTTTATGTGTATGCATGTTTTGTCTGTAATTGCACAACATGTATGCAGTGCCCTTGAAGGCCAGAAGAGGGCATCAGATCTTTTGAAGCTGGAGTTACAGGTGATTGTGGTCCTCTGACATGGGTGCTGAGAACTGAACACAAGTCCTCTGCAAGAGCAACACATGCTTTTAACCACAGAGCCATTTCTTCAGCCCCTGTGGCACATATCTTAATTATTTTCTTCATTTGGCAGATATTAACTGATTGTATGACACATTCTGGCTATTCAGGAATAGAACAGGAAATGAAGCATTTGTGTTTTTGAAGTTCCTGCATGACTGAAGGAGATTTTCAATGCTAATTTTAATAGCTTTAATTTTTTTAATGCTGGAGCTGACCTGATTTAGCTGTAACTCCATGATAGCACCTTGAATATGTGTGCCTACTACCCTGATTCTATTTCCTTTTCTTTTTTTTCTCAATACACCTAAGGCAAAATTTGTGTTAAGCTGATTTGTCCATAATAGATTTTATGAGAGTCACTAGCCATAAATAGTGATATAATAAAGATTTTAAGAATGTGACTCTACTGAAATCTGTTTCCTGGAGTGTGTGCATATGTGTGTGTGTGTGTGTGTGTGTGTGTGTACAGATAGTGGTCTCTTTGGAAATGAGACTACAAGGTCATGTCTTAAGTTCTCAGAGCAAACACTTTAAAGACTTCTTGAAGAGAAAAGATGGCTCCTGGGTTTAGCATCAGACATGGAAAACGTGGCTTGGCTCTGTCCCTGCCTTGGTTCTAGGGTGTTATGTTCCATTAGAGGCCCTGGTGAGAGGAAGCCCTGGTACCTCTCAGAAACCCGCCAAATCAGGCACAGACTTGCTGGCAGCCCCAGTGGAGGGTTTTTACTGATCCATGCCCAGCTCTCAGGAGGAAACTTGCAATGGAGAAGAAAGCAAAACAAGCCATCCAGTTTCTTTGCACCTTGGAAATTTGACTTGGAAATTCTGCCTCAAGGCTGTGAAAATGAGTGGAAATAATGATTCCATTTTTCCCTACGTCCAATTTCTGGGCATTTAGACTTTAATGTTGAAAAAATACATCCAATTATCTGATTATCTCCTCTCCACCCCACCCCTACACACACAGAAAGAGAGAGAGAGAGCCTAGTGATTTTCAGGTCAGGTGATTCTGCTCCCTGAGAACACATTTAAATTAAGACATTCCTTTGGTCTCAAGAAGCCTTGAAATCTACTCTAGCTTGAGGGATGCTCCTTTGGCTACCTGTATCTTCTCTGGCAGAGGTAAATGGACTTGTCTTTATTCTGTCTCAAGTCTCCAAGTGAGAATTATTGAATTGCTCTTTATGGCTTCTGAGGCCACAGTGACCCATTTAGTTGGTAATCCAGTCACAGCCCCATGCTGCCCTCTCGAGGATAAGACAGGTACTGAATGACCTGGAGAGAACAGGAGCCCAGCAAGGACCAAATATATCAGGGCCCAGGGGTCTTTTAGTGGACTGTTTCTCCAACCAAGGACCATGTATGGATATAACCTAGAACCCCTGCTTGAATGTAGCAAATAGTAGCTCAATATCCAAGTGGGTAAGGGGAACAGGGACTATTTTGGACATGAACTCAATGGCTGGCTCTTCAAACCCCCCCCCCCCCCAAGGAAGGAGCAGCCTTGCTAGGGCAGAGAAGAGGACATTGCAGCCATTCCTGAAGAGACCTGATAAGCTAGAGTTGGATGGAAGGGGAGGAGGTCTTCCCCTATCAGTGGACTTGGAAAGGGGCAGGGAGGAGATGAGGGAGGGAAGGGGGGGATAGGGAGGGGATGTGGGAGGGGGCTATGGCTGGGATACAAAGTACATAACTTGTGATTAATATAAAATAAAAATGTTAAAAAAATAAAAATAAAAATAAAATTCAAAAAAAAAAAAAAAAAAAGGACAGGTACCGAGCAAGCCAGAACGGAGGGCTGATTTCCTAAGTAAACTTAAGGTGTTACATAAAGGCCCATGAGGAGGATAATGGCTCTTAAAAGGCTATTCTGTTACACTAAAATGCAAATCTAAATATTATGAGAGTCGGCTATATTAAACTAATGGAGTTTGAACACTTGGTTTTGGTTTAAGAGTCTAAAGTCTCAGCATTGCTGGGATCTCATTTCTCATTGCTCACTGGTTTCTTTTCTTTCTCTTTCACCGTTTCTGCTTCTCTGCCCTCCCCCTCCCCCTTTTGCCTGTGTACCCTGCTTTGTTCCTGCAGAGGCCTGGGGCATTAGGCCCTCTGGAGCTAAGTTACAGGTGATTGTGACTCACAGAAGGGGATGCTGTGTTGCAGGATATTTGATCCCATTGTGAACCGTAAAAACCTAATTCTTGTCTGGTGCAGTTCAGTCCTAACACACACCTTTAATCCAAGACAGGTCTGAACACAGGATTTAATAAAGTTAACCCTAGGTCAAGAGGTAGAGCAAGTAACCAGCTGACAGGGATTTAACAGAAAGGAGGAACTTTTGAGTTGAAGGGTATTTAAGACAGCATGGTGAAAAAGAAGGAACTCTTTGTCTTTTAGCTTTTGGCTTTTTCTTCCTGGGCTGTCAGCTGAGCTAGAAAGCTTCTGACCTTGGCCTTTTTGGCTTTTGGTTTTTTGAGCTGTGTAGGAAGGTCAGCTGGGAGCTTTCTCTGCCTCTCTGAGCTAGCAAGTTTTCACCCCAGCATGTGGTTCTTGAGTCTTCATTGGTAAAATTAAACATTTGGAATTTTCTTTATAATATCAGTGCTGGGAACTGAACTGTGGTGTTCTGTAAGAAGAGTAAGAATCACTACAGCAGCCCCTGCTTCCTTTACTGCAGTGATTACCTAAAGTATCTTGGGTTAAGTATCAGTGTCTTATCAGATTGCCTTCCAATAGTTTCTAAGAGTGAAATTCATTTGACTCAGGAAATGGTCCAGAACTCCCAGCCAGGACGGAGCTTTAACCCAGACCCTTAGGCACATTTGAAAGTATCCTACCACTGGGCTGTACATTCTTACCTCTACACTTAGGGTGAAATTCTAAACTAAAATTCACTTCAGGAAGTCAATGAAACATGTTAATAACCCACATCTAAGAGTCCCTCTGAGAGGGGTTAATGTTAAGGAGCCAGCCAGTCCCAATCTGAGTCATGTAGCCTCCATGGACACTAGTCAATCCCAATCGAGGTCATATAACCACAGTAGGAATTTCCCCTTCTGGCTCTAAAAGGAGCCTGTGAGTTCCCCTGGGGTTGCTGCCATTTTGTGAAAGTGGTGACCCCAGCATGCTGGTTTTCTCTGCAATATAAACACTCTTTGCTTTTACATACTACTTGAGTCTGTGGTCTTCCTTCAGTGATTCTTGGACCTAACACCTCCATTCAAGCAAGAAGCTGTCTCCTTAGTATTTCTGAATGCAAATTACATTTTAAAAGAAAGTTGTTTTTTTTTTTTTAAGAGGTCTGAAAAATGACAAAATTCTCAAAAAGTACATCAAGAGAGAAGCATGTTCAATCAACATCTACTTCAGGAACAATACTTCTTGTGATGAAGAAATTTTTGGTGTAAGACATTGACAAACTAGATAAGTTTCCTTCAAATGCTTTCCAATCACTTCTAGAACTAGTGTTTTCACTATGAAAATTTTAATTTCATACTAGCTGTTGAAAGGCTTTTGACTATGAGTCAATAAACTATGGATTCAACAATTATTTGCCACGCAGCCACACAATAGCAAGGTGGGACATGTCCTCACTTGCATGCATGTACTTGAGGGGTTGGACAGAGGAGTCCTAGGAATGAGACAGACAAGACAGGACAACGAGAGATGGAGGCAGAGGAAGGAGGAAGTTCAGGGACAGTTCTCACTTTAGGGGCAGAACAAGGAGCATCTGAACTAGAGTAAGAGAACAGACAGGATCAAGACTGAAAGTCATTGTGAATGGCAGTAATTTGAAAACTTCATTCTAGGGAGAAAGTTTTCTCAGGAAAATAAATTATAGTCAGCCTTCATGCCATATGAACAATCCTGTCCTGCTGAGTTATCTTTGAAATGTGAGAATTAAGGAGAGTTCATATAATCAGCTCGTTTGGTTTTTTTCTAAATTAAAATTAGTTTCACCGGGGCAGGAATAATGGTTCAGCAGTTAAGACCACTTAACTGCTCTTGCAGAGGACCTGGGTTTGGTTTCCAGCACCCACACGGTAGTTCACAACCATCCTTAACCATCAGGTGGGCTTTCTTCTGACCTCTGTCGGCACCAGGCACGTTTGTAGTATATACACATATACGCAGGCAAAACATTCATTATACATAAAATAAATTTGATAAAAAGTTTTAGTAATTTGCTGATACTCAGCAATACACATAGATACATTACTACAGGCTATTAACTGACTAAAGAATTTTATATAATTAAAATATTACATAGAGCTAAAGGGTCAATTGAATGAATATCAGACTTAGAAATTAACTCTGAAAAATTAAATCCAGTATCGGCACTTCCAATGTGTCCAAAAGCGAAACTTAAAAACATATTTTAATAGCCCAGCATAGTGACATTGCCTTTAAACCAGTACTTGGGAGGCAGAGGCAACTGATTCTCAGTGCCAGCCTGGTCTATGTAGTAAGTTCCAGGACAGACATAGTGAGACCTAGTGTAGAAAAGCAAACAAACAAAAAACAAAAGGCATTTTATTTTTAATTGTGTGTGTGAGCATGCACACCTGTCCCGCATCCAGACGCCCTGAACCTGGAGTTACAGGAAGTTGTGAGCCACCTGATATGGTGTTGGGAACTGAACATGGGTTCTTTGCAAGATCACCACACTCTTAGCCACTGAGCTATGTCTGCAGCCCCCAAAAGCACAATGTTTAACTTCTTTATTCTTTCTTCATATATTTATTAGCCTTTCCCAAATACAATGCTCTCACCGTCCCACCAAGAAAGACATTTGAAACTATAGTACTAAGAAGATAAAAGAAGATATAGGAATAGTGATTCAGTCTTGATAAGATTCAAGATTTTTTTAAACCCAGTGTCTACACCATTAATCTTAACATTACGAAGGCAGAGGCAGGTGGATCTCCAAGTTCAAGGTTAGCCTGGTCTATAAAGTGAATTCTAGGACAACAGGGCTACATAAACCTTGTCTCATCCCCCCCACTCCCAAGTTTTTTCAAAAATACATTACATGTGTGCATGTATCTGCCTGTGGATGAGTGCCTAGGAGTGCAGTTCTGAAGCTGGAGTTATAGGGAGTTGTGACCCTGATATGAGTGCATAGACTTGAACTCAGGTCTTCTGCAAGCACAGTCACACTTTTAGAGCTATCTCTACAGTTCTTTATAGGTGCTTGTTAAAAATTCTTTTCTTAAAATGACATCTTTGTGTTTTGGCCACATTTAAACAGGCCAGAGGAGGCGGCACAGCTTTGTGTCCAGGAGTGAGAGGACATGGGTCAGTTTATAAGGGATACCTTGAGAAGAAAAATTGCAAACTAGAAAGGTATTGTCCCTGAAATGGATATTTCAGAGCTGAAACGCAAAACTACAATAGTACACTAGTACAAGTAACTTTCAATTACCTTCTTAGAGCCGGGGAGACAAGATCAGGAATTTGGGCTATCAAAGGTAGACTTAGGAGACACTTGCAGAATTGGGGTACACGGTCACTGAGGAGGCACTGCTGGTACTGTTGGGGGTACTTCTGGGAGCTGTTAAAAATGGTCAGGCACCAACATTCACTACAAAGGAGGGCAACACTGTTAATGAAAAATCAGCTATCTTGGGCTGGAGAGATGGCTCAGAGGTTAAGAGCACAGGCTGCTCTTCCAAAGGTCCTGAGTTCAATTCCCAGCAACCACATGGTGGCTCACAACCATCTAAAATGAGATCTGGTGCCCTCTTCTGGTGAGCAGGCACACATGCAGACAGAGCACTGTATACAAAATAAATAAATAAAAAAATCAGCTATCTTCCCTCTAGTGGCCCACAGTAGTATAACAAGTACCTAGCAGCACATGCATCACAAAGAGCCTCAATAAGGTCTGTGCCTCCGAATGTACAGGCTCCTGAGAACACCTCCCTCCGTCCCTCTCCCTCCCCGCCACATACACACAGTCTTGGGTGTTTTATTTATTTATTTATTTATCTATTTATTTATTTATTTATATATTTTTTAGCACTAACACGGTTAATTGTTAACACGGTAACAATTTCTGTTTTTAAAAAGAAAATACAAAGTCATAGAGGAAAAAAGTCTGTCCTACTGATGAAATCTGATCACTGTTATACTTTCTTAGGATTTTTCAGAACATTCCATCATGTTTAAATTGCAATTTCAACAGGTTACAGCTCTCTAAACTGCTTCTGAAAATATCTTAGGAGACTGGAGAAATGGCTTAATGGTCGGAATACTTGCTGCTCTTGCAGAGGGCCTGGGTTCAGTTTCCAGCACCCCACATGGTGGCTCACACCCATCTGTAACTCCAGTTCCAGAGGATCCAACATTCTCTTCTGACTGCCATCAGCACCAGGCAGCAGAATATACATATATAAAATCTGGCAAAACTCAGATATTGGATAGAATAATCTTTAAAAACCACCTTAACATAGCTTCAAAAATTGCTCTCATCAGTACATACTTATTTACACCAGAGGATAGCAAACCATTCCCAAGCATGGACTTGTGAATCACATATGGGAACTAAGACAGGAGGTCTTAACAGGAGGGCCCATCATCACCCTCAGCCACTACAATTATTTTAACTATTTGTTTTACACATTTTAAGATTTTTGGGGGGGGAGAGAATTTTACTGCCAAACCATTAGAAAACAACAGATTTCTTAGGAGGATATAGTGTAATCACTGTAATTTCCTACTTTCTGATTTAAATTTGGACAGGGTTTTGCAGTAACTCAAACTCAAGGAGATCCACTTGCCTTAGTCTCTTTTTCCCAAAGATTTTATTTTTAATTGTGTGTATTGTATGTATGTATGGGTGTGAGTAGCTGTACATCAGTACTGATATCCACAGAGCCAGAGGCACTGGATACCCTAGAGCTGCAGTTACAGGCAGCTGTGAGGCTCTGGAAATGGAGCTTTGAACCAAGCTCATAGCCTCTGAGAGAGCAGTACTGGCTCTTAACCAGTGAGCCATCTCTCTAACATGTGGTGTTTTATATTAGAATTTGCTCAAAAAATAGTAGAGTGAGTTTGGGATCTGTACAATACTTTGAAATATTATTTTGAAACATGGTGTTTGAAGTTTTTATTTAAGCTACATCAAATTACATATATATTTGTGTTTTGTGATACTTCAACAAATTCATGCAGATGGCTAATCTTTCTTTAATTTTTAATTAATTACACTATTCACTTTGTAACTCAGCTGTAGCCCTGTCCTGGTCTTAGTCTCTTGAGTGCTAATATTACATATGTGCAACCAACCCCTTCCTATTTTCAGGACTACAAAAGATCTTTGTATTTTGTATATGCACACACATGCACAAAGCCCCAGTAACATACCATCCATTTATTCTATTTACTAGTATCTCAAAATTATTTTAATATGCATTTCTTGGATTGCTGAGGTATGTAAAGTTTTACATATTTAATGGTCCCCTATGTCTGGAAAAGTCTTTCTTTGGAATCTAAAAATTTTTTAAGCATGACTTGAAAAGCTGCCTTGTGCCTTTCCTTATACCCACTTCCTAGAAGCTTCAATTTCAATATGCACTGGTCATAGAACACCATCTTCTTGTCTTCACTCCTCTTTAGGACCTCAGACCTTCATGAGAATACAGACCTCTTCTTCTCGCACTCCCTTTCTATCGTTGCACCACAGACATATCCTTATCTGTATCTCTTTCCTTTCTATTATCTGTCTCAGATAATAAGGCTGTGGTGACTCCCAACTATATAATTATTTTTTGTTGCTACTCCCTAATTGTAATTTTGCTACTGTTATGAATTATAGTGCAAATATCTGTGTTTTCTGATGGTCTTATGGTGACCCTGTGTGAAAGGTTCGTTTAATCCCCAAAAGGGTCTCATCCTGAGTCTAACCATTACCCTTAGCCTCCACACAACCATGGGCATACATGCATTAACTGTCCCCAACCCCCGCAAAAAAAAATACAGAGATGATTTTCTGTCTTCCATAAATCCAGTAACTTTGTGTTGGTTCAATCTGTTAAGTTCTTGGTAATCTGTCACAGCCCAAATAGGAAACTAGTGTACAGGCCATCAAATGGGCACAATGTGGGGCTGGAGAGACAGCTTAGAAGAGCACTGACTGTTCTTTCAGAGGACGCAGGTTCAATCCCCAGCACCCACATAGCAGCTCAGAACTGTCTGTAACTACCTTTCTAGGAGATCTGACATCCTCACACAGACACACATGCAGTCAAAACACCAATATACATTTAAAAAGGGGGGCACAATGGTAGTACATTAAAGGGGAATCGAAATAGTGGGGACAGGTGTTTAGGAAGAATTATCAAAGATCCAGAGCTGACTGAAGAAGTGAGGTTGTTCAGGAGATGGTCCACATGGAAGCTCAATTATCTGCAAGAAACACAGAGGACAGAAAGGTTTCAGTAGGGCAAGATTACTGCATTATGTATATAAGTCTAGTAAGAGTAAAAATTTGTATAGTACGCACAATTCTAACATACTTCATAACCTATGAAGGTCTTTACTCACAAGCATACTGAGGTCTAGAGAAATTAACTTGTAAAAGACTTTTATTCTCCCAGTTCAATTGTTGTGTGGGAGGCTTACTGCCTCCTGCTAACCCAGGCCTAGTCCTAGAACCTTTTAGCCTCCTTGCAATCTAACCTAGGTCTAGAATGTTTCAGCCTCTGAAACTTACTGCTTAATAAGCTCACCCTTTCTTTTTCTTTCTGAGCTTTGGGCTAGGGCTGGTTCAACTCAAACTGTTAGCTCAAACTCCTCTCCCAACTAACTTATTCAGTCTTGGTTTTCTGCCTCTGAATTGCTCTGCTTGGCCTCAAACAAATCCAAGCAATCTGCTCTAATCTCTTGACTCCTCATTCTCTGGCTCATTTGGTTTTCACCTGAGTTCTCTCTTTACTGTCCCAGTAAAACTGGCCCCTCTTTCTGTATTGCCCCTAAGTAGCTTCACTTTCTTTTTTCTCCTAGTGAGAGTTGGGCATATCCTATTCTGTCAAACTTTTCTCTGATTCTTCACCTTTTCTGCCACTCATTTTTTCTTTTTAATATATTTTTAAAAATTTATTACAATGTATTAATTTTGTATCCCAGGTGTAGCCCCCACCTTGTCCCCTCTCACATCTCCTCCCATGCCCCTTTCCCAGCCCACTGATAGGGAAAGTCATCCCTTCCATCTGACCCTAGCCTATCAGGTCTCATCAGGACTGGCTGCATTGTCTTCCTCTGTGGCCTGGTAAGGCTGCACCCCCATCAGGGGAGGGTGATCAAAGAGCCAGCCACTGAGTTCATGTCAGAGACAGTCCCTGTTCCCCTCCACTTGGATACTGAGCTGCCATGGGCTACATCTGTGCAGGGGTTCTAGGTTATCTCCATGAATGGTCCTTGGTTGCAGTATCAGTCTCAGAAAAGACCTCTGGGCCCAGATTTTTTGGTTCTGTTTTTCTCCTTGTAGAGATCCTGTCCTCTCCAGGTCTTTCTATCTTCTCCTTCTTTCACAAGATTCCCTCTTCTCTACCCAAAGTTTTTCTGAGTCTCAGCATCTGCTTTAATACCCTGCTAGGTAAGAGTCTTTCAGAGGCCCTCTGTGGTAGGCTCCTGTCTTGTTCCTTGTTTTCACCTTCTTCCGATGTCTATCCTGTTTGCCTTTCTGAATGAGGATTAAGCATCTTAGCCAGAATCCTCCTTAGTTTCTTAGGTTTACAGATTTTTATCCTCCTTAGTTTGTTTAGGTGTACAGATTTTAGTATGTTTATCCTATATTGTATGTCTAATATCCACTTATAAGTGAGCATATACCATGTGAGTGTTTCTGCTTCTGGGATACATCATTCAGATTGATCTTTTCTAGTTTCCACCATTTGCTTGCAAATTTCATGATTTCTTTGCTTTTAATTGCTGAGTAGTACTCCATTGTGTAAATGTACCACAATTTCTGTATCCATTCCTCAATTGAGGGACATCTGGGTTGTTTTCAGCTTCTGGCTATTATGAATAAAGCTGCTATGAACATGGTTGAGCAAATGTCCTTGTTGTACACTTGAGCATATTTTGAATATGCCTAGGAGTGGAATAGCTGGATCTTGAGGTAGCACTATTCCTAATTTAGACATCACTTTAAAACATGGGTGCTTCCTCCTACAAACTGTCTTTACCTTCATTGTTTGGGAATAAAGGCCTGTACCACTACACCTGGACTTGGACCTATGCTTTTCTTTACCTGAAACTTGCTCTATACCAGGCTGGACTTGAACCATCTGCTTGCCTCTGTGTCCTAGATTATAGGCCTGTTTGTATTCCAGCCGGATCACACAGATCTAGAAGGTCTTTGGATGTGAACTCTTGCCAGAACAATCAGGTTCTGAATTAAAATTCCTCTACATTAACTTCCTGGGATCACATAGTAGATAGTAATCCTCAGACAGAATGAAGTAGCCTAGCCTCTCTAATGTCCACCAACTGCTTCTCTCCACATTGTAAAAGGAAGTACATAAGAAGACATCAGCAGCTGAGACTAAACAACCATCAGGTATCAACGTGGTAAGGACCAGCAGAACTTGAATATTTTGTCCGAGACAAGGACAGCGGTAATGGGTTGACAAGAAAACCTCTGGATTTGTTTTTATCAAAATTGGTCTGTTATGCAAGGTATGTAGTCTTCCTTAACTACTCAGTATAAATCGTAAGTATGAGACGGATTCCACATTTGACATAATCCGAGTTCTTCTTTTCAAAATATCTGAGGCGGAGTTGAAGGCTGGGCTTCATTCGGACCCATCTGTAAAATACCTAGCCGTTCGGAACTGTTAGGAGTCTCAGCACACTACCCAGCAAGGAATTTACGATTACCGAGTTCTCCTGGCCCACAGGCTCGAGCCGGCCGTGACCCCGCCCCAGGCCCGGGCCGCACACCTCGAGCCCGCCCCTCACTTCCTCCCTCCCTCTCCCGTCGGAGCCGCTCACGCCGGTCTCGCCCGGCTCGGCCTTCCCAGGCCCTCCCGCGCCGCTGGAGATGGCCGCTTCGGCGCGGCCCGCGGCGGAGCCGTGGAACCGCGTGAGGATCCCCCAGGCGGGCTGCCGCCGCACACTCACGGTGCAGGAGCCCAGCGCCACCCTGGGTGAGTGAGGCGGGGGAGGATGCTCGGCCCCTCTCCGGCAGCCGGCGGGCCGGCTCACGTGCGACGGGGGCGGGACTTCCTGCGCGCGGGGGACGCCGGGAAGGGGCGCGCCGGCCGGAAGGTCCGGCCTGGGCAGTGCGGCGTGGGGGTTACCCGGGACTGGGAAGCTGGTGTCCTCCTGAGTTGCCTTAACTGGAACGTCACAGCAGGGCTAGCCCGGGCCTGACATGTGCAGCTTGTAACCCCCAAACGCTGCCTGGGACCCTGTGCTGTCCCCAGGGATCGGGGCTGTCACCCAAGTACCCAGCACCATGGCCTCGGACCTCGGGCGTGTCTTTAAAAGGGAGCTGGTTTTTCCCTTAACGGGCAGGGAGCTACTCCGGGCTCTGGGTTCTCAAGGAGGAAAAACAAACAAACAAAAAAAGGAAATCAGTCCCGAGACAGTTTTAGTGGTTTCATTAGAAAACAAGGACTCCCAAAGGGTCGTGGAGGTGGCAGCTCAGTGGGATCTGTGTTTTGAGTTGTAATTTATATTTATATGATGTGGAGGGGCGCATGCATATCCACTGGATTATGTGATTTGATTTACCCGCTCTCAAATCATGGGCAGGACCTCTTTTAGGACTTTCTTCCCATGATCCTTTAGAAAAGCCTATTGGGTGGGTGGGAAGATGTTCCCATGCTTACGGGCAAGATCACATGTTGATTCCCGGGATTCACCGGGTAGAAGTCGGGAACCTACTCCCCCAAGTAATGTGTTCTCTGGACTCCACTGGACCCAATGCTGTGTCTTGTCCCTTCACCCAGTAAAGAAATGTAATAAAATATTAAAATAAATAAATGCAAATATTAAAGTGGAGGTCTTTTGAAGTGTGAGGTAATACCTGGGTGCCTTAGTTTTTTATGCAGTGAGAACAGCCTACCTGCAGCCTGAAGGATGTTTTAACTACAAACAAACGTTCAGATCAGGAGACACAGCTACCAGGATATGCTGTACTTTTGGTTCTTTAACTTTTGTTTCTGTTTTGTCTTTTGAAGCTGACTGTCAGCTAAGAAATTTTATTTCTAAAACTGAGGTATTAGCCCACTCAAAAATGGGAATAAAAATAGTACCAACTTCTTGGCTGTATTGGGGGAATAAAAGAGGTGATACCACAAAGCATTTGTACCTGCCTGGTAAAACTGTCAACGGATAGTAGTTATTATATTAAATAGACACATTTGGTAATAATTGTTAAATATAACCTCTTAAGTCATCTCGCCCATCTTTCCATTTACTTTTCCTATGCAGTTTACAGTTCCTTCTAATTCCTTTCTAGTCACAATAAAAAAAAAAAAAACAGAATAATATGGGAAATCCACCAACGCTTCATCACTCAGGTAGCTGATTTAAATTCTCCAGATAGTTGGTTTGGATGGAGAGCATTTTCCCTTCGAAAGTTTGTGTTTCCTTTTTGAACCACAAGGTGGCACATCACACCTGTTCACAGAACCTTGGGTGGCCTTGGTGGTGTCTGTTTTCTAAATATAGCTTCCCATTGATATCCATGGGGGATTGGTTCCAGGAATCCTTCCATATAAAAAATGTGCACATGCTCAGGTATGTTTAACATGGTACAGTGTAGATAGTATTTGCAGTATGACCTATATACATCTTTATACATTAAAACTATCTCTACATTGCTTATGATATCCTATACAATGTGACTGCTATCGAAACACATTACAGATGGAATTTTAGGGGACTATATTCAGTGTGAGGTTGGTTGAATGAACAGATGGCACTCAGGTAGAAGGCTGAATGTATTATATATTCTTATCAAAAAGTGGCATCCAGATACAGTTCCTTTGCCTTTGAAAGCTGTAACTTTATGCATTCTGTGTTGCTTACCTTCAGAGCAAAGTGAGGGTTTTAAAGACAGATTGAACTTGTGCCCAGCTTTTATATATTTGGAGTGCAAGTGTATGCCAAGTGATGACTGTACTCATATTACAGCCATGGCAAGAAATGATATAAAGACATACACGTATTTGTGTTTAACATGTTCTCTTATTGATCATGTGCCACCATTTTCCAATTTCTCTCTCTCTTAGAATCCTTCATTATATTTTTATAGTTGAGGTTGGTTTGTGTTTTGATTTTTTTAAAATAAGTAAGGCAGAACATTTCTTTCAGCATATTTCTCAGATGACGCAGTAAATGTGGAAATGCATACTGAGTCTTGTTTCAACTGTCTCTGCTTTAGGTGTTTGCATTGCAGCTGTCATTAAGGGCTGCCGTCTGGTCACACAGTCACTCAGGAGCCAGACCTTGGATGTGGAAGTCGATGTGTTGTGCTCGGTTCTCTACAGCAATCACAACAGGCTGGGCCACCACAAGCCCCATCTGGCCCTCAGACAGGTGAGTGGAAGCTCTGCTCTACACGTGGCCCGGAACTAATGAACGTAAGGGCCTCACTGCCACTTACTGTTTTGTTATTTACGGAAAGTTCATACATTATTTTGATTCTTAACTCTATAAGATATAATTACATGTTAGCTTTTTCAGTCTTTTGCTTTTCCAAAATCATTTCAAAACATAATTTATAGTCAAGGAAATATATTTCAAAGCTGGGCGTGGTGGTACACGCCTTTAATCCTAGCCCTTAGAGACAGAGGTAGAGGATCTCCATGAGTCTAAGGCCAGCCTGGTCTAGGTGGTGAGTTCCAGCACAGCCAGGGGTTTGCAGAGAGACCCTGTCTCAAAAAATAAAATGGATGAACAAACAAAAAAGTGTATTTTGATTCTGTCCTGTTTAATTTCCACCATGTTCAGGCTCTTAACAGTGCCTTTGTCTAGTTCAAAAGTAAACTAATTTAAACCCTAAAGTCTTAAAAAAGAAAACAGTTGTGGTTTGGTATTGTGGTTTACTTCTTTGGAGTCATGATCTAATCAGCAATGTGTTGGTGTGAGTGGGCTTACAGTAAGTTGTGGTGCAGAGTGACTTCATGTAATTTTTAGAGATTAAGGAAATCTTGTGATCTTCAGCTCCAATACTAAGACTGCAACATGGCAGAGAGCTGCTGTAGCTGTGTTCTGTATGTACCATTCATGTATTCACTTTGCTAATTCTGCAAGTACCCTTTCAAGACTCAGTGTTCTACCCACTATGTGACAGAACCATCTTTCCAGTATTTATTTTTCAGAATTCTCTGTTGACACTATGTTGGATATACAACAATGAAAAGGACTTAGTTTCTCACTCTACAGAATCATGTTTTCTGTTTAGCTATACTCCATTGCTTAAGGCGCAAGGAATGAAGATTCCCTCATCAGAGAGGACCATGGTCTTTCCCTAAATTTTCTTCTCTAGGGCAGCTTTTTCCCAGGTCTTCTAATCCAAGAACAAGCTTGTTTACTGACTTCCTTGCTGATGTTCTTAACTGTTTTCTTTCCCTTTCTCTCTTCCCCTCCCCTAAACCATAGTTTACTCACTATTTTCTAAGTATGTTACTATTTTGAACCGTCAATATCTTAAAAGATGGTGTCCAGACTTAGAAATTAAAAAAAGATAACATGGCCTTCCCCCTTCCCCCTAATGAGAACCTACTAACTCATGTTGTAAGAACTGGATTACACTGGTGAACAAAATGGACCAGTTATATTGTCCACAGAAAGTTTATAGTATAGCTTAGAGAAAAGGGTAGTCAGTCAGCCAGTCAGTCAATAACTGGTATGCCAGCTGGTAAGAAGTGCTATAAGGAAAAGCAGAGAAGGGGAGACTACAATTATTTTTGTTTTTTTTGAGAAAGAATTTTTCTGTGTAGCCCTGGCTGTTCTGAAACTTGCTCTGTAGATCAGGCTGGACCTCAGAGTTCTACCTGCCTCTGTCTCCCGATTGCTGGGAGTAAAGGCTTGCACCTGGCTAGGATTGCATTTTTTAATGAAGCATATCTATTTTAGTAATTAGTTAGGTACTTTATATGTTATCTACTCTAGAAAATTTATTAATTCTAGAGTGCTTTCCTAACCCAGCTAGCTCCCAAATGATTGAGACAGAGACCTGTTGATTTATTTACCAAGTTTAAGCACTATAACTGAGCAGGTACGATTCATACTAATTTTCTAAACTACTCTGTTACCCCCAGCCACACACCCCAAATTACTTGCCAATATTTGTTTTGTCTGAGCTGGAACAGCAGATCCATCAGACCACCTCCTCTCTTTCCATCTTCTTCCTTCTCCTCTTTGGTCTTTGTAGTCCCTATCTGAGACCCCACGTCTGGGAACTGGTGCCCTGCCAACCTCTCTTCTGCCCAGCCAGAAGATAATAATTTATTATTTTTTTAATTAACCAATCCAGGATAAATGGGGAGCAAAGTTTACTCAACACTGTTCAGTATATGTAAGAATGCACTTGCCTGGACTGCAACTAGATTTGGGGTTCACAATTTACATTTGAATATATAGACCAACCCCCAACATCTATATTACTAGAATTGGGATGTATGATATACCATGTTAATGTGCTAGCATACCTTTTACAGAGTAGGTGTTCAGCATAGTTGTTCTGTGACTAAGTCACCTTCTCCATTTCTGGAATTTGCTTTTCTGTTTAACTAGCCTCACAGCTGTATATGTGTTCTCTCAACAAATTATGATATTGAGACTTCCATTCATTTTGGTCACTTTATAGCATTCAGTACACTTGGCAACTGGTAATTTTCTTGAATTGAGAAATTTATTGGTTGGTTAAATTCCATTGTCATAAGCAGAAGCAGTTGTTCTGGGGTTTGTGTTTCCTTGCCCTTAAAGCAGAAGGTCTTCTGTGGCCTATTTCCATCTGGTGAAAGTTTGCTTTCTTTGCATTCTTGGTTGTATCTGTGACACTGTTGTATTATTCAGATACTAATTTAAGCTGCAACTCCTCCAGGTAGAACAGTGCTTAAAGCGTTTGAAAAACATGAATTTGGAGGACTCAGTTGAAGACCTGTCACAGTTGTTGTCTGCCAGGTAGGTGGCCTTTTGCTTTGTCAGGAGCACCCTTTGTATTCTCTGCTTGGTGCTGAGGTATAATCAACTATACCGAGATGTACACATTGTTTTAATAAGGGAAACCTGTTGACTGAGAAGAGAGGGGGGCTGGTGAGGCACTGGAACAGGCTCACAGCAGGTGACAGTGAAAGAACAATGGGGTGCTGCTGGGTGTGACCCCCTCAGGCTGAGTCTTCTCTTGAGTACCACTGTAGAAATGCTGTGCTTAAAACTGAAAGTATGTCCTTTTCTGTTTTTGTCAAGTGAAACTCAGCCTGGAGCTGCTGAAAACCGTGTTGTCCCCAGCCAGCCGGTGGTGGAGGTAGCAATGATGAAGGTTTTGGGGGGCTGCAAGTTGTTGCTGCGCTTGCTGGACTGCTGCTGCAAGGCATTCCTGTATCCTTCAGTGTGGGAGCGCCTTCTTTTGAATGAAGGCTGTTGGGTACATTGAACTTCTGTTGGAAAGCTGTGCTCTAAGGTGGTGTAACCTGTGGGAATTTCCTAGGGTGTCAGATCCCCTAAAACTGGAATTGTAGGCCGTTGTGAGCTGCCGTGTGGGTGCTGGGAATTGAACCTGGGTCCTTGGGAAGACCAGCCAGGCCTCTTAACCACTGAGCCATCTCTGGAGCCCAAAGATTTATTTGTATGTTTTTATGTGTATGAGTATGTTGTCTTCGTGTACACCATAAGAGGACATCTAATTGTATCACAGATGGTTGTTAGCCACCATGTGGTTGCTGGGAATTGAACACAGGACCTCTGGAAAAGCAGCCATTGCTCTTAACTGCTGAGCCATCTCTCCAGCCCCTGTGAGAATTCTTAATGCTTTGCCTCTTGGCTCCTCTTCCAGAAATGGCTGTTGTGGGTGGTGCCAGAGACTCTCTGTCTCTATCTAGCACGTATTCTAAGAGCTTGACCATTACCATTGCTTCCTTTCAGACACCGACTGTAATGTCAGGAGCTCCAGTAGAATGGATATTTCTGCTTTTAGTGTAATGTGACTTTATTAGTTAATAGGTTTTTACTTCCAGTTTATTTCTTCCATAATTTTAACTTACAAATCTCAAATTCCTTTGGTTTTGATTTTTTTGCCTTAAACTGATTGTTCAGATTGACTGTAAAGCACTTGGGGCTGCAAGAATTCATTATTTTGAACCTAGTGATGGTTGGGCTGGTGAGCAGGTTATGGTATGTTCACATTTCTATATTTGTCTTTCCTTTTTACATGACCCAGGTTTGTTATTAGTGTTCACACAGTTTCGTTTCCCACTGTTGGCCCTGGGATCTGAAGGTTGGGCTTCCCTTTCTTTGCAAACAGTTGATTTGCAGACTGTAAGCTGGGTGCTGGTGGTTATGTCAGAGGTGTGGGCTTTGCCTCTGAAACCACATGATCAGATTGACACTGAGGAGCTCAGAACGTGAATTCCTAGGACCTATGAACTATGATAATAGTAATAATAATGGTTAGTGCTATTATTAGTAATATTGCAGTAGTAATATTGTAGTGGGCTTTTGAAAAGCTGCTGTTTCTGGGCTGGCCATGTCATTTTTTCTTTTCTTTTTTTTTTTGTGACAACTGGTTTCTAATATTTTTTTGGTTTCTAAATTAATAATTAGAAATACAAGTTGCCTCTCCTTGTGTGCTCTAGATTTTTTTTTTTTTGCCAGACACACTGTTCCTCTTGAGGCGTATTTTGTTGATATAAGTAACACTAGTAATACCCTCAAACTAAAGAAAGGCATTTTCTTGTGTGTGTGCGTAAAAAGGTTCGATGGATAACTAGACACAGAATTAGATCATTAGCTCTGATTTGAATGTAGCAGAACTGTCAAAACAAAAACAAAACAAAAAACCCAGAAGATTCTACCTTCAAACATAAACCTTACTTCGATGTCTTCACCCAGATACCTCATTTGTATTTTCAATCATAATTTTTAAAAAATTATTATTATTTTTTACATCCCAACTGCAATTTCCCCTCTCTCCTTTCCTCTTAGTGCCCCCTAACTCTCCTCTCCCCCCAGCCACTCCCTCTTCAGGAAAGGGCAGGCCTCCTAAGTACATCAGCCTGCCACAGCATACCAAGTTGCAGTAAGGCTAGGCCCCTCTTCTGTTAAGGCTGGAGGAGGCAACCTAGAAACAGGCAACAGAGTTAGAGACAGCCCCTGCTCCCACTCTTAGGATTCCCACAAGAAGACCAAGCTACACAACTGTCAGCCCTATGCATGCTCCTTGGTTGGCTGTTCAGTCTCTTGAGCCCCTATGAGCCTAGGTTAGTTGATTCTGTAGATATTCTTATAGTGTCCTTGACCCTTCTGGCCCCTACAGTCCTTTTTCTCCCTCTTAAGGATTCCCTAAGCTCTGCCTAATGCTTGGCTGTGGATCTCTGCATCTGTTTCCAGCAGTTTATTCTACGTATTTTTAATCAGAAGTAATAGCATTTGAATTACTAGTATTACTTTATTAAAAGAAAATTTAAGATAGGATTTCACTGTAGCCCAGGTTAGCTCTGAATTCATGGTTCTCTTACCTTAGCCTCCCAAGTGCTAGAATTGTAGGTGTATATTACCAAGCTGGGCTTGCTAATAATGTTATTTGAAAATGTTTTTTAACTTTTGCTGTTTTCTAAAATGAAAAGGGCTTTATATTTTATGGATTGAAACAATGGTTTATGCTTAGAATCTCAAAAACATAAAAATGTGAAGAACTTGCAATGTACCTAAAATCTCATCTAGATAAAATATTCATAGGATTTTTATGTACACATCTCTTTCGGAAGTTTTGTTTTTGAATAGCATTTCATGCTTGGGTTTTGTGTTTTGGGTGGATTAATCTAGCGTCTTGCAAATACATACCCTAGGCATTTGTTCTGTTTTGTTTAATTTATAATGGCCGAGCCTGATAGCTGTTTATTCAGTTTTGAATATGTTTATTACATAAATTTGCAGACTGTATTACCAGCTAATTCATGAGCTTCTGTTTCTTTCTAGGGTTCTTCATAAAGGACTTTTAAGGAGGCTGATTTCCTTATATGAGCCATTGTTTGGATTGTTTCAGGAGGTCTCCAGGATTCAGCCCATGCCTTACTTCAAAGATTTTGCCTTTCCCTCTGACATCACTGACTTTCTAGGTCCCCCTTACCTTGAAGTCTTTAATAGAAAAACCCCTGCAGCTTTTGCCACTAAAGGAGTAACTAAGTTGCTAAACAAACTATTTTTAATGAAAGAACAACTACCAAAGATCAATGAAGATAGAATTTCCAAAACATCTCAACAAATGAAAAGCAATCAGAGTCGTGTGGACCTGGGACAGCCAGTGAAAATTAGTAAAAAGACCAAAAAAGGTGAGTTGCTTGGATAAGCACATCATTTCCTCTTTTCTTTTACATTTATTGTTTTTTCTTTCTTTAATACTTACTTATAAGCCTTTGAAAGCATGATATAGTCATGCATTGTGTAGAAAGAAATTCAGAATCTTACTTCTTAAGCCACACTGATTATATTTAGGGAGGTATGAATATTACCCATTTTCAAAGCTTTGCTTCTGGTTCCTTCCTGGTCCTTTGCTTGATTCTCTTTTGTAGTGACTTGACAGGAAATGTCATCTAGTTAGTATTTGCTGGAGGTTTGAAAGTAATATGGCTGAGTTTTTCTTTTCTTTTAATTCCACAGAACAGCCTTCGGGATTTGATGTGCGGGCTTTCTGCACGAGGCTGCGAAACAAAGCTGCTCAGGTCTGTCTGGTTTAACTTCATGGCTTTTAACTTCTGCCAAGTTTAGAGGAAGCTCCTTAGTAAGGAGGGAGGTGGACTTTGCTCTAATAAGCTTGGTTGCACTCCTAGTTTTCAGGGTGTGCTGCTGAATGAATGAGACAGGGTTTTTAGTGGTCCGAGTTACTCCACTAGTGGAGGGTGTTCAGAAGTTTGCTAATAGGCATTTCTCTGGGTTTTTAAAGTGACTACATGTCCTATCTTAAGTATGATGATGAGTAGTCAAGAGCATGGACTTACAGTGGCCCCACTTCGGATTAGCTGTGTGTCCTCTGACCTCATTACACCTCCCTTCTCCACTGCACGCACTCCTAAGTGTGGCTGCTGTCAGTGTGTGTAAGGGTTCGGTGGAGTCTTGAGTACGGTGAGCACTTCACTGACGGCAGCTGTTGTGAGTGACAGCCATTATCTCTGTCTTCCTCCTTATTTGTCATGAGTCACCAGTCATTCTTCTGGGGCTTCAGACTTAACACGACACCTTTTATTAGTGTCAGAAGATGTATGGACTTCATGAATAGTAAGTTAGTGCCACCCGCCAGCCTGTAACTGCTTTACTTTTATTACTCTTGGTCTGCTCTCCTTTATGGGTTATTCCATTTTATTTAAGAACTCTTAGTCATTTATAAGAAAGAACCCAGAGTTCTTTATTGAACTTTTTAATACAGATGGCCGCTTGCACTTTTATCTTGCCTATTTCATGAGTTCAGAAGGAGGAAGAGTAATAGCAGATCCTTCAAGCACCTGTACTATCTTAAATGCTTGTGTATTAACTTCCATAATCCTCAAAAAAGGCCTGTGAGAGAGATGCTTGTGTTACTGCTTTCAAAGTTCAAAGGTGTAAATTGAGGCATAAAGTCTCAAAAGTTATCCAAGACACGTAGTGAAGTGATAGGTGTAAGGTTTGAGTGCAGGCTACATGATTTCTTGTTACAGCAATCCCAGAGAAAAATCATTCAGTTCTGGTGTCAAGAACGTGGTGTGTATGGGCCTTACCACCTCTGCAGAGCCAGTTTGTAGGGAGCTGGTTGGTTAGCATCCTCCTTAATCAAGAGTAATTGCTTTCATATTGTTAGTAATTGGCATTCAAATGCTCAGCTTGTTTTTAGAGCAAATTATTGATCATAAAAACTGCTAGAGTCTTTAAGTTCATAATAACTTCTTTAGGTTCCTGTTGAGTGTGAGAATATTTATTTACTTATTTATTTGACAGGGTCTCACTATGTAGCCCTGGCTGGCCTGGAATTCATCATGTACACCAACAGGCTTACCACATAGAGACCCGTCTGCCTCTGTTTCCTGAGTGCTGGGATTAAAGGTGTGCACCACCACAAATCTGGAAATAAAGCAGGCTTTCAATGGAGGATAGGTAGACTTGGCAGATGGTGTAATTTTCATAATGTAGAAAAAGCTAGTAAAATCCAAACTTAACTTATTGTAGAAACGACTGAAGCAAAGATGCTTTCTTGAAAGTGGTGGAAGGTCAGAGTATGCACACATAGTCACTTTATCCTAGTCACTGACCGACTGACCAGCCTATCATGCTGGGTGCTTTCCAGGCTTTCCTGACTTCATGTTTTCAGTAACATTTATGACCCATCTTGAGGACTGTTCCTGGGGGAATAGAAATAAGCAAAAAACAAATGTAGTCAAAGTCAGGCCTGCTGACACAGGCCTGTTATCCCCGCTACTCAGGAGGCTAAGGCAGGAGGATGGCAAATTCAAATCCTCTCTGATCTAGTGAGTTTAAATCAGCCTGGGTAAGTTGTTGAAGCCTTGTCTCAGAATTAAAAAGAACAAAACAAAACTAAAACCAAAGGGCTGGGGATATAGGCCACTTGCCAAGTGTATACAAGGTCCTAAGTTCAGTCTACAGTAAAGAAAATAGTCAATAAAAATAACCTCCCTAATAAACAAGAAAACAAGGTAGCTCAGTGATGTCACTGTAAAAGACTTATGATTTTCTTCCCCCTCATCATTAGACTTGACTACTATTTAAGGTTTTACATATGTGTTAGAGTATTTATCTTGGGTTTCCTGTGCACATGTACTTAAAAGGGGGCTACACAAAGTATTTGACTTGGTAGAGGGGTAAAAAGTAGTGTTAGAATGGATGAAAAGGATTAAAAGTTTCCTTTCAAAAGAACTTATTTAGAAAAATATTTTTAAATGAATCAGCTTTCAAAACTCTTGTCCTTTATTTACAAGTCACTACTATTTGCAATTTATTTTTCCTCACCTTTTTACATTTCAGGAGACCAACTGTGAGTTTAAATATTCTCAGTCCAAACCAAAGACAACCAAACTTCCCTCTCAGAAACTGAGAAGAACTCACTGGGCTAACAGTATTGTGCAAAGAATCCAAGTGGCTAAGACTTTCACCCAGCTTTCTGAAGAAATCCAAATGGCAATTGTGTGGTCCCGGAAAAAAAAGCTCAAGGCTCAGGCCACCTATCTGGGCAACAAACTTCTTAAGAGTAACAGGCTTAGACATGTGGAAGCTCAAGGGTATAGGTAATTATATTAAAAACTCCTTCCCTTTTTCATTAAAGTGTACATGTGCACATTATCTCCTTAGTTTAAAATGGGATATCTAGCAGCTTTTGGGGTGTTAAAATAAGACCTACTCTACAGTTTCTTGTGTTGCTAAGGTTAAGTCTGGGCAGTTGTGTTGGGAGGAAGAAAGTGAACTAAGAGTTATCTGGACTTACTAATTTATACCACATTATTCTCACTGGCTCATTTCAGAAAGTATTAAGAGTGCCTGTTGTATTCAGAGCCTGGGGCCAACAGCAATGGGTTGGTCCTTCTGTAGACAGCGTCAGCACTGCTCGGTGAGGATATGAGAGAAGTGAGTGCCTCTGCCTATGAGGCCCAAATAGGCTGCAGGGGTAGGGGCAGGTGTGATGCTTATAGCAGCCAGATTGTCACATTGATGTATTCAAGTTATTGGGTTTTTACACTCAAAGATGGAACAGTTCAGAATAGTGAGAAACAATTTATAATGATGAATAGTTAGAAGAGGGGTGACAAACAGGCTTATTGGTTGAAATGATAGTCTCTACTTCCCAAAATTATAGTGACCATAATGTCCTATTGCTGTTTCATTCATTCATTCATACATTTTTTCTGTAGTGCATTTTTTAATGTCCACAGTAAGCCGGAAGGTAGACAGTGTTATTCCCGTTTTACACATGGAGAGATCCATTTGCTCAAGATATTGGAACTGGAGATCTAGAACTCAATTCAGATCCTCTGATTCTTGTTTTTGTTTCTACTGAGATACACCCACTTTTACCCAATGAAAAGTCACTGCTTCTAGTCATGGCTGGGAAACAGGGATAATATATATATATATATATATATTTTTTTTTTTTAAGTAAGAACAAAGGGATTTGGGTAAGGCACATGGACCTTTGTTAATCTTTACCAACAACGATAAACCGTGAGGTACTGAGGCAGATGCCTAGTCTCATCAGCTGAGTTCTGACTGCAGGCTTGAAGGGGATGCAATCAGGTCACCTTCCAGCTGTCGGTTTGTCTTCGCCAGAAGGCCCCTCAGCACTTTATTCCTTCCTTTTGTTCACTTCCTGCTACATGAATGTAGCTAGAAGCAGATTATGACACGCAGAGCTTTTCATTTGTGAGATTTTGCCATTTCCACTCTTGTTCACCCCAGTAACAGATTATCAGCATGAGGGAAAGGCCATGGCTCTTCAGTGTGAGCAAGGCCACACCATTTGTGACCTCGCTAGGCAGTTTTGAGAATTGAGGGCAAAATGGAGGCACATCTGCCTGCATCCTGAATCAGAGGGAATCAGGCTCTTGGGTTGAAACTCCCATTTCCTTATTTTGTGTTTGATGTTATACATATATACAGGGCTAGGACTTGTAATAAATTGTGTACTTTTCCATTGGAAATTGGTGGAGACAGTGCTTGAGAACTTTTTAGCATCATAACTGAGATTTTTTTTCTTTTGTTCTTTAGTTTGCCAAAGAAGTTACAGTGCATGAAAACATCTCTTTGCAACTGCCTTCTTCGAGGCACTTCAAAGCATCCTCCCAGACAAAGAAGATCAAAGCATAAAGTTTTATCGAGACAAAGAAAACCACAGAGAAAGTTGCAGTCAACTTTTTTAAAGGAAGCCCAGCAGGTCCCTGAAGGGACTCTGAAGAGCACTAGGGGCACCAGTGCTAAGTGCAGACACTCAGGTGGTTCAGTTCAGAGGTCAGGTATCTGTCCTAATGGAAAACAGGTCTTGAGAAGACTTTCAAAGCCTGGCCTAAAACCAAAGGAGCTGGGGATCCATGGGAATCCTACAGGGGGCAGTGGATATGAAACTGGTTTATGGATGAAGAGACAGATATACAATGCACCAGAAAGTGCTAAGGAGGCAGATGACATTGATGATATTTTCGCTTTGATGGGAGTGTAGATGTACCTATGTGAAACTTCTGAGCAGTTAACAAAAGCTGGCTCAGTGTTCTGCTGCTTTCGGCGGGACTGTTCAGAGCTGGAAGCACTGCTTGTGTGGAAGCTGCTTCTGTGCAGCAGTCTGCAGGAGCGCACACCAGTTCAATACACTCACAGCACCTTTGTGTAAGTTAATCAGATAGTGTGTATTTTGCTTTGACTATGCAGCGTATTAAAATATCAACAGTTTATCACAGTCTACCTTGAGGAACACACCCTTCTGACTGAAACAAGCAGGTTTTTGAAAATGAGATGATTTTATTCTAAGGGTTAAAATCTGAGTAAGTTAGCAAAATCTTATATATCTGAAGGTAAACAGGGAGCAAGATTGGAGAGTAGCAAAGATGCACCATAAAGGGTCATGTGGTCTCACTTGGCCCCATTTCCTTTCTGAAGTTTTTACATTTTGTGCATGTGTGGATGTCAGGGTAATTTGTGAGAGTTGGTTTTCTCCTTCACCCGTGGGTTGCGGGGGTGGAATTCATGTTGTCAGCCTTAGCAGTGTGTGTGTTTACCCACTGAGCCATCCAACCTGCCCAGGTCCTCTTTTGGAGTAACAATGTGAGTGGATGCTATGTTATTAAAATGAATTACCAAGAGATTTGCCATTACTCAGATGGTTGAAACTATTATTTAATCTTCATTTTGTCACTGTACCTCCTAAGGGAATATATGAAAAGGCTTTGGTGTTTTCCTTTTTCTTGTTCCTATGAAATGCAGCAAAGAAATAGGTAAGTGTATGACAGGAATAAGGGCAGTCATATATTTATAACCTGATATCAAGGCCTTCACCTATTTGTACCTATCTGTACATCTGCCCCTGGAAATGAAAAGTCAAGAATTAAAAATGAGCTGTCCTGCCCATGAGAAAATGTAGTCATGGAAAATCTGCTCAACATTCAATTCCTCCAGGCCAGCAAGAGGCAGGAGGGGTGAGCTGAGGAGAACACGCAGGGAGCCTTCCCCTTGCCCTCTGTAGTGACCAGCTATCTAGTGACAGCACATAGCCTAAAGCCTGCAAGCCTGGGCACAGCTGGACAGGACTGTCTCCAAGGCCTGAGGGTGGGAGTGGTGGGGTGTGAATCTGGACTTGGCACACTCATTTCAATGAGAACACACTACTTAATGTTTTGAAACTTTCGGACTACAAGCACAAATCTCAACAAAGTTACAAGTTTGAATATGTCTTACTTGGGAGTCTTGGACTTGGGACATTCTACTATTGAAGTCTGCAAACAGCCACAACTTGTTAACAAATTCTGTAATCTGAAACACTTCCAGCTCCTAGCATCTCAGATAAGGGCTGAAAGCAGCAGCTGAAAGGTGTTAAAGTTCAGTTGTTTTAAATGCCCTATGTGAGAATTTGTGTACTTTCAGATCCTCTTGACACTGCTGTATCAAAACCTGTTGCGTAGGGCTGGACCTTGCCTTCTGCCCTGGGGACCTGTCCCAGCTTCTAGGCTTTTTAGTGTTTGATCTGTGTGTGTAGTGTATGTGTGTATATCAGTGTATGAACCTGGGCACTTGGGCATGTAAAGCTGGGAATGGAATCTATTGCCTCATATATACTAGGCCATTGTTTTATTGCTGAACTCCATTTCCCTTGCACTAGAGGTCCATGTCTTGAGGCTGCTCATGAAGTCCCTCAGGACCAACCAAGCTCCAGTGTATGAAAGCATGCTGAGCAAGCTTTCCTTCCACTTCAACACTATTTCTTGGCCACCTCACAAGTGTATTGCCATGGAAAGCTTTGACAGACAGCTCTGCTTTTGGCAGAAGGGAATATCTGTTATACCCGAGAGGCAGAGCAGGCCTAGGATGGGAGGGCCTCCAGGACCCTCCTGACTCCAGGCAGAGGGCCTCTTCCCTTGATGTAGAGCCACCCACTGCTGCTGAGGTTGACAATCTGTTCAGAGCTCGGTACTGGGATCTCCTTGGCTAAAGCTCCAAGCCTCCCACTTTGGGCTAGTTGACAAGTGCAGGTCAGAATCCAGAGGTGCTGCTGGCTCTGCCTCATGCTGCAGTTCAGTGCTGCATAGACAATCACCCATTTCTTCTGGCCATGGGGCTTGGTCAAGGGGATACTAGGATCTCTGTGCTTCCTCAACCCAGTTATCACAGCAGAAGGAAAGAGCAAGAACTGCTGGTTGGGTCACTCTGAACCCTTCCTGGGTTTTTTAGCAGCTTTTATCAAAAAGGAACTATGGGCTATTTTCCCCACCCCCTCCTGTCAATATAATTCATTTGACACCTATGTTTTGCTTTGTAAAAAAATTTTTACAGTGTAAAGGCCACAAAGTTGTGTAACCTTACCGCAGCTATAACTTCTAACAGCAGTCTCATTTTGAAATGCTAAGATCCTGGGTTTTGATTATTATCAATCCTGTGTTCATCCAAAGGGCAGTGGTTCTGCTCTCACATGACTGCTGTTTCCATGGCCTGGCAAGTTAACAATTTTTTTTCATATTCAAAGACTAGAAGAGTTATGAGCATACGTAGTCATTTCCTTTTCTACCTATGCGTGCTCTACAGAGAAGCACTCCGCCTTTACCTAGCTCACCTTTACATTTCCAACATTAAAGACAGCAGACATTTCTAAGAGAAACCCATTTATCAAACCTCTCTACACAGGAGTAGGAGGGTCTTCACAGATTTCTGTTGTTGGACTTGTCAGTTTGTAAAAGAGGAAAGCCAGTTAGCATCTGTCCTAACGAGCAATATGATTTAATTACTTATAACCCTCATACCAAACAAATTCTTTCTTCAGGATAATCCAGGTATTAAAGCCGAATTTCCTTCAAGTTGAAACGCACAATATTTAAAACAATATTGGAATTCTTCTAGGTGTTAACTCCAGTTGACATGAAGAACTTTGAAGTTTTATCTATTCTGGGAGCATTTACTTAAGACTTCCTGTTATATCTGCTATAAAGCATTTCAACAGATGTGTTCCAGAGTAGGTCACTGCACTGTGAAAAGAAAAGAAAACAATTTTCTCCCTTACCTCGGAAGTTGCAACACAGTCTCAATTCATGTTAACACATTTTTTTTAAAACAAACTCTTACAATCTCATAAAGAAGGGGAGGGCTGTGCCTTTTAGTCTGTCCTGTCTTCCTTTTCTTTTGTCAGTTTCATGGAATATTTTAAATCTGATCATCTACAACATCCAATCAATTTCAGGATTCTAAATGTTTTACCACGTCTTCCATTTCACTTTGTTCTCCAGAGTAGGTGTTGATAATAGTTTGATCTTTTTTTGTGATAAGAAATTCAACCACTTTGAAATATTTTTAGGTTAGAAAATGTCACATACTGAGACTTATTTATGTGTGCGACGTCACTCAGGCAAGAACACACTGGTTTATTAAGGTGAAGTCTTCTGTGCCGTGCCGCCAGCTCTGTTAGCGAGTATAGCATTTTAAATTTTCTGGCCAAATCTACCCTGCTGAAAACAGGCTTGTTTACAACATCTACAACTGAAGTAAGCAGATCTAACTTAAAGGAGAGCTACAGGCTGGATGTCAGATACTAACTGGCATGTGCAGTGTCTCTGTTAACTCAGCTCTGCCTCAGAGTCAGTTCTCATCCGTTTGGCAATCTACTACAGAAAAAATTCAGAAGCAACTACCATGCCTACTTACATCTTTTCTCCATGTCATTTATAAAATATAATAACCATAATATTAATCTGTATGGAGACTTCACAGTTACACTTTTCTATCTTGTTGGGCCAGAGTTCACACAAAAATTATCACTTAGTTTTTGTCTCTAGGTTCAAAGCCAAACCTTTCCAGATTAAACGTCTCTATGAGCATATTCCTATAAATGATTGCTGTGTTAAAGTGAATGTTAAAATTCTTTCAGGACAGCAGGCCTCCATGTATCAATTCATAGATTTATAGAGTGTTGGGTGACCTGTAGGGCCCTGGTCACATGTGGTAAATATGTGTGGTAGCAGTTAATTCCAGGGTCACATCTAAAAAAGCAAATGCCCTTAAAAAACACCAGGAATCCAATAGTGGATCTTAAGTCTAATCCTGCCACTTACAACTTGGCAAGAAAAGAAATTATGTATTTAAAGTGCATATATCAGTCACAATACATGACTCGTCTAGTGACATTTACCAGTGAGAAAATGAAACAAGTTGCTTTAAAACTGGTAGCCTCTAGCAGAAACCTATACATGTCATACAAAACCATAGCTGCCTGATCCTAAGGCCCATGCTATTTCACTTCAGCAGATACCTCTCTGTAACTAACCTCTCTGTAAGTGGTTTTTGCTTGTAACTGTCTTATGAGAAACAGGCATGTTTACTGTGAAGATCAATGATTTTATGTAGAGCAACCCCTCCCCTATCAGTTTTCATATAGCTCAGGTTAACTGTCAAGCTACATTCTGATAGGACTGGTCTTCAGCATATAGTTTACAAATCCAGCAGTGTGGGGCTATTGCCTCATCGGTCCCATTTTTGGAACTCAGTAATTCCACTGTTGTAGCTTCCCAAAAATTTTAACTTTCCTAGTCACAGTATGTTGTTAATTCAAACAAAGTTTAGAAAAGCAAAATTTATATTTTTTCAACATAGCAATATATTAACCATGATTTGCTAGTTTAACTTTGTGTGCTTTTTAAACCTATTTTATTTAATACTAAACAGTTAAAATAAATGGCTGTTTTATATGACAATGCTGAGGGTTCTGGGAAGAATTAGGATGTCAGTTCTGTCTCTAGGATTTCCACTGAACTTGAAGGGTAAAGGTAAAGAAACAAGACGTACATGAATGTAGGTGAATGGAGAAGAGCATTTTGTAGTAATGAGGGGGATCCTGAAGGGCACATTCATAACCTCAATTCCAGTCTGATCTAGACTGATGACTAAAATGGCTGCAAAGGGGATAGTTCCAGCTACACAAAACTGTTACTTGGTTTCTTATTTTCTCACAGATTATCACCACAAACAAGTCAGAGCAAGGAAACTAGAGACTGATGCTTCAGCTGCCTCAGCATACATTACTCACTGTACCCAAGATGTACAACAGAAGTAAAAACCCAAGTTTTTCATGAAACCACATCAGTGTCCTCAAATTTGCCAGCTCAGAAAATACCTGTCTGTCCAGTTGAATTCAAACTTTAAACATTTTTTTCTTCTTTATATAGGCCTATTGTATATTAAAAATTTTAATACCTTTTTTTTTTTTTTTTTTTTTTTTAAGGGAAGAGGGTCTTATTATGTAGCCCAGGCTGGTCTTGAACTACAGTCATCTTAGAGGAAAATTTTTCCTATAAATTTTCAGGCAAACTTTGCAGATCAAACAAATTTATGGTGTGAATGAGCTTTTTATCATTTAGATTAGTTTGAAATTAAAAAGCTCATCAGGTGGAAGTGCTTGTTTAAAGGCCTAATGCCCTGAGTCTCAGATCCCACAAAGTGGCAGGAAAGAACTGACTCTAAAAAGGTACCCTCTGACCTCCACAAGCACACCACCTCATGCATGTGCCTGCAGATGACAAGATAGATAAATAAAGGTAAAAGTTGGTTTGAAAAGTAAAGTTTTCATTTCTGCCATAGTCTAGGGTTTAGCTAGGCTGAAGTAGAAAGAGAATGAAGTACCTATAAGGAAGAGGCAGCGTGACAAAAGAGAACAGAATAAAGAACTAGCAGACTGTACTGAAGACTCACAGCTGATCAGTTTTCCAAGTGGTACCTAATGAGGGAACACTGATTTCATAGCAAAGGCTTTTAGTATGCAATGTTATGAGAACAATCTGATTCTTACCTCACAGGAAACAACTGAGGAAAACAGCCTTGTGTTTGCGTGTTAACAAATTTCTGGATCTGAAGCACTTGTTTTAAAAGATAGCTCTTGGAAGATTTGTCAATTTTTGTTAATATGATCTATAGAAAAATAATTCAAGTATTAGAAATAAAAACAATACAGTTTTACACATTTTAACTACAATCTTTCAGTTAAGCTACGATAAGTTGGGTAAATTTCTTAATTTCTAGTACTTTCTCATCTATAAAATAAAATAATTTGCTCTGATGATGACATATGCTAATGTGTGTCCCCTGATCTCTACCTCTAGAGCGCCAGGGTATGAGCATGCTGTGGCCACACAGCTTTTTATGCGGGTGCTGAGGATTAGAGCTTTGGTCCTCATGCTTTTGTAGCAAGCATTCTTAACCATGGGCCCATCTCCCCAGCTGCTGCTTTATCTTCTGAGGAAATACCTGCCCATTACTAACATATATTTGCATATTCATATTAATCCAAAACTGTGATTTCTAACTGCCACCATGAGTCTAAAGAAGACTTACCACATAAGGCAATGTAAATTCTTCACACATTTCTATGGCAATATTGTCTAACTCTGTAATTCCAACAACACTATCCACTAATAAAAATGTTCTCTTCAAACTGTAAAAACAGAAAGAAAATTAATAGCAATATAAGATATACTCAGTTACCTGTCTCTCTCATCCTAGGAACTTCATCCTGTAGTCCAATAGAACTCAATGCACTTTACAGTATCCAATAACCAAATTTGCCAAATACTAATTGGTTTCAATAAGAACATATTAAGCTGACCAAAGTTTGACACAAAGATAAATGAGCTGTAAGACCTTAAAGTTTAGTGGAAAAAGGAGATAAAAATAAAATTATAATTTTTAATATTAGTTTAATTTGCATCATTTATATGTAAAGCTATACCAAAATGTCTCTCTCTATACATATACACACATATACATATATATTAAAATTTGTGATGCTAAGATTAAATCCAGAGCCTTTTAGCAAGTTAGGCAAGTACTCTATTACTGAACTACATCCCTAATCCTTTTCTTATGAATACCTTTTTACTTCAGAAGCCTAACATTATTTTCCTCTAGACTGTGATTCTTGAAACCTATTATTGCTTGATTTCTTTTGGAAACCAAAGAATAAAGATAACATTTTCAGAGTCTGTGATGACTGAGTGGACAGAGTTTACTGAATTTTATTTAAATCAATTAACTAATAATTTTCATTTTCAAAATTAGCCAGTTAAGAGCTTGGTTTTTAAAAAAAAATGAACTAACAGTTGAATACTCTATAGTTTCAGCTTGATAAAATAAATGAAGATTTTCCCAGGCTAGGAAGAAGCTAAACAGGCAGCAAATAGCCTGGTCCTCAATATTGTAGAGTTATATGAGGATAAAATGTACCTACAAGCCATTCGTCTGGTCATCTGACGCACCTGTCATATGTAGAATACCCTTGATTTTAAAAAGTGCTTTGGGGCTAAATGTAAAACTACTGTAAGAAAAAAAAATTCCTTACTTCTTTCGTTCTTTTAGATATTCCTCTACCATGTCAACAAAGTCTTCGGGTGCTCTATAGCCATACCCTGGCATGTCCACCAAGGTAAAATATTTTCCAACTTTGAAAAAATTCATTTTCTTTGTGTGTCCCTGATAAAGTAAATGAAAAAAATAAGGGTGGGGGTGTGGCTTAAAATATGTCCTTTATTTCATGACTAGAAATGCTTTCTATTCAATCAAATACTTATTCTACCATGAAAACAAAGGGAAAAAAGTGGAGAGAAGTGGCCACCAATAATTAAATCGTAATTGTTTCAATTTGTTTTTTTTAAATAAAGTATGTTAAAGTATGTAAAAAAAATTACATTTCATTTTAAAAATACATAGACAAAATATTTTCCTAGTTTGCTGTCTACGAAAACCACCCAGATTTAGGCTGCATGTTTGCCATTAGCCAATTGTCTGATGAAGAATATTTACGGAGGAATGAATTACAGTGCTGATAAAATGTTTATCACAGATCCAAAGTTTGACATTTCTTTTCTGCAGACTCTTGTTTCCATAAACCAAAATGTTGTGCATGTGGGTTTTTAAAGAAACCCACATGGATAATTTTTTAAAGAATTCACAACACCACAGTTATTAAGTAACAATAAAACTAAAATTTCTAAAAAAAAGTGTTCAGTAAAGATAAAATATGGCTGCTTGTGCTTTTGTGTTCATGAAACACTTAGGACTCAGTAAAGAAGGACAATTATTAAAGTCAATTGTTTGATCCAAGATACTATCAAAGGAAAGGACTTTTTATACATGATGATGAAGTTCTTGATTAGCTTATTTGTCCATCTGTTAGAAAGTGTTGTTAGAATTGTATATTTGAGAATGAAAAGAATAAACCTTAGCTAACTGTCCTCTTATACAAGAGAATGGAATTCACCCTGTCTAGAAGTCATCTTTTAGTGGGCTGACGTGGTGAGGAAAAAGAGCAGTGAAGATGAAGTGGGGAGCAAACAGTTGTTTCATGAATGCTTAAACTAAATGAAAGGGGTGGGACCCACAGTATTACAGCTGGTGGAAGTGTTCTGTCATCCAGACTAATTAAGGTAAGGGGAACGAGGGGTGAGTTTTGAGAAAAGGTTGTTTTTGGTATCAATTGAATTTGCATCATTGAAAAGGATGTAGAAGGAAGGAGAAAATAGCAGAATGTTAGTCCAGGAGAACATCTGTTAAGAAGAGCATAGTGTGTCCTTAGGTAAAAGATTATACATGCCTGGGACATCCGCAAGAACATAAGGGAGTGTGAGAAGGTATAAAAGATTACATAAGACAAAGCAACTTAAGCCCATTCCCCCCGCCCCCATACCTAGTGTAGAATTAGTCGTTCACTATTAGAGAAAGAAACAGAAAACAGCAATAAAATACGTAATTTGGCAACTAGGAAGATTTAGAAGGATGCTTTCCTCAAGATACTGGCAATATTCCTGAAATTAATTCAATTATACTTCCTTTTTTTCTGGGAAAACAGACACTAATGATATGTCTTACCTTATTACATGTTTAAGAGAAATCTCTTTGTCTAGGAACTTAGAAACTATGATCTCTTGCAGTTTTCAAATTTAGTAAATTCAAGAGATGCCCAGCCTACCGGTTTCTTTGAGATCCTGACTTCTACATCAGGGGCCAGGGAAAATAAGGCCTTTATCAAGGAGGATTTTCCAACATTGCTTCGGCCAATGAAACACACCTGGTATGGGGAGGGAGAAGGAAAATAGAGTAGAGAACTGAATAATGGTTTATTTATTATACGTTGTATTTTCGGGGTTGGAGATATGGCTCAGTCGTTCAGTGCACTTGCTGCCAGAGGACTCTAGCTCAAGTCCCAGACCCCATGGCTGCTCACAACCGCCAGAAACTTCCAGTTCCAGGGGGATTCTGATGCCCTCTTCCGGTCTTTGAAGGCAACGAGCAAGCATGTGGTGCACAGGCATACATGCAGGCAAAACACAGAAACTAATTTTCTTTTTTTTTTTTTAAGCACTCTCTGCTCTTCCAGAGGACCAGGGCTCGATTCCCAGCACCCATATGGCGGCTCACTGCGGTCCACCGTGGGCACTGCCCCCAAGTGGCGCGTCCACACCAAGTGTTTTGTTTTGTTTCAAAAAGCTCTCTCGTTGGGTGACAAGAAACGAGCAGTGGCGAAACCGAGCTCTGGCACCCACAGTAGGCAGGTAGCCCTCACCTCCGGCTGCTGCAGGCTCGGGGCGTGGTCCAGGCGGACCGCGGAGCTGAGGTACTCGATGCGGTTCCGGGCCGTGGCCGCGAACACGCTCTCGGCCCTCGCGAGGTCCTCCAGGCTCGGGTCGAAGAGTCTCTGCTCGATAAGGCCTGGGCCGGCGTCCGCGACGAGGTACTGCTCCAGTTCCCGCAGCGGGTACACTACTTTCGTTAGCTGTTTCTGTGGCAGCCTCAGCACTTCAGCGAAGGCAGGGGGCGTGCTGTAAACCCGGGGCCAACGCCCCAGCGCTGGCGCCATCTCAGGGAGTCTTCCCAGCCTGTGCCACAGCCCGGCGGCCGCCATTTTTCTCTCCCAGAAGCCTCTCGATTTAATTTTTTTTCATTGGATTTGGACAGCGCAAGTGAGAATCTCACTGCCGCGACGCCTGCTGGGAATTGTAGTTTTCTAGGACCTTCTCGCCTGCTCAAACTTTTCGCCGCCAAAGACTGCGAGGATGTCAGGGACCAGAGGGTTAAAAGCCCTCTGACTTTCTTTAACACCTTGGCTTTACCAACTATGCATCAGATTGGTGTGTTTTGTGGGAAAGCTTTCAGCGGTTTCCAGAGGGGAAAAACTACCTCGTCCTGTGGTATTTGATTCTCAAGTGAAGGAGCCATAATGAGAGGCTCTAGTGAATTCCAAGCCCGTTTTCTCTTCTGTTTCCGAATGTCTTACCAATGATTGACATTTATCATGAAGTTCACATCACTGAGAAAAAAACACGTTTGCAAAATTAAATGAGCTGGTGAGAAATGTGGTTGTAATATCAACTCATTTTCTGAGAAGACTGCAGCTCTGTGGCAGCCATGGCATTTGAGCTGCAGTTGAGAACTCAGAATAAGATCCATAAACCAGAAAGAGAACTGGCAATGACAGGCAGCATTTGAAGCCTCAAAATGAACCCACCTCCTCCAACAAGGCCACACCTATTCCTTTCCAAACGGTTCACAAACTGGGGACCTAGTATTGAAACATAGGAGCCGGTGGAGGTCATTCTCATTCAAATCACCACAAGCATTTAATCGTTATTCCCCACCTTGCCCCTACATTATTTCATACAAAGCTTTAGAGCGATGACTTAGAGCCAACATATGCTATGTTTTCCATGGACACTTGAAACTCTTCCCTAATTTCCAGTATAGGCAAAAGATCAAAGATGAGACATGCCTAGCAGTTAGACTTGCTGCCAGCGAGAGGGTGGAAAACTAGAATGGGGAAGGGAATTTAAGAGTCTAAGAGTCCCATTAGACTTAAATTTGCCCTGGGATTCAAAAAGTACTGAAAATTGTGAACGTTCAGGAGAATCAAGCCAAAATCAGTATTAGAGATCACATCTGGTAAGTGGATCTTGCAATAAGGTTCCATAAGTACTCTGAACGTGGTTGTTGGCATCATCTTGGTTCCTGGTGGTTTGTCTCTATGCAGGAGATATTAGGAGTCCTGATCTACCTTCCTACATCAGGGATTTTTTCGGGGATAAGACTGAGAAGAATTTAGCCCTAGAGAGGAAATGTTAATGTAGATTAGAAAAACGTAACACACAACATAACAGTGTCCAAAATGGATTTCCTACTATTTTCTCCTTCTCCCCTGTTCTTTTGGTTTTACATTCATTCCCTTCACAGCAAATGACAGCTATATTTCTTCAATGATCCAGCCAAACGTTTCTGACTTTTTTTGAGGGAAAGTCTTGATTTCCTTGCTTATCTATTGCACTTACTGTATTAGCAATGTCACTGATTTAAATCTTTAACACATCTGGAATTTGAGATGTTAGCATATCTACTGATATCATCCTGTGCCCAGTCCCCATTGTCTCTCACCTAGATGACTTCTATGCCTTCCAAAAGCTGGATGTGCCGTTGCTTGTTACCCCTTTAGGCATATTCCCAACACAGTAGCAAATATGAACCTGCTAAAAATGTAAGTGGGAATCTCCAGCATCTTCTAGTCTCAAAGAAAAGTCAAAGTTCTTCCACTAATTAAAAAAAATGGGTGTACCCCTGCCTCTCTGCATATGCCCACCTGGAATGCTTTCTCCCAGATGTTATTACCGGGCCCATTTCTTTACTATTTGGAGTGTTTGTAGTCATTGTTCAGAAAAAAAGTGTCTTTGATTTTGAGATCTGGAGAGGTTGTTCATCACAGAGTTAGCACTCTGAAAAACTGCTAATATGATCTAGGTAGGTATTACATACTGGACACATAGCCCTTAGAGTCAGTTGTTTGGTTTGCTTTGCTTTTGAGACAGAGTTTGTTACATAGGTCGGACTGGCTTGGAATTTATGATCATTCTGTCTCAGCCTTCTAAGTGATGTACCACCACACCCAGATTTAGAGCTAAGATTTTTCACTAAGATTCGTGAGAATGAAATGCTGTAGCTCTACTCTGCCAGGCTTAGCTGCTAAGGACAGGAAGAACGTTGGCAGATCAGTGAAGAGATTTTTGCCACTCTTACAGATGATCTCAGTTGTTTTCCCCTTGTTGTCTGTCTCTGAAATGGCTGTTCAGTTCTGAATGATCCTGAGCTATGTAAATCTATTAGGTATTAAGTTTAGGGATTTCATCTAATCCAAGAAAAAGGTAAGCACTGTAGGCCTACGCAGGCAGAAAGAATCATGAATGTCAGAGAGTCAGCAAGTGCAGAACTCACACAGATCAACTCTTCTCCTAGTTTAGACACAGCAAACTTTAAATGCCTGAATAGAAATAAGACACCGGGAAACTTGCTTTTGGATGTAGGGAGAGGTAATGGATTAGTACTCAATGTTTGTTTTACCAAAGAGTCTTCATTACCTTTAATTCCCCCTTCTTAACAACAGTAATTACAATTTACTTGTTAAAGTACCATGTGTGGTGGTGGTATTTGTAATAGAACATTTGGGAGGTAGAGGAAGACCAAAAGTTAAAGGCCATTTTCAGCTACATACCAAATTTGAGGCCAGCCTGGATTATATATAGCCTGTCTCAAAAATGTTATTGAACACTTTCCAGAAAAGGAGTTAAGTACGAGGGATTAATTATGGGAAAGGCCTGGTCATATTAAAATTGATATGGTTTGCATTGGGAAGGAAATATTAGGGTAAAGAAGGAGATTTATATGAGGAGTAACATAAAGAAACTTCCATACATAAATTACCTAAATAGTAATAATAACCATTGGAATGAACTATTTAAGTTTAAATTTTATTTTTTAAAGATTTATTTTTATTTGTGTGTGTGTGTATGCACACGCCACATGTGTGTGGATATCAGCAGAGACCAGATGAGAGTGTGGGGTTCTCTGGAACTGGAGTTATAGGAAGCTGTGAATGTCTCAACATGGGTGCTGGAAGCCAAATCCAGGTCCTTCGGACGAGTAGCATGTACTCTTAACCCCCTGGTTATATCTCCAGGGAACCTTTAAGCTTTCTTTAATTATATTTTAACTTTTCTGTGCTACTTTTAAAAATGGTTATATAAGCTATAACTCAGCACATTAACACGTGTTTGTTACTCTCACACATACAACATGATCATGACTCTTCTACCTAACTTATTCTCTGGGGTACAGTCATTACATGTGAGAGTCACTATATTACCCTCTTGAAGAAATAACAGATGTACTTCAAATGACCAGCTTGGGTAGTTTATCAAATCATTGAATTCCATTTACATTTTATTAATGTTCCTTTAGAAAATGTCTCCAACAATTTCAAAGAATGGTCTTGTTGTTCTTCTTTTTCTCTCTATGAAGTCTTTCTGAGCTTTCTTTAAGGTTGTATCTGCCACGCTGACAAATTTCTCTAAAGAGATCTGGAGATTAAATATCAAATACTAGCTGTGTAGGAGGTGAGTTCTTAGAATGATTTGGGTTCTGGAAGAAAACTAAAAATTTGTTTCCATCAAGATTTTTTTTTTAAATCAATAGAAAACAAGTTGCTTTAAATAATATTTTTCCATTGGTAATTGTATGCTTCATTCTAATCGTACTGATGTAACTATTTTGTAACTCTTTGCTACATATAGTTTGTGCTTTTGTATCAGTAAAAAGCATGTGTGTGTGCTTGCTATAGGGATTGAAAAAAAAGCATGAGTTTTCTGTTTCAAGTGATGAATTTAGTAACATTTTAACTTTTATTACTTATTTGGCAACTTTTTTTGTGGGCAATGCTTAGTAGAAGACCTCTTAGAGGTTTGAATGAGAAAGGCCCCAACAGGCTCAGATGTTTGAATATTTGGTCCCCAGTCGGTGGAACTTTTTGGGAAAGATTAGGAAGTATGGCGTTGCTGGAGGAGGTGTGCCATTCTCAGTCATCTCTCTCTGCCTCATGCTTGTGGGGCAAGATATAAGCTCTCAGCTGTTACTACAATGCCATATCTGTCTGCTGGCTGCCATGCTCTCTGCCATGATGGTTATAGATTTCAACCTCTGAAAGCATAAGTCCTCAATAATTTCTTTCTTCTCTAAATTGCATTGGCTATGGTCTCTTAGCTCAGTAGCAGAAAAGTAACTAAGACCATCTCTAAACTGTATCTCATTGCTTTACTGTTATGAACAGCATACTCTTTGACCCTGTGGAGAGATGAATTAATGTCCCTTAGGCAGCTATGTTCATACGTTACAGTTTTAAACTCATTTACAGATAATTTTTTTGTCAGGTAGCTGCAAGTCTAGCCTCCAAATTTGCCAATATAATAAGGAGATTCACAAAACTCAGTATATAGTTACCTCTGTGGCTGGGATTTGTCACTGCGAAAGGATACAAATGGAAGGAAAAGATTCAAGGTGAAGCCTTGAGAAAATAGGCCCAAGCGTCCTGACATTCTCTCCTACAGCCCAGGCTGAATCTACAATGCCAGCAAAGAGATGTACTGTGTGAATGCTGCTCACACAGAGAGTTCACTGGAGTGCAGGAGTCTTGGGTTTATATCCAGGGCTGGCCATGTGATCACCTTGTTGTGGGACTGACTATACTTTCTGAAACTGAAGCTCCTCGGAAGGTAATCAGGCATTCAGCATTGCTATAGCTTTTGTTTTGTTTTTGAGACAGGGTATCACTATGTAGTCCTGGCTGTCCTGGAACTCACTATGTTGACTATGTTAGCCTCAAACTCACAGAGATCTGCATGTCTCTGCTTCCCAAATGCTAGGATTTAAGGCACGCACCACCACGGATGCCTTAATGTTGCTATAGTTTTTATCTTAATGGGCTCCAAAGGGCCAGGTGTTAAAGGCTTGGCCAGTCTCCAAGGAGACACTCTCAGGAGGCTGTGAAAACTTTAAGAGGCAAGACCTAGTAGGAATTCTCTAGATCACCAGTTCTCAACCTGTGGGTCTAGACCCCCATGGGGGTCACCTAATACCATTGGAAAAACACATTATCATTACATTATCATTCATAACAGTACCATAGTTACAGCTATGAAGTAGCAACAAAAACAGTTTTAGGGTTGGGGGCATCATCTCAGCATGAGGGACTATATGAAAGGGTCGCAGCATTAGGACTGTTGAGAACCACTGCTCTAGATCAGATCATTGGGTATATACTCTCAGAAGGGATGTTGAAACTCTGATCTCATCCTCTCTCTCTTTAGTTTCCCAGGAGGTGAGCAGTTTTTCCTCCACCAACCCCTCCTGCCAGAGATACCCAGCCTCACCACAGGCCCAAACACAACAGGACTAACTGACGGCTCCAAAACTACCAGTCAATACAGACCTTTTCTGGTATAAGCTGGTCATTCCTAGTATTTGCCATGGTTACAAAAAGCCTCTTAATACAACTACCAGTGACTTTGTACAAACAGAGCAAGTATGGAAAGCCACTTATAAATGAGGGAAGTATTTGCTAGTCCAGCACTTAGAAGCAGTTCACGGCCAGTCTTATAGTGAATTGGACTCTGGCCACTGGTCTACTAGGTTCACTCCTTTTTGCACACAGACTTAAAGGGAAAATCCTGAAAAGTCTCTGGTTTCTATTATCACAAGATATATATTATATATAATGTATGTGTACAATAGTTACATATTATATGCCTATATTTTAGGGTCTGTTTTAAATGAGAAAAATTTCTCTGGAAATGTTGGAGAAAAATGGGACAGACTTGCTTTATCATTTTAATAAAACATGCAAAATCCAGAATTCTACATGTCTAGAAAATTCAAATGAAAGTCTCCATCTCAGGCTTAGGGAGTAGTACAGTGGCAGAGTACATGCCTAACAATGCAGAAGGCCTCAGGTTCTGTGCCCACCCCGCCTTTACTCCGGTCCCCCCAAACGTAGAGGAGCCTTCAAGCCAACACCCCAACATCTAATAGTAACGCTTTTGATATTTTTCCTACCATTTAGCCTCATCACAGATTTGCTTACACATGATGTGAAAGTTACACATGATCAAGAGGGTAGGACACATTCAAACATTTCAAATTACTTTTATTTGTTCATGGTGTGTGTTTGGTGTGTACATGTGCAGGTTTGCATGCATCTTGGCCAACATGCAGAGCTTCGGAGACAACTCTCATGAGTTACTTCTCTGCTTCTAACACGAAAGTTGGAGAATCTAGCTTAGGTGGTAAGCATTAGCAGCAAGCACCTTCAACCCCTGACACATCTTGCATCCCCCCCTAAAAGTTTATTTAACAAATTATTATTCTTATTTATAACTTTTACACCCAGACATGGTATTTGTGGGCTTCCATCTACAGTCTTGAGAGTCTCAGGAGTCTAAAGCCTGGTAAGGACAGAATGATAATGAAAAGAGTACCATACAAGCATATGCACATTAGTATGTAAATGCAGGATGACCCAGGAAAGCATTATTCTCTCATTGTTGCTTTAGCAAAATACCACAGACTTAGTAGCTTTTAACAACACAAGCCATTTGATTCCTCAGCCATTATTTGCTTCTGTTTGTAAAACATAAAATTTAAATCATGCATCTCTTTGACTTCTAGAAGCAGTTTTAAAAAAAATGTCTTCTTGGATCTGTTATGTTTAAATAAACTTATTTAGTAGAGAAAAAAAAGAATAAATAGAACATAGTTAAAGTGTATAATAGTTTTTTGAATAGGGGAAATAATGGTTGTAAGAACTAAAAATGCTAAATACTGCAAATAAAACAAAACAAAAGTCCAAACTTAGTTTTCAGCATATCATTTTCTCATAGCCAGTTCTAATGTTCGTCTTTTTTTTTTTTTTTTTGAGTCAGGGCTTCTCTGTGCAGCCTTGGCTGTCCAGTCCTGGACTTGTTTTGTAGGCCAGGCTGGACTCAAACTCATAGAGATCCACCTGCTTCTGCCTCCCTGAGTGCTGGGTTCACAGATGTGTGCTACCATGCCCAGTTCAGTTTCTACATTTTACCAATACTGGTGCCCCAGTGCCAAGGAGTTAGTTACTACTTGCTTCCAAATGGATCCAAGACAAACATTAGGCCAAAGACCACCAGGCATATTCTGAGAAGTGTCTTTCTTTCTGCAGAGACACTTTTATTTCTCCTTTCCCAATCCTGCCATGTGGAAAACTGAAATTCTAGCGATCATAAAACACTGTTAAAATATGCTTATTTAACATACACTGCTGTGATCCGCACATGGTTTGTTCCACCAATGAGCTGCACGAGGTGGCCCCAGTTTGTTCATGAGCTGCATGGGTGGGCCCCAGTGTGGCTCTCTTGAGAAGTGATGGGAACTTTAAGGGTTGGGGTTTAGAGAGAGGTGATTAGAGTGGCTCTTGGCAAAAGTTAACAGGTCACAGAAGTAAGTTAGGTCCTGTGGTACTAGACTGGTTTCCACAGAGTGAGCTGTTATAAGTTCAGCTTTGTAAAACTGTTCTTTTTGTTTTCCGCTTCTGTCCGGAGGACTATCCCCCCTTCCTCGGCTATGAGGCTCTCCACACAAGCTAATCCCAGTGCTGTGGATTGGGGCCCCATGGGAACCCCAAACAAACCAAACTGCTGCCAAGCCTATAGGTTTCTCTCTACAAACTGATGACAAGGCCCAGCTGCTGAAGACAGAACCCACACAACTTACTGAACATGGAGGATTTGGGCTAGTGCCTACCCAGAACCTTCACTACTGCATGCTAGCATCTTTGCTACAGCAAAGCACTCAGCATTCTACCAAAAGAGAAACACAAACACCAATCCAGCCACAAACTCTTTGATGTACAATCTGTGCTGCTTGCAGCGGTGGCACAAAGCTGTGGTAACCAGCCAATATCAGAGCTGACTTAAGGCCCACTCTGTGAGATGGAACCTCTGTCTGACACTGCTTGAGTGACCAAGGAGCTGAGTCCAAGACAGACCAGGAGCCTAGGGTGGAACCAAATACTACTTTTATAAACAAAACAACCTCCCCCCCCCCCAACTGTAGCAATACAATGACAGCTATAAACTTTGACGTACTCATAGATCAACACCTTGCTCAGCTTCTTCCTGCAGAGGATGGAAACAAATTCAAAGACCCACAGCTGGACAACATGTGAGAGAGTGAGAGACCTTGGGACACTCCATTGTAAATTGGACGTCTCCATCAAATCCCTTCCTTTCATAGCTCAGGGAACCCTGCAAAGGGAAAGGTGGAAAGAGTGTAAGAGCCAGACATGATGGAGGACACCAAGAAAACAAGGCTCTTTAAATCTAAATCAACACGATCGCTGCACATATGAATTAAAAAATACTGAGGCAGCATGTGTAGGGACTATCCGTGGCCCTAGAGCTGAAAAGAAATGGACACAAGCCCCCCATTTCTAATTCAGACGCTTTCTTCAATTGAGAACCCCTTGAAAATGAAAATTTAGTTTTCTTCAAGGGAGTCACACTGGGGGAAACAAACTACCCTTAAGGGTGGGGTAGGCTACATGCCCAGCAGTAGATGGGTAGTGAAAAATGAACTCAATGGCATTTTTGGAGGTTCTTTGTCTCATAATGTCATGTCAAGTTTGTTCTTTCTTCTGAAAAATTATCTTGTTATTTATTTTTATTATATATTTAATATATTAATTTTTTTCTGTTTTTACACTGCAGGTCCTTTTGTATATATTATGATTTCCAGTTTAGTGTTTTTAGGGGATTTCTGAGTGTGTGGGTGAGTATGTCTCTGTTCTCTGTGTCTGTTTCTTGCGCCTTTTCTTTGCCTCTTTTCCTTCTGTTTGCATACTTTGTTCTATTCCAATATGTTTGTTTTTATTTTGTCTTATTATATAATATTTATTATTATCCTTTAGAAGGCTGTTTGTTTTGTACTGAGAGATAGAAAGGGGATGGATCTGGGTGGGAGAGGAGGCAGAAAGAAACTGAGAGGAGTGGAGAGAGGGAAAACTGAAATCAGGATATATCATGTGACAAAGAAATCTATTTTTCAGTAAAAGAAAAAAAAAGCAAAAATGAAAGTGACTTCCCTGTGCAAGCAGTGCCTGAACAAGAAAGGGAGGAAGCCAAGGAGGCATCAACCATAGAAAAAGAGCTACAAGCCACTGAGGAATGCTGAGAGCTGAAGATATAGTCTTCCCTAGAGAAGAGGACACTGATTGGTTATCCAATATCAAATGGCCAACCCTGAAAACATACAGAAAGGTAACATTATACAGACTGAGCAGGTTGTATTTATGTATGTAGGAATGTGTATTATATATATATATAGTTTTTAATATAATCATATCTATCTAAATATATATAATGTAAAGATATATAATATTTGTTATGTATATACACATATATGTAACAACAAAGAAAAACAGGCTATGAGTTTGAAAAAGAATGAGGTTGTAGCAGGGCTTCTCAACTTGCGGGCCATGACCCCTTTAAGGGGTAAATGACCCTTTCACAAAAGTCACCTACGGCCATCAAAAAAACCCACGATATTTACATTACAATTCACAACAGTAGCAAAATTACAGTTATGAAGTAATAATGAATATTATTTTATGGTTGGGGGGTCACCCCAACATAAGAAACTGTATTAAAAGGTTACAGCACCAGAAAGGTTAAGAACCTCCGTGTTAGAAGAAAGAAAAGAAGGGGGGAATGAGGTAATTATATTATACTCTCAAAGAATAAAACCAATATATAATAAAATGTGACTTCCATTTGATGATGGAGGCACAGATACTTGTAGTCCCTCTGCCACTGCTTCTGGCATGCTCAAGATCAAGGCTTATAGGTCAACCATGGTTCTATCTCATCCCAGGTTCATTTTCACTGTAGCTGCTACATCACGATCAGGAGCTCAGTTAGAATTGTTCTGTTTACTCTCAGGGAAAAATTGTTAGAAGCAGGGGCCTTATTTCTCAAAGGTTTGGTTACTGTATTACGTTCAGCCAAGTAAAATATAGAAACACGAAGTTTAAAAAAGATCTTATCTACTTCCTTTTCTTGATAGGGAACATTCAAAAAAAAATCTAAACATTTTCAACAGTCCCATAACCCTTACTTCTTCTTTTTCCAAGCTGAGATAATCATAACAGTATTTTTAAATAAAACTCCTCTAGATATACTTTCAAATCATGTTAAATCAGCCCACTATTATCGTCAATACTATTTATTAAATCAAAAGTGAATTGAAGCATACAACGAAGATCATTAGTAGAAAAGTAAGAGGAATGGAACTTATTTCATGTATGGGATTGTGGTTCATTAATATTAACATCTGACACAGCTGACCAAACCAGCATTGTAACAGACCACACTGAGGAAGGTTGTCAGGAAATAGTGCAGGTGTGAAATCAAGGATTCTTGAGGCTTTGCTATCTACCCATTCTGCTTGTTTTGTTTAGCTGTGGTCTCCAAGGTAAATGAGACAGATTTTGTTTTCAAAAAGCTTTTGAATGTATAATGTTATCTCATTCTTCTAATGTGGCATAAGGGAGATTGGATGATATGGTCAGATTCAGGGAACATGCTAAAGAAGAAAGAAAGGTGACTTCCTGATGTCTGATGTGAGGAGGGAAAGTACGGAATCAAGGAGAGGGACTTCTGTGTAATGGCAGATGACGACCTTTACATCAGCTCTTCCACTGAAGACAAGTAGAATCTTTGGCCATAATAGTAGTAATAAAATCTGCTGGCAAGTAAGACAGCTGGCCAGATTATTGTGAATTACCTAGTTAAGGTCCATAAGAAGAAAGAAAGAAAGGAACAGAAAGAAAGAAGGACAAGGACAAGCTGGGCATGGCAACTTTTTACCCCGGTGATGATTGCTCATTGAAAAAGTAACTATGTCTTCATCAGACCTTGAATGATGAGGTAGGGCTGATTGAACAACAAACCCCTCCTCACTTAGACTTGATCTTGCTTTGAGTCACAGGATGTCATCCCCTACTCCCAGCCATATCGTAAGATGAAGATGCTAATGTTTAGAGATTCCTAGAAGAGGTACACAGAAATAATTCCTAGAGGAAGATAAAATTGCACAGGGGCTCAAATTACCTCTAAATTTTCTACAGTTTAAAAACCAGAACAGTGCTGGACACTTGCGACATGACTTCACTGGGAGAATCATAAAGATAAAATTTCTCTTTCTTTCTCTTTCTTTCTTTCTTTCTTTCTTTCTTTCTTTCTTTCTTTCTTTCTTTCTTTCTTTCTTTTTCTTTCATCTTTTGTTTTGACAAGGTTTCTTCATGTAGTCCTGGTTGTCCTGGAACTTGTTCTACAGACCAGGCTGTAGAAGTTGGAGATCTTGCCTTGAACTTGGAGATCTTGCCTGCCTCTACCTCCTGAATGCTAAGATTAAAGGTGAGTACCATCACCATCAAGCATGACAGGATAAGAAATAAAAAAATAAAAAAAAAAGGAATCAAATAGGCATTTTAGAGCAGAAAAAAAAAAGGGACAGAAGGAAGTTTGAACCAAGGAATTTTGACATTTGCAATGTTATCAGTACATTTTTCACAGCTATTTCCAAAAAGGGGGGATGTACTGGTTGGTTTGGAGTGTCAACTTGACACAAGCTAGAATCATCACAGAGAAAGGAGCCCCAGTTGAGAAAATGCTTCTATGAGATCCAGCAGTCAGGGGCTTTCTCAATCAGTGATCAATGTGGGAGGGCCCGGCTCATTGTGAGTGGTGCCATCCCTGAGCTGGTGGTCCTGGGTTCTAGGAGAAGGCAGGCTGAGAAGGTCAGAGGAAGGCACCCAGAGTCTCTGCATCCGCTCTTGCCTCCAGGTGCCGGCCCTGTGTGAGCTCCTGTCCTGACTTCCTTTGGTGAACAGCAATGTGGAAGTGTAAGCGGAATAAACCCTTTCCTTCCCAACTTGCTTTTTGTTCCTGGTGTTTCGTCACAGCAACAGAAACCCTAACTAAAACAGGGAAGATCATGCTGTTCTTAAATTCTTCACTTAACCTGTTGGAATCCAACCATTTAAGACCGTCAATCATTCATGGAAAACATTATATGATTATAAAACACAGCATGAGTAGCTATGTATAATTTGAAGACAATGTTCTATTTCACCAGAACATTTATCATTCCTTTGGGAAATCTTGAGCCAATGAAATTTGAATGAATTGCAGGAAATTCAACTTTTGTGACTGCCATGGATTTCATGTTTTGTATTATTTTACTAGAAGGGCACATAGACTTCATTTATTTATTAATTGAACATTATCTGTGACATAAAATAATCTGTGACATTAAAATAATCTGCCTTGGAATATTCTCTTTCAGTGTTTCTGCCTTAGTAATTCTTGGAGGTCAGATGATCACTGTCTTGTCTGTCTTCAGAATGTTTTGCTACGTTGTTGGTTTTTAGCCAAGAAATGTGACAGCAGTTTTCTTTTCTTTTCTTTTTTTTTCTTTTCGTTTAACTTCTGCATTTTTCTGGACTTCCCAATTGCTACTCATAAGTAAAAACTACTTTATATGGCAAATATGTTCACATAGAAAATACTTCAGAATTGCATTTCCAGAAAGATTTCCCATTTATTCTGCTTCTGTGGGCAAATATACAGTTGGTAGCTCTGAAAGCCCTGTGCCTGAGTCCAGAATTGGATTTGATTATTTTCTGGTATTTATCTACATGGCTGACACTGTTATTCCTTTCAGTAAAGGACTTTTGCTATTCCAGTTTTGATGGCATTGTCCACAGTTCAGGCCTTTTGTAGACTGTCTCAGCCAGGTTTTCCTGTAGCCATCTCTTGTGACTGATGGGTGTACAGCTTTATGTGTGGTCACCTGGGCCGATAGAGGACAATGCCAAAGGATGGTTTATGCTCTGGAGCTCTGTCTGGGGTTCTTCCCCTGTTCCACTGTCTCCCTCGATCTCTTCATTTCTACAAATGATGGCCCGAGGTTTCTCCTCACACTGAATTCCGTTTCTGAGTTTCTTTTGCACGGTACCTGCCAGTAATCTTCAACTTTTCCTGAAAGGAGGCATGGAGTCCCTTATGCATCAGTTTATTTATGCTGTTTGTATTATATATCCACAGCCATTCAGAAGATTCATTATTGTCCTTTCAAATGACATGTCTTCTGGCTATGACAACCACAGTATCCATTAGGTAATCATTTGTGATGTTTGCTGTTGTTTCATAAGACAAGTGACAAGTTCTCTCCCTATAGTCCTGGCTGTCCTGGAGCTTGCCATGTAGTTCAGGCTGGCCTCAAACTCCCAGATAGCTACCTGCCTCTGCCTCCCAAATTCTTGGACTAAAAGCATGCACCAACCACGCTATGTAATTTAAAATAAATGTAGACAATATTAATTAAGTGCTTAGTATATTAGCACACATTGCATTCAAAATTTCAAAGTGAAGCTGTTAATTGAATTTGTCAAATACAATTTTGAAAGCATTTGTATTGTTGTCACAAAATTGTCTGCAAAGGCAGCAGAGAGCAATATTGATGTAAGCTAGGCACATGGTTTAGTTATTACATAACCACATACAAAACAACAACAATACTCAATGGAATAATAAGTGTGTGAAATTAAAAGAGAAAAACAAATGACAGATAAGTACTCAGTGGGAGATGTATTGAGGATAAGGCAGAGCATTAGAAAGGGGAAGGAAAATGAAAGTCTAACTAACCAGGTACCCAGTTATGAAATAAGGTTTCTTGGGTCTTACTCCATCATGTGTCACATGTGTGTCTTTGGAAATTTTACCTATTTTTAATTTTTCTTTTGGCTAAGAAAGGAAAAATGTAAAATATCAATAACAAAGGTATTATTCTGTATAGGGTTATGGAGGGAATTAGATAGGGTCATGTTTGAGAAGCGTTTAGGAGTATAGGCCTTAATGAGTGTGACCATGAATGTGACCAGTGAGATCTATTGATTCTTAGCAACAAATAGAGCCTCACTAAAGTTTGTTTATATATACAAAGTGTGCTACCATACTAATCACTGCAAGGTTTCTTGTTTGATATTATTATGCATACTTTGTTTTCAAATATTCATGTCTAATATTTTTGTACAACTTGCAAATTATATCAGAATATTAGCTCTTATATGAGATATATATATATAATGTATAATTTTATGAAGGCAGTTTTTATGTCGATGACATGGTGTAAGAAGAGGTGAAAGATTTCAAGACAAATAGCAACATAATGCTAGGATGTAAAAATAGAAACATTCAATGTGTGGGCTGCACCCTTCTCTTCCAGGGACTGAGCATGCTGGGCAAACACTAGACCACTGAATGACATCTTGAGCCCTCTGGGACTGAGAAATACTCCTGAGCAGAAGAGACTTACCTGAGTAGCATTTGAAGACAGATATGCAATTTCTGAGTAAATAAATGTACAAGCTTGAGGTTGCACAGCTTAACGCGGCTCTAAGTTACTTGCTAAGCCTTTTGCTTTCAGCTTCACACCTTTGTTGTTTATCTATGCCATCCCATTCTGTTCTGTGTCTGTAAATCTACATCACACCACTCTGGCTTTCGTTTTTTTTTTTCCCCCTCCTCAAATTCCCCAAGGCTTAATAGATAATAGTGAAAGAGAGTTGGAGGGTTTGTGTTTCTGCTTGAGCAATTTCTTCAGTTTGAGCCTTTCACATTCTTCCGCTCTGTTTTCTGGGATCAGGTTCCAAACAGTACACGCAGGAAAGAACTGGTACCCTGAGATTTTTCAGAGAGAAGAGTTTTTAAGATGCTCACATCTTGTAAACAGTGGTAATTCTCACTATATGTCTTCACTGGGTGATGAGAAACTCTTGGCGCCTTATTTAAAAACTTGCTCTCCTTAAGAAAAGAAGGTGGGAGCTGGGAAAGTTGGGGTGTAGGACTTGAGGGGAGAAGGAAGATGTGAAGAAGTAGAGAGAAAACAGTAGACTCTTTCCAAACCTGCTTTGTGAATTCAATAGTGTGGAAATTACTGAATCCACTCTTACACAGCTGGTTGAGTTGGGGTTTGTCCTCAGATGAGCATGCAAGGAGCATGTCTGTGAAAGTCACTGCCTGGAACTTCAAAAATGGGGAGGGAGTACTGAGCCCCAAGAACTCATCCAACAAGCATGAAAGGATCTGCTCAGCTCAGCCACCAGGTCCCTATGAGACTTCAGCAGGTCTCTTGCGCTTAGTATTGATTTTATCATCAAGCAAGCATTAAAACGAATGACAAGTAATTAAAAAAAAATTGAGGCTGTGGATGTGGCTCAGTTTTTAGTGTGCTTGCCTAGAATGCAGGAAACCATGGGTTCAATCCTCAATACCACATAAACTAGGTGTAGCACATGTCACAGTAGAATCTTGGTGTTGGGGAGGTGAAGACCGGAGGATCAGGAGTTCCAGATTATTCTTGGACACAGAAAGTTTGAGTCCATCTCATCTCAAAACTAAATGATAAAGAGAATAAAAAATAAAGAAAAACTAAATTAAACAACTTGTTCTCTCCTCTCTCTCTCTCTCTCTCTCTCTCTCTCTCTCTCTCTCTCTCTCTCTTTTTCTCTCTCTCTCTCTCTGCATATGTATATGTCATGGTCCATATGTGAAGGCTGGTTCTCTTATCTCCCTTTACGTTTATGTAGCTTCCAGGGATTATAAGCAGGCCCTCAGGCTTGTGTGGCAAACACCTTTACCTACTAAGTAAGTCATTTTGCTCTTCTGATCATCAAGAATTTTTGGTGACATGACATCAAGCTCATGCCATTACAGTATCAAATGGGAAAAAAAAAGATTAGAGATGTGGCTAAGAAAATTAGCCAGTATCATTGACATTGCATGGCCGAGACTTAAGCCTAGTTCTGTTTGTCATCAGAACCTACGGTGGTAACAGCTTCCTGTGATGGAAAAACAGTATTATAATTTAAATGACATTTCTTAGATTTTTTTTTTCAGGTATCTGGTAAATCTTCAGACAGAAGAGAGGATTGCTACTACTCACTCACTGTCCACATCGACAAGCCATTCTTGCTCTTAAGGATCTTATCTCATTGTCTGAATCAGACTGATTGGCTGGGAAAGCTTGACTAGGGGAAGGGAATGGTATATCTTGTTCAGTGTTTGGCAAGAGGGAAGATGGAACTGCTAACTTTGAAAAAAAAATGCATGCTGTTTTGTCTTTTTTCCTGTTTGCAATGTTTTCTTCCCCTTCCTGGAGCATTTTGCCCTGGGGTAGGAAATTCTTACCGCAGAGTTTTTTTTGTTTTTTTTTTTTTCCTTTCTTCTTCTCAACTGTAACCTAAGTGCATATTCAACCAGTAACATTGCACAGAACTTTTCTGGAAAGTCAGACTCTCAGATGTGTGACAATTAAATGGTGATTATCTGGGCTTACACTAACCTAACCCTTTGAAAATCAGAGAGGATGGAAATTCAGTACTGAACTTCAATGGGTCCATGACTGAACATTCACTGACATGCCAAAATGCACTCTGTGAATGTGATTAAATTAGGAATTTTCAGATGGACAATCAAGTGGGGCAAATTAATCACAAAGGACCTTATAAGAGGGAGGCAAAGGGTCACTATCAGGCAATAGGTATGACAATGGAGCAAAGATTAGAATGTTGTACACAGGCCAGAGAGCAGAAACATCTAGCTGCTGGAAAAGCTTGTGTCTCCAGAAGAGGTAAAAGCCCTCGCCTTGCCTTGATTTTAACCCCTTACAATACCATTCAGGTGTTTGACTCCCAAGAACCTGCGTTTGGATTGTATTAAGCCACTAATTTTGAGGTTGTTAGGGTCACAACAGAAAAGTGGTACATGTAGGATGCTTCCAGAACTATGTATGGACTTCCAGACTAGATAGTAATTTTGCCAAAGCATTTTCAAACAGAAATGTTTATTCTCTTATCTAAAAACTGAGGAAGACTGTACACATTTTTTTTTCAAAATTGGGGAACTTTACAGAAGTCAATTGTGGTTAGGAAATTTACCAACATGGGCAAAAATACATGAATATCCCACCTCAGTTTTGAATGGAAGTCTAGATACATCCATTCAAGATGGATATCTGTCTTGGGCACGTTCAGAGCCTTAGTGTACAGTTTATCTGTGGGCAGCCGAAGAGGAGAACCAATGAGGTGAAAGATAACTCCCTCGGTCTGCTTCCTCCGTCTCTGCTTCAGGGCTTTGCACAGGAAATCTATTGCTGTGTCAAGTCCCACAGAAGTTTCTTCCAAGTTGCTAGCCGGACTAAAACACATCGGGTCGAAGGAGGGGTCGAGAAGGAGAGGAGTGCTCTCCGCTGATGGGCTAAGGGACACGCTACCACTCAGAAGCCACGAAGGGCAGAGGAAACCGGGTCATGATCAGCGCTGCTCCCCTACCTGGGAGGACAAAAAGTACCGTGTGAGCGGCAGAAAACCCGAAAACAGCAATGTTGTACTTTTGGAGAACTTGTGACCTAGCGATGCTCTTGATATGGGGAGTCTTTGTGGCTGGTGAGTCTGAATTTTCTTTGGGAGAATGGCTCGGAAAAGAGTCCTGTTCTGCACAGCTTTTGAGCATGGCCAGTCTCGCCGCCGGTCACTGCAAGCCGGTTGCTACTGTAGAGAGGGGGGTTCTTGCAGACGTGAGTTATCTCGCCACCCCTACTTTGTCTTGTTTATGTTGCTTTGTGTCCTACAGTACACCTGATTCTATGATTTTCCCCACTGCCACTTCCTCATCTCCCCTCCCCTTTTAGGACAAGGCAGAATAAATTAAGCAGAAATTCATAGCAATCAAAGTGACATGGATTCTCATGGATTCTCTGTATTTTCTCCTTGCACATATATATATATTTTAAATAACTATCATCTCTGGTATCACATCTAGGCCTCCTTTGCCAACAGTGTAAGTTGGGATTTTTTTTTTTTTTGGATCATTCTGGGACTGCGGGGTTTTATGCACAATCACACTGGCATATCTGTGATGTAAGTCTGTATTTATCTTGAAGATGTGTGGGCTACAGGAGACACTTTGTGAATCAGAACGTGCACTCCTCAGTGTCTGCAGTTTGGTAGGAGTTGAACAGAATTTGGGGCTACTGTGGGGGTGTCCTGGTTTCACTCTAGAATGTAGGTGGGAGTTGATATGGGAGGGACTTCTCATGTTTCGCTTTTAGTTGATGGAGCAGCTGCAAAGGAACAACGTAATTAGTTCTAAATTGTATAGTTTGACGATTTAAAGGAGAAATGGTATTTTCCGCTTTCATCAGAATTCCTTTGAAATCATTTTTGTCTGTCATCGAGAAAAAGAATATCTCATGATAACCTTACTGGTAGGCCCCCATAAAACAACTACAGTCTGCCATTGCACCTTTCTGCTGAGAATTTTCACATATCTTTTCTCTTTGATGTACATAGTAACCCATGAATGTAGGCATGGAAGACAGCTCCATTTTACAGACATAGAACCCGATGGTTAGGGAGGGGAAATGGTTTGTCTACCATTATAAAGGATTAGTGGCTCACTTAATTATTTCTATAAGTGCCATAAAACATTGGAGTGGGTAATTTACCTATATTGCTTTTCACTAAAGAGAACCACCCATCTTAGCACTGCTGAAATGCTAAGCGAATATTTGGTTATAATTTGAATGGGGGAGGGGAAGAATGGTCTGCATCTTTCAGTAGCTGGGCTTCTCTAGAAAGCTCATGAAGTCTGGGCAGGACCAGTGTGACAGAGAAAGCCGGGCAGGCAAGGACTGTTTGTGTCAGGCATTAACTTAATGGAGCAGACAAAAAAGCCACAAAACGGAACAGAGAAATTTGAATTTTAAAGGCTGAAGGGTTAATTTTTAAAACTGCACCTGAACACACGTTGGAGACGTGTGAGACCCATGCTCACAGCATAAAATCAAGTGTTTAGAGTGCAAGTAAGTAAATTACTTTATACCCATGAGTTGGCATGACAAGTTCATCAAGAAATGATTTAGAACAGTTGAAAACCAGCAGGGCTGAGATTATGGCTTTGTTACCAGTGCTGCCGGCAGGAGTAGCTCATTCTGTGGAAGATCCAGTCACAGGAGAGAAAGCTAGGCTATCAGGGCAAATGATAGGATGCTTTTGTTTTGCCTATTTACTTTTAACCTCGAACCATGTGGTATTTATCTATTAAAACACTCAGGGGAAACCTAAAAGGAATCGAAGCTGTCCATCTCTTGCATGGCATCCTGTCCTCCACTTCCACAGCTTGTGGCATTTCTTTCTACTTATTTTGTCCCATTGTCTTTGAAGCTTTTCTTGTGTTCAAATTATAGTTTCATGCCCTGACTGAAATCGTTCCATCTTTTATTTAAGTTACTGGTTTTGCCAATGAAAGTTAAAAAAAAAAAGAAAGAAAGAAAAGGAAAAAAAAAGGAAAGGAAAAGGAGCCAACCCTTCACTGTTTTCTTCCTTTTTAATAATTTTTACTAATTTTCCTAACCTTCCACTAGGGGGCAGGTACTAACAAGAGGAGGCACCATGGTACCTACAGAGATTAAAAGCAATACCAGAAAAGCAAGGAGTGGTCCTCATTAACTTCAGCCCTATCTTCCTTTTTAAAAAACTTGTGATAACTGTAAATTTGCCTATTGTTCTAGCCCATGTTTTTCTCTGGACATTAACGCTCAAGATTCTGGAAAATAAAAATGCTAAGAGGTGTGTGTGTGTGTGTGTGTGTGGTGTGCAAGAATACCAACTAAAAGCTTCAAGAAATCTAAATGAGGGAGATGAAAATAAAATGAAATACTTAAGGAACATTCAAAATTACAAAATACTGAAGCAAGAAAATTCGAAGAATAGCAAAACCAGAGGGTGTTGACAGTGTTATAGAGGAGTGGGCTTTCACTGACAGGGTTGGTAGGTAGAGAAAGGCAGAGAAGGAAAGTGGAGGAGTTTTGTGAGAAAATGGAATTAAGTGCGCAGGAACAGTGTACCATATACTAAAAACCAAGGCTGAGCTCCTAGGGACTTTAAGAGACAGAACCTCTGAATATTGTTGATGGTAAGTGAGGTCATCTGTTAGCCTGTGAAGAGAAACAGTAATCGAAGGCAGTAGTTTTGGAGAATGTGCCAGCTGCATCCTGTTGATTGGCGGTGGCACTCAGTAAAGGATTCCCTCTGAAGTAGGAATCAGGAGCTTCTTCACAGGGGTTCCTACAATAGAAAGTTCTGTGCTATCACATCGGAGTTTGAGAGGGAAATGATGGATGTACAATCCTATCCATACTGCGGAGAATAGAAAAAGCCAGCACTTATAAACCACATGTGGAGTGGATATTCCCTTAAAGCCAATGCAGAAGTGTGAATGACAGAAGCAGCAGCAGGAGTGCTTGCATTCAGGTCTGAGGAACCATAACTATCTCCTTTCTGTTACAGAGAGAGGATCTAAGAAGAGATGAGAAAGGAGACAGTATCGCCTACAGACTGTGTGATTAGCTTTAACTAGGAGGAATGAAGTGCTCTGTGATTGAGAAATGAGTTGAGGCAGCCGTTAAACAGAAGGAGGCCAGCTCAGAATGGCTAGAACAAGATGGGCAGGAATGAACATACTCACTGTAGGTAAACTTCTTTCCAGTATGACCAGAGAAATTTCAGCTCATGATGCTACCTAGAAAAAAGCATCCAGTGGTCATTTGGTTTTATACTGTGTCTGAAGAATTAATCTATGCAGTCATTAAAATGTTATCAGTGACAATGAGCTTTTTTGTCTTCTCCCTTGATGTCGCTGATTCCCATTTGCTAGCTTCTGACTGGGTCTAGGGAGCCAGACAGTGGGTGTCACATAGCTTTGGATAACCCTTCCTAAGAAGTAATCACCATCCATCATTTTAAGAGATCATAAACATCACAAATACATGTAATTTTTTATGAGTTGGTTATAATCTACTCATGTCAGTCTTCACCAAGAACTGACATCATTCCATTCATGCTTTAACACTAGGCAAAGAATTTCAAAGTTTTCATACATAGAATTTATATGCCTTGCATGTCTGAAAACCTAGGCTCCGTTCTGAGAATACAGTCTCATTTGTGTTTAAGGAAAGTGCCACAGAGAAGTTCCAGCACTGAGGTACAGCCGGCAGTTCTTCTATTTAGAAACAAGTAATTTTCTTTAAGCATCTCTGCTGCTTTGAACTACTGATGCTGTGGCAGGTTTTCCTGGAGTTTAGTGTACAGATGTTCTTGCATCTCAGTCATCACTCTCATTGGGCACAGGAGGGAGCTGAGCTAGGCGGGTTGTTTAGAGACTCTGCATTGATCAGAACACTGGTCCTTATTCAGATATTCGGTGTGCTGCCCAGAGAAGAAGGGCTTGACTTTGAGCATAGAAAGCAAACAGTCTTTTGAAGTTCCTGAAAACTGAAGACTGCTTACTGGCAATGCTCTCAGTCATAGGAGCAAGGGCTGTCCCTAATGGGGGTTCTGAGTGGAACATTCTAGATACGTACCATAGTTGCCTCCTCTCATTCTTTCCTGAAATTCTGAGTCTCTGTCTGCTCGTATTCCCCAAATCAACTTTATATCTTTAATTTTTATTTCACTCTTTGCTGTTGAGAAGTTCACTTTTCTTTTATATAATTAAATAATTACTTTGTGTCTGAAACCTTTATTTTAATTTCATTATCCAAGCATATATTTGTTGGAGATGTAGAATTATGGGTTGAGATTAATTCCCCTCGTTAGCACCTAGAGAACTTTAATGAGAAGTCAGCCTGCCAGTCATATTGATTCTCCGAATTTAATCTTCTGTCTTCGAAGGCCGATTTCAACATTTGTCCTTGTTGCTGGGTTCTTGCCACATTTAATCTGTCTGTGGTATTTTCATCTATAAGGAATTGCTTAACCTCTTTAGACACTACTTCCTCATTTATGAAACAAATAGATATGGCAGTATTAAGAGATACAAACTTTTCAGACAGGAAGTGCTTAAGACACGTCCATATTAAATTTTTCCATTTTTGTATGTGGACCAATGAAGACTAGCCATGTTCAAGGAACACTGACAATGTCGCCTCACCTTTCAGTAGTCGAGTTGGCTTGGAAGAGCTCTCTAGAAGGGCAAGAGCTGTGGGGGGAGAGAGAACGCCAGGTTTTATATGTGATGCACTGAAAATGACAGTGACATTCAATGGCAGCTATTGAGATTCTTGTTTGAGATTCTTGTTTAGGAAAAATAAGTCAGAGCTAAAATGAGGCTTGATCATTTGGCAGACAGCAAGTAAGGCACTGTGTTGCTATGTGTCAGTCACTGTGCTTTGTACTGGGGGATACTTGATCAAAGATGTGGAGGGGCTGGAGATATAGTTCAGCGGCAGAACATTGGTTTGCCATGTGCAGGCTTTAAACTAAGCTCCAGCACTTAAAAAAGACAGCTAGCTATATATCCTACTCTCTTAGAGCTTAGAATCTGGTAGGAAGCTAGATATTCTATAAATTCTTGAAAATAAGTAACATAAAATATGTAGGGAAAGTATAGGATGGCATAAAATGTAATCAGTGAGTCTTATTACATAGCTTCTTATCTGAGGGTCAGGAAGGCTTCCCCGAGGAAGGGACGGATATGGTGAAGATGGCAGAGCTAGACTGGAAGAACTGTGAGATGAGCTCTCCAGGCTGGTGGAACAGTCTGCGTGATACCTAGAGAGGTAGAACTGGAGTGAGGGAATCAACAGTGTGGAGGTTTAGCAGACATTCTGGAAAACGGGAAGACGAATAATGGGAGAAGATACAGAGAAAGAAGAGCAACAAGAGACCTATGGACGGTGGTGCAAGCCCGCAGTCTCTGCATTTAGGTAGATGAGGCAGATGGTACGGTCCGCCTAGGCTACATAGTTAGATCCTGTCTCAAAGAGGCAAGCAAACAAACAATCTTTTTTCTTTTTAAATAAAGGTGGCTGGGTGGTGGTGGCACATGCAGGCAGAGGTAATCAGATCTTTGAGTTCAAGGCCAGCTGGGTCTACAGAGTGAGTTCCAGGAAAGCCAGGGCTACACAGAGAAACCTGTCTTAAAACAAAACAAAACAAACAAAACCAAAACAAACAAAACTAAGTAACTAACTAACTAACGCACAGGAGCAGCTGATGCTTGGGAGGACACCTAGACCAAGCTGCCAGAGGAGAAATAGGCAGGGAAAGAGATAGAGGAAATGTGTAGGTGTGTGCTAGAAGGAAGAACAGGGCTTCCGAAGGAGAAAGTGATTATGTGTATTGTTAACTTAGAGAGCAAAGAGATAGAGAGAGATGCTCCAAAGCTTAGTAAATATATTTAGGAGCAGCACCATACGGGCAGTCCATGTCATAGTCAGCTATATGTGTTTTCAAAATGCTCGACACAAGAGAAGTTTTCAAAGGTGGAGAAAGAAGGATTACCAGGATGTTTTCAAATTATCACCACTGACTACAAGGATTCATGGCATGAGTTGGGTCTGCCCAAATGCCTGTAGTTGTTGGGTAATTGTCTTTTGTTTTCTGTGCAATGCAGCAGTGACCTTTATGCAAGGTTTTACAGAGCCACGACAGCACGGCATTCTTGCCCATCGTAACCTTCTGATTTTATTTATTTTATTAGATTTTTAAAAAAATTAATAAGCCTTAACAGAAAGAATCTCATTTTAATTCTAACCCAGCCAATCAACCCAGGTGTACAATAAAATAATAAAAACTCAGCCAAGCAACACAGGTGCACAAATCCTGCCAAGAAAACATAATTTCACTGTAAAGATGCTGGCGACCTTCAAGGTTGCAGTTTGAGTAGAAGGTGGGGGAACAGTCCGATTGCTGAAACTGCTGAGGAAGTGAGTGGGAGGAAAAGCGATGCTGAGAGCCCTAGCCACTCATTCTAGAAGTTAGGCAGCAAAGAAAGGGGAAAGGACTGTGGCAAAAAGGGAAAAGCAGAATCTCCCTCCCCACTGCCCTGTCAACAGTGGTAAACCTGGGAGTGTATCAAGCACACTATCTGAGACAATGTGGCGACTCAGGAAAAATATCTTTCTGGTCTGTGTGTGTCCACGCAGTTTTAAAGTATTCGGGAACTTACTTTTCTTTCCGCTTTTGTTTTTTTAAAACTTTACCATGAAATGCATCTGTCTGTCCAACTTATTTAATGCACGCTATAGGGACATTTACTTCTATGATCCTTTCTAAGGTGGCAACAAAAAAATTGAAGTGGCAAATATTGGTAAATGCCAAATGATTAAGTCCAGCTATTTTTATTCCCAAAGTAAACCTTATTTGATTCCTTCGTGGCGGCTCATGTCTTTAACCCCAGCACTCTGGATACAGAGACAGGCAGATCTCTGAGTTCAGGGCCACCCTGCTCTACAGAGTGAGTTCCAGGTAAATCCTGTCTCAAACAAACAAGCAAATACCAAAACAACAACAAAAAGATGTGCCACATGGGGACACCTATGGAGCCTAACTGCTAGGGGTCCTCAGGCTTTCAAAGGTCCGGGCATCTGGGTTTTCATGAACCTTTGTAGTTGATTGTGTTTAGAGCTGGGTTTGAGAGTACTGCCCTGGTCTTGCTTCGTTTCTTTGTTCCCTGGGTTACATCTGTGGTTCCACAGTCAGAGGATAGTCGCTCATTTCTGCTGGACTCATCTTGCAGTGTGGACTTTAACCTCTCAGTGGTAGAGCGTCTGAAACCTTGCTTCATTCGTCCTAGCACGCCCAGAGCCCTGCCAGCTACTGGACACTAACTGTCACTTGCCTTGACTGTCCTCATACCTCATGCATCTGTCATCATGCCCTCTGAGGCCTTTTCGAAGGGAAACCGCTTTACTTTTTGCCTCATATGCCATCAGTACATCTAGAACCCTGTTCTCCTAGTTAGCTTTCTTCATTCATTCAACTTCCAGCTCTTTCCATCCACAAGCATACGTTGTCCTCCCCTGTTCTTAGACACATTCCCAATCCTCAAGCACCAGGTTTTGCTCTGTTTTTTCCCCAAGTTTCTAATGAACAGGAAACAAAGCCAGTGTCTCCTGGCTTTCACCTTACCGAGGGCAGAATCCTTGTCTAAGCCTCCATTTTGTTGACTCAATCGTCTCTGCTCTCTAGGCCCCTTTCAGGCTAGTTTCCGCCCCTACGTCTTCACTAAGATGGCTTCCCTACAGCTCTTAAGAGCCATCTCTGAAGTTCTTGTCAAATCATAAAGTTCTTGCATTAAAAATTTCCCCCATCTAACTGCTCTAGATCCTTCATGTCAGGAAATCTTATTTCTTCTGCACTCCATGATATCACGCTTGCTTTTTGCTTTCCTGCACTGCTTCTGTCAAGTTCATAGCCACGAACAGAGCCCTAGGTACACGCACATTTTAAAGGTCTGGGTTTGACCTTTTCTCTAGTTTCCGAACCACAAACAAACACTTGACAGTTTGTAGGCTTGAGCTAGCTCGCTGTTGCTCTTGCCAGTCCGTACCATGTTTTTAAAACTTTAAATTAGCTGCCAGTTAATTGTTAGTCCAAGAGATTTTGCTGCAATGCCTTAGTCTAGTGTCTAGAGTTTGTTGTGAGGATTAGGTCCAAAAACATAACTGAAGTTTTCAGCAAAGCCTGTATTTGTAAACATTTAAAAACGATTATTTTATAGTTTTCAAATATATTGTTTCAGGACATTTAGTTAGCTCTCTACAGATTTTTTTTTTTTTTTTTTTTTTTTGGCCATTTTCAGTTTCTTGAGAAATAAGAACCATACGGGATTTATCATTTTTATTACATGTCTTTGCATATCTGAATCTGCTTATCTATTTAGTATGTATGTATCCACTGACCATTTTCCCTTAAGGTCATGGACACACACGTCTATAGTATTTGTTTTATGTCAGGGAACAAGTTTCTCTCCACTAACTAGCTTTCATTATTTGACAGTAAGAGGTTTTTTATTTATTTATTTATTTTTATTTTTATTTTTTTGCCACAGTAAGATGGCTTTTATTAGCAGTTGGCACAAGTAGCTGGCACAAATGACTACTGGAGTCAGATTTATTATTCACCACAATTATTGTTTGCCTTCTAAATTTTATCTTTCCAGTGAACTTGTTTGTTTGAATTCTTGTGTCTTAAGATTTGCTTTTGTAATCATTTTTCGTGTCTTCATTTTGTAAGCCATGTGGGTGTTTTATTTGATCTTCATGTTCTATATGATCAGTAGAATTGTTCCAACTTGTTGTTAAATCTTTTGCCAAGACATTCATGTCTTTTGTCCTATTTTCTTTCATTCAGCTTTTCCAATTTTTTTCCAAATTGCTTGTATGATTTCTGTATATTTTCTGAAGAAACTTTGCCTTTCTTCATTTTTAATGTTGTGAACAGTTTCTACAATTGTTCTTGGCAATCTTTTAATGCTTTTTTTTTTTTTTTTGGCCATGCAAAGGATTTAAGTTTTAGAGTCAAATATTTCAGTATTTTTATTTATGGTTTCAGCTTTCTATGGGGGTTATTAAAGTTTCTGCTTAAAGTCAACTATCCCATTTTATCTGGAACTTCCTGGCTTCAGTACTTAAAACTCCGAAATCCCAGGAAGCCTTGCAGCTCTAGCAACATAGTGTCTTATCCATTGTCAATCCTGTTTGAGATAAAAACAAACAAAGAAAAAAACCGAACCCCCCCCTAAATTACCCATGTTTTCTTTCAGGGCTTAAAAAATTATATTAAAATACTTCTTTTCTTTTGTTTGAGGGTGAGATAGGAACCTAGTTTTATTTTTCTAACATGGCTAACTATTCCTCTTAAATACAGTCACTAATAATGTAAGTAACCTACCTATAGGAGTGTAAGTGCCACTAATAATGTCAGATACTCAGTTCTCACATGTGTAATTAAACAACTGACATTCTCAGGAACCCATGTTAAGATTACAGGGATAATAACTGAAAAGTTATTATGTTGATTGATTTTCTGACTCGGCTTTTGATGTTCTTTCTCCTCTGTCTTTACTATAACTTTGGGCTTCTATCCAAAATTTTGTTACTTAGCACCTAGTGTTGTCTGCTAAGTTAGTATCTTTAATAAGAAAAGTCTTTAATAAGACTTTTAAAATACGTCTTTAATAAGAAAAGTTTCATAAAGTCTAAGAATAGGAAACAAATTACCAGATCAATTGTGCCAATTGGGCTAAAAATGTTAAAAATAAAACAGACTAACTTGTACTTTATAATTTATTTGCAATTATTTTAATCGTCTTCCATGTTAGCATACACTATGCTGCGCAATGTATGACGTGCACAGGCATTAAGGGATAGTTATATATTAAGAACTTAAGTAAGTTAAGAGGTAGACTAGTGTGAGTCTCTCCTCAAGTGTACCTTCCCCACCCCCCAACTTCTGCTCTAACAGCAGCAACTCTCTTCTGAGGTAGCCATTCGCTTTGCAGAACAGTTGTTTCCTTAATTGGTTATTCATCATCACTTATATGTACTACTCTGAATAAAAATAATAATACATCTTTTGCTTTTTTGTGTTGTTCCTAACGGGAATATTGAATATTCGGTATTCTATTTTATAATTGCTTTCAATTGCTCAGTGCCAACGAACCATCTCAGTTTACATGAAACTTTTTTTTAAAATTTTTTTCCTTCTGGATTTAGAACTGAAATTTCTGCAGCTTGGGAAACCCCTTACGCCCAGCAAAGAAAGATCCTCATTATATATGCTGTTAGACTTGAAAAACAACTTATATCCCCTCCTTTTTTTTTCTATTTTTGTTCTTCATGTTTAAACCTTTGATTTATTTTATTCATGTGAGGGGTGAGAGAAATCCATGTTTTTTGTATGTATGCCGTTTATATACATGTGTATATGCATGTATATGTGTGTGTTGGATCTACAGGCTGCCTACCACAGACTCCCACCACTCTGCACATCATACTATGAGTACCAGTTCATCAGCATAGACTACAGTGAGGCCTTTCAGATGATGGTAATCTTAGTCTGAGAGCCTTTGAAAAATTGATAATTTAATAGCACAGTCCATGAACTTTCACTTCACTCCATTTATTACTCAAAGAGATCCTGGAAGAAGGATACTTTTCTAACCTACAGCTACAACATCTAGCTTTTAAAATGTAGAAAAACATTCACCAAGCCACAGTTAACGTTGCCACATTAACCGTTACTTGAGCCAGGAGTTCTCTGCGCCATAGTGACCTTATTATTCTTGTGGGTAGCAAATGTCACCCCAAAGCAAAGCTTAATAAAAGTCTTAGTATAGCCTGATAAAGGTATTTGCCAATGCCATCTGAATTTCTGATAAAGGAATAAATAAAATAAAATTAAACCTTGAATCTTCAGGAGAAATGTATCTATGATTAATTACAATAGATTTACTACCTCAGGTTGTAATGTAGTTTAAAAATATTAATTAATTAATTAAATTTGTAATGTAGTTTTATGTTCTACTTTTTTCTCTTTTGTAAAATAAATAAACACTCCTTTTTTCAGCAGGGAAAGCAATACATCATAATTCATCTAATTATATAAAACATTTAAGGAAAAAGGAAGAAACGAAACTCCCATCTCCCGCATTCTCTAGACATTAGACATGGCTTCCTGCTGCACCTTCCAAGTGCTCAGCTCTGAGTGTATTAGAATAGCTTTGAAGAGTTACTAAAACAGTTATGAAGTTTGAAATTTAAGACTGACAAACACAGAAGTACTGTTACTTAGTTTTCCTTAGATATTTCCACCAATTCCAATGTGTATTTCTTTTTGTGTTCAACCACAGATGAAGTTTACAATAAGCTTATTTTTTTTCACAGTGATACAGTTGTGAATTCACAGCTTCATTTTTTTAAAAAAACCCTACAGTTTGGGGCCAATTTAAAAGTTTTTAATAGTGGATTTTGTTTATTAGAGCTTTAACAACAAGTTTGCATTCCTCCAAAAGACCTGCTAATGAGTAAAAAGGAAGAAAATCCTAGCCTTTTGTCTCTCATTTTTATGCATTAGGAATGTTAGGTAACTGTTAACAGCCACACTAGCCATGCTCACTCCAAGCATGGCCCACTCCATGCTTGACTTGAGCTAATAATGACTCCCAAACCAGGGGCTGCTAATCTTGATATTTCAGGAATGCCTCCCTTTAGTTTTTTCCCTCCCTTTGGAGTGTGTACTTAAAATTGCAGCATTTTGCAACAGATGAAATACGTTGAATCTCACAAGGAAGTCATGTGCTGTTTCTGAGGGCCTTTTTCTGTTTCCGAGGAAGCCTCTCTCGAGAGGGGTTTGCACAGTCATGCCTTGGCAGTGTGTCCTGTGTGGGTGGTATTTGCTTGCTCAGGCATATGACAAAGACGATTTGGGGAAGGAAGCTTCTGCTGCTGCTCAGAGTTACTAAGAGGTTTCGCTAACAGTAAGATCAGAGAGCATCCTCCTGTGACGATTTTGACTTAGGCAGAAAAGTTCTCTTCCTTCTGTATTTAAACGCTACTTTCATTCCGCACCTAGGTCTTTGTTTTGTGGGTATTTGTAGCAAATGTGTTGATGGTACATGCACTAAAACTTGGTGTTTCTTTTTTTAAGAACAACGTTTTCTATTTAAATTAGCATACAGAACATCAAGTTTCCAGATGGGATTTTTTTTTTGAACAGATTCCATTTTGGTTTAGTAACCCCTTGCTCCCTACTTATTTGCCTTCACCAGTATTTCCTCTTCTACTTTATTCTATTGTCTTTCCTACCCCTTTTCTTAAAGCCTTGCCCTGCCCCCACCCCCAGTCTGATTGGCTCCTTTCTAGTTCCCTGGTTTTTACTCTGAACAGTGAGAGGTCAGGCGGCATTTGTTTTTCTGAGCCTGGGTTATTTTGCTGAATCTAGTTTTCAGTTCCATCCATTTTTCCTGTAAATTCCATTTTTCCATACAGCTCAACAAAGTTTTATGTGTATAAATGCTACATTTCAGATATCTATTTATCCAGGCTGATTCGACAAACACAATGGTTAGAGTCCTTTGGGCAAACATTCAGGAATAATATAGCTGGCTCATATGGGAGATCCATTTTTAGCTTCTGAAGAAGCTTGCATCTTGCTTAGCTTCTTTAGCTGTACATATTTTAGTATGTTTATCCTATATTATATGTCTAATATCCACTTGTAAGTGAGTATATACCCTGTGTGTCTTTCTGCTTCTGGGATTCAGGATGATCTTTTCTAGTTCCCACCATTTGCCTGCAAATTTCATGATTTCCTTGTTTTTAATTCCTGAGTAGTATTTCATTGTGTAAATATACCACAATTTCTGCATCCATTCCTCAACTGAGGGGCATCTGGGTTGTTTCCAGCTTCTGGCTACTACGAATAAAGCTGCTACGAACATGGTTGAGCAAATGTCCATGTACTTGAGCATATTTTGGATATATGCCTAGGAGTGGTCTAGCTGGATCTTGAGGAATCACTATTCCTAATTGTCTGAGAAAGCACCAGATTGATTTCCAAAGTGGTTATACAAGTTTACATTCCTACCAGCAATGGAAGAGGGTTCCCCTTCTTCCACAGCCTCTCCATCATGTGTTGTCATTTGAGTTTTTGACCTTAGCTATTCTGATGAGTGTAAGGTGAAACTTCAGGGTTGTTTTGATTTGCATTTCCCTGATTACTAAGGAGGTTGAGCATTTCTTTAAGCGTTTCTCTGCCATTCAACCTAAAGAAGCTAATCAAGGAGGACCCTGGGTAAGATGATCAATCCTCTCTGAAAAGGCAAATGGGACAGACATCAGAAGAAGAAGACAGGGACCAGGACAAGATCCTACCACAGAGGGCCTCTGAAAGACTCTACCCAGCAGGGTATCAAAGCAGATGCTGAGGCTCATAGCCAAACTTTGGGCAGAGTGCAGGGAATCTTATGAAAGAAGGGGGAGCTAGAAAGACCTAGAGGGGACAGGAGCTCCAAAAGGAGAGCAACAGAACTAAGAGATCTGGGCCCAGGGAGTCTTTTTCTGAGACTGATACTCCAACCAAGGACCATGCATGGAGATAATCTAAAATCCCTGCACAGATGTAGCCTGTGGCAGCTCAGTCTCCAAGTGGGTGTCTCAGTAAGGGGAACAGGAACTGTCTCTGACATGAACTCAGAGCTGGCTCTTTGATTACCTCCCCCTGAGGGGGTAGCAACCTTACCAGGCTACAGAGGAAGACAACGCAGACAGTCCTGATAAGACTTGATAGGCTAGGGTCAGAGGAAAGGGGAGGAGAACCTCCCTTATCAGTGGACTTGGGGAGGGGCATGAGAGGAGATGAAGGAGGGAGGGTGGGATTGGGGATTGGGGGTGATGAGGGAGGGGGCTACAGCTGGGCTACAAAGTGAATAAACTGTAATAAATAAATAAATAAATATTTAAAAAGAAGCTTCCACATTGATTTCCGTAGTGGCTACCCTTGTTTTTTTTACCTGTTTTTTTTTCTTTTCTTCTAGTATGATTATGATTTACAATTTATTCACTTTGTATCCCAGTTGTAGCCCCCTCCCTCCTTTCCTCCCACATCCCCTCCTCCTAACCTCTTCCTCCCCTATCTCTCTTCCCAAGTTCACTGATACCGGAAGTCCTCCTTCCCTACTGTCTGACCCTAGCTATCAGGTCCCTTCAGGACTGCCTGGATCCTTTTCCTCTGTGGACTGGACTGTCAGCCCACTAGGGAGAAGTGATCAAGGATCAGGTAACCCAGTTCATGTCAGAGACTGTCTCTTCTCCCCTTACTAGGAAACCCACAAAGAGAGTGAGCTGTCTGTGCACTGCATCTGAGCAGGGGGTCTAGGTCCTTTCTATGCATGGCCTTTGGTTGATGCATCAGTCTCTGCAGCTCCCCCTGGGCCCTGCCTTTTTTGGCTTTGTTGTTCTCCTTGTGGAGCTCCTGTCCCCTGCGGGTCCTTTTATATTCCCCTTCTTCCTTGAGACTCCCTATGCTCTCTCCAAAGTTTGGCTGTGGGTCTCTGCATTTGCTTCAATTCCCTGCTGGGTGGAGTGTTTTAGAGGACATCTGTAGTGGGCTCCTGTCCTGTTCCCTCTCTTCTGCTTCCTGTGTCTATCCTGTTTTCTCTACTGAATGGGAATTAAGCATCTTCTTTAGGGTCTTCCTTGTTATTCAGCTTCTTTAGGTTTGTAGATTTTAGTGTGTTTGTTCTATGTTATATGGGTAACATCCACTTATAAGTGAGTATATATCATGCAAATCTTTCTGCTTTTGGGATACCTCACTCAGGATGATCTTTTCTAGTTCATCCATTTGCCTGCAAATTTCTTGATTTCCTTGTTTATAATAGCTGAGTAGTATTCCATCTTTAGTCATCAGGGAAATGTAAATCAAAATGACTTTGAGATTTTACCTTACACCCATCAAAATGGCTAAGATCAAAAACTCAAGTGACAACACATACTGGAGAGGATGTGGAGAAAGGGGGGAACCCTCCTCTATTCCTGCTGGGAATGTAAATTTGTGCAGCCACTTTGGAAATCAATTTGGTGCTTGCTCAGAAAACTAGAAATAGTGTTACATCAAGACCCAGCTTTACCACTCCTGGGCACATATTCGAAAGATGCCCAACCATACAACAAGGACATTTGCTCAACTATATTTGTAGCAGCTTTATTCATAACAGCTAGAATATGGAAAGACCCTAGATGTCCCTCAAGGACATCAAGAAATAGATATAGAAATTGTGGTACATTTACACAGTGGAATACTAGTTACTTTATCAAGAGTAACTTTTGATAAGGGCTCCTCCTTTCTTTCTTTTTTTTTTTCAGTTTTATGAGGTCCCATTTATTGATTGTTTTTAAGTAATTTATTTATTTTTATATTAATCACAGGTTATATACTTTGTATCCCAGCCATAGCTCCCTCTCTCATTCCCTCCCACTCTCCCCATCCCTCCCTCATCTTCTCCCCTCCAAGTCCACTGATAGGGGAGGACCTCCCCCCCCTTCCATCTGACCCTAGCTTATCATGTCTCTTCAGGTCTGTCTGGCAGCAATGTCCTCTTCTGGGATCTAGTTAGGCTGCTCCTCCCTCGGGGGTGGGGGGGGGTGGGTGGTCGATAAGCCAGCCATTGAGTTTATGACTGAAATAGTCCCTGTTCCCCTTACTAGGGTACCCAGTTGGGTACTGAGCTACCATGAGCCACGTCCGAGCAAGGGTTATAGTTTGTATCCATACATGGTCCTTGGTTGGAGAAACAGTCTCACAAAATACCTCTGTGCCCTGATCTATTTGGTCATTGTGGAGCTCTTGAACTTGCCAAGTCTTACTAACTCCCCCTTTTTTCATATGATTCCATGCACTCTGCCTATAGGATAGGATGGACATGCTGAAATCTGTACACCTATGGAAGATAAGCAAGGAGGAGGACCCAGGGTGGGATGATCAATCATCGGTTAGATGGACAAATGGGATGGACATTGAATGTAGGAGAAAACAAGCAACAGGATAGCCTACCACAGAGGGCCTCTGAAAGACTCTAACTAACAATGTATCAAAGCAGATATTAAGACTCACAATCCTTATTTCTTTTGAAACACTTGTTTTTTTAATGTAATTTATTTATTTTTATATTAATTACAGGTTAGGTACTTTGCATCCTAGGCATAGCCCCCTCCTTCATTCCCTCCCACTCTCCCCATCCCTCCCTCATCTCCTCCCCGCCCCCTCCAAGTCCACCGATGGGGGAGGACCTCCTCCCCTTCCATCCGACCCCAGTTCATCTTGTCTCCTCAGGGCTGGCTGCAATGTCCTCCCCTGGGATCTAGCCAGGCTGTTACTCCCTGGCATGTATGGGGGAGGGTCAAAGAGCCAGTCATCGAGTTCATGAC
>CM053753.1:63821005-63838809 GCA_028658305.1 Pachyuromys duprasi
ATAGACAAGCCCTTAACCAAACTAAGAAAAAGGCAGAGAGAAACTATCCAAATCAGCAAAATCAGAAATGAAAATGGGGACAAAACTACAGACACTGAGGAGATCCAAACAATCATTAGGTCTTGCAACCAAAGCCTATATGCCACAAAATTTGAAAATCTAAATGAAATGGACAATTTTCTTGATAGATTCCATCTACCTAAATTAAGTCAAGATCAGGTAGGAAGATTGAATAGACCTATATTCCCCAAGGAAATAGAAGCAGTCACCAACAGCCTCCTTATCAAAAAAAGCCCTGGGCCAGATGGTTTTAGTGCAGAATTCTACCAGACCTTCAAGGAAGTCCTAATACCAATTCTCTCTAAACTATTCCACAAAACAGAAATAGAGGGAAAATTACCGAACTCATTCTATGAAACCAAAAATCACCTTGATACCTAAACCACACAAAGACCCAACAAAAAAAGAGAACTACAAACCCATCTCTCTTATGAACATTGATGCAAAAATACTCAATAAAATACTTGCAAACCGAATCCATGAACATATAAACTTCATATGGAGAACCAAAAAACCCAGAACTTCCAAAACGGTCCTGTATAGCAATAGATCATCTGGAGGTATCTCCATCCCTGATCTCAAGCTGTACTACAGAGCAATAGTTATAAAAACTGCATGGTATTGACATAGAAACAGAAGAGTAGCTCAATGGAACCGAATAGAAGACCCAGAGATAACCCCACACAGCTATGGAAACTTGATTTTTGATAAAGAAGCCAAATCCATCCAATAGAAAAAAGACAGCATCTTTAACAAATGGTGCTGGTCCACCTGGATATCTATATGCAGAAAAATGGAAATAGATCCATATTTATCACCCTGCACAAAACTAAAGTCCAAGTGGATCAAAGGCCTCAACATAAAACCAGACACACTAAACCGTTTAGAAGAAAAAGTGGGGAAGAAAGACCCTAGAACTCATTGCCACAGGAGACTACTTCCTGAACAGAACACCAACTGCACAGGCTCTAAGAGAAACAATCAATAAATGGGACCTCCTGAAACTGAAAAGCTTCTGTAAAGCAAAAGACACTGTCATCAAAACAAAACGACAGCCTACAGACTGGGAAAGGATCTTTGCCAATCCTACATCTGACAGAGGGCTAATATCCCGTATATATAAAGAACTCAAGAAGTTAAAAAGCAACAAATCAAGTAATCATATTAAATTTTTTTCTACAGAGCTAAACAGAGAACTCTCAATATTGAATGGCAGAAAAACACTTAAAGAAATGCTCAACGTCCTTAGCCATCAGAGAGATGCAAATCAAAACGACCCTGAGATTTCAGCTTACACCCACCAGAATGGCTAAGATCAAGAACTCAAGTGGCAACACAAGCTGGAGAGGTTGTGGAGAAAGGGGAACCCTCCTCCATCGCTGGTGGGAATGCAAACTTGTACATCCACTCTGTAAATCAATTTGGTGCTTTCTTAGACAATTAGGAATAGTGATTCCTCAAGACCCAGCTATACCACTCTTAGGCAAAAACCAAAAGAGGCTCAAGTACACAAGGACATTTGGTCAACCATGTTTGTAGCAGCTTTATTTGTAATAGCCAGAATCTGGAAACAACTCAGATATTCCTCAGTGGAGGAATGGATATAGAAATTGTGGTACTTTTAAACAATCATACATCAAACTTCTATAATCCCTAAGGAAATAGAAGTAGTCATTAAAAGTCTCCCATCAAAAAAATAAATAAATAAAGCCCAGGGTCATTTGGTTTCAGCACAGAATTCTACCAGACTTTTAAAGAAGAGCTAATACCAATACTCCTCAAACTATTCCTCAAAATAGAAAGAGAGGGAACTTTGCCAAACTCATTCTGAGGCCATAGTCATCCTGATACCTAAACTAACAAACATCCAACAAAGAAAGAGAATTTCAAACTAATTTCCCTTATGAACATTGATCAAATAATATATAATAAAACACTTGCAAACCAAATCCAAGATACATCCAAACAATCATCCATCATGATCAAGTATGCTTCATCCCAGAGAAGCAAGGGTGATTCAATATATGAAAATGCATCAGTATAATCCTCTATATAAACAAACTGAAAGAAAAAAAACCTACAGGATCATTTTATTAGATGCTGAAAAAGACTTTCACAAAACACAACAACCCTTGATATTAAAAGTTTTGGAGAGTTCAAGGGTACAAGGCACATACCTAAATTAATAAAAGGCATATAACTATCCTAATACACAGCAATCCAGTAGCCAGTAGCAGATAAAATGGAGAGAATCTAAAAGCAATTCCACTAAAATAAGGGACAAGACAATATCAAATCTATTAAAAGTGATCTACAGATTCAATACAATCCTATCAAAACTTCCATGCAATTCTTCCCAGATCTTGAGAGGTCAATTCTCAGTTTCATGGAGAAAAGCAGAAAATTCAGGGTAGCTAAAACTGCTTTGAACAATAAAAGAACTTGGAGGTATCACCATTCCTGATTTCAAGTTGTACTATAAAACCAGAGTAATAAAAGTAGCATGGCATGGTTGGTATAACAAAACCCAGAAAATTTGATAATGGAATTGAATTAAAAACCAGACATAAATGTGCACATCTGTGGACACCTGAATTTTGTAAAAGAAACCAGAGGTTTACACTATAAAACAGCATCTTCAACAACTGGTTTTAGTCAGAGTAGATGTCTGCAAGTGCAATGAAATCCGTACTTATTATCCTGTACTTATTACCCTGAACAAAATTCAGCTCCAAATAGATCAAAGACCTTACCATAAAACCAAACTCACTGAAACCAATAGAAGAAAAACTGAAGAGTAGCTTTGAACTCATTGGCTCAGGAGAAGGCATTTTGAATAGAACACCAATAGCACAGGTACTAAGACCAACAATGAAAAAAATGGGACCTCAAGAAATCAAAAAGCTTCTGTAAGGCAAAGAACAAACCAGTTGTCCACAGAATGGGAAAATATTTTACCGACTCCTTATATAATACAGGACTAATGGAGTACGGATCTAAACAAAATTTTATAGAGGAAACTCAAATGGCTGAGAAACTCTAAAAAACTGTTCAACAGCCATCTTAGCCATCAGGCCAATGCAAATAAAAACTACTTTGAGATTCCATCTTACACTTGACAGAATGGCTAAGATCAATAACACAAGTGGCAGCACATACTAATGAAGATATGGGATAAGGTAAATACTCATCCTGTGCTGGTGGGAGTGCAAACTTGTGTAGCCACTATGGAAATCAGTATGCCAGTTCCTTAGAAAGATGGGAATCACTCTCCATCAAGATCCAGCTATACCATTCATTCTCGGGCATATATCCAAAGGGTACTTCATCCCATCACAAGGACCCTTATTTAACCATGTTCATTGCTGCTGTATGCATAATAGCCAGAAATTGGAAACAACCTTGGTGGTTTCTCAACCTAAGGAAAGATAAAGAAAAATGTGATAATTTTCACATAATGGAGTATCACTCAGATGTTTAAAAAAATGTCATCATGAAATTTGCAAGCAAATGGATGGAACTAGAAAAAAAATCATTCTGAGTGAGGAAACCAAGAAAGATACATGTGGTATGTCTTCTATTCACTTATATGTGGATATTAGCCATTAAATAAATGGTAATGAAACTGTAATCTGTAGACCTGGGAAGGTTGGGTATAGAGGAAGGGACTGGAGGGGAACATAGGTCTCCCTGGGAGTGGAAATAGAATATATTTTTATGGGTGTACTGCTAACAGGGGGCCATGGGAATGTCAGTATCGGGAGGAGGGGGTAGTGGGATAGAGTCGAGGGAGTAAGTTTGGAGAAAGCTAAAACTGAAGATCTTTTGAGGGGTGGTATGGAAACCTAGTACAGTAGAAACTTCCTCAAATAGATGAAGGAATTCCTAATAAAGTCTCTAAATAATGAGGGAGACGTAGTCCCAACTGGCTATCTCTTTTCACCAAACACAGCATCTAATACTGGGACCGGGTAACATCCAATTGAGTTGTTCATCAAAGGGGTCTCATGAAATCCCCAAACAACCCAGGCTTTTGCTACAATAATATATTGCTCTCCACAAACTGACTGTAAGGCCCAGTTGCTGAAGGCAACACCCACACAACTCATTGAACATGGAAGGATCGAGCTGGTGCGTACATAGAATCTTCACCCCTACATTCTAATGTCTCTGAGAAGGTACTCTGCATACTACCAAAAAGAGAAATTTAAGCACAAATCCAGTCACAAACCCTTTGATCTCCAATCTGTCCTCCTTACAAAATATGTGGAAGTAAAAAATGTTTGATTTGAGTTAAGCCTTACTGTATAAGATGGCACACACCCCCAACTTTGCTTGGGAGACAAAGACTTGAGGCCCACAGACATAGATTAAAATGAAATACTTTTTAAAAAATTAACAAGAGGACTCCTAAGGATATTCTGCTATAGTCATAGATCAGTGCCTTATTCAACCATCATAAGAGAGGTTTCTTCCTGTAGCAGATGGGGAAAAATACAAAAACAACAACAAAACACAGCCAGATGTAACACACACACACACTCTCTCTCTTTCTCATACACACACACCACAGAGAGAAAGAGAGAGAGCAAGAGAGAGAAAGAGAAGGAGGGAGGGAGAGAGAGGACAGACAGAGACAGAGAGTTGGGGAGAGAGATAACACCTTGGAATATACAGCTCTATACGGAATGTCTCTATCAAATCCCTCCCCATAGAGCTCAGAGAACCAATGTTGGTGTAGTGGTGGTAGTGGTGTAAGTATAATCTCTTGGTACTGTATGGATTCTTCACCTGTCAATAATCAGCTAACTGGCCTATAGCTGAGAAAGGAAATAGGAGTGAAGTTTCCAGTAGAGAGAGAGAGTGAATGCTGGGATAGAGTGAAGTGTGCAGGGGATTCACCCCATAACACTGAGGAAGACAGATGCATGAAACCTGAGCAGAGGTAACCAGCCATGTAGCAGAACTTAAAACAGAATAAATGTGATTAGTTGTGGACAAGTCAGGAAACATGCCTGGCTATATTGGCTTAGACTTTTGTAAATATGGTAAAGCCTCAGAGTCATTATTTTTGGAACAAGGGTGTGGGTACAAAATATGGGTTCAGAAAACCCCCTTCAGCATATGGAACTCAATGTGGGGGATGTAATCCAAGATTAGCATGTAGATTCAGACATTAGGCCAAGAGTTCTAGACACAGGAGACCCAGGCACAACCCCTTCAAGAACTGCCACAGTGGCAGACAGAGCACTTGAGTGGAGGATGGTAAGCAGGTGGCAGAACAGGGAACTGGTGCCTGATGCAATTTACTAGCAGGACAGGAGGCCTGGGCCAGAAAGCTGGAGACTGATGCATCAGTGTTACAGAGAAACTTGGGGTGACTATTCAGGTAGACAGCTGCCTCTGTTATTTTTAAAAATTTGGAAGCTGTTTGCTCTGCACTTCCTACAAACTCAGGTAATATTTAATTTTTCTCAAGTCTTTGATGGGTTTGAAGACTAGACAGTTATAATCTCACATATAAGCTTAAGTTGTTTAGGATTTTAGAAAATGTTTTTTAGGTCTAAGAAGTTTTCTTTTATGTTGGTAATGCACATTATGATAGAAAATTATTTAGGTACAGAAGTCTAAATTCACAAAGATAGGATACATAGTGGAGTACTTTCTCCAAAGTTGTGAAATACATACAGACTTGACATTGTAAATGTAAATCTTATTTGATTGTTTCATAATTGTTATTATTGTATATCGTTTATGTATATTATTGTATATAGTTTATTATTATACTTGAAAGAGCCTTTTATTGGACTAAAATAGGGAGATGTAGGTATAATCTCTTGCATATTGTATGGATTCTTTATCTGTCAGGAAACAGCTGATCAGCCTATAGCTGAGGTAGGAAATAGAAGGGAGGTGATCTAGTAGAGAGAATGAATGCTGGAATAGAGTGCAGTGGGCAGGGATTCACTCTGGGACACTGAAGAGGAAACCTGAGCAGAGGTAAGCGTTCCGAGAGGCCAGCCAGCGGAGTCGAGTGGTTCTTGAGTTGGGAGTGAGGATTGAAATTAATAAAATATGCAACACATGAAATCTTCCAAGAGGCTCTGGTGGTCAGGACAAAACAGTCCACTCTGAACGCCAAAAAGCGCCTGTCAGCCAGTCTCACTTTATTCTTAAACACACCCAACACAATGAGTTAAATTCACAAGGAGGTGTAGCAAGAGCTGTGATTTTAACAAGCTATCCCACCTGCTGTCACAAAACAAAAGGCGATGGACTTGCAAATTCTTCCCTGACTCCAGGAAGGCTTGGTAAAAGCCAGTCTTCGCACTGAGATTTAAATATCAAAGCAGCTGCCAAAACAGCCTCTAGAGACAGAGACTGCAGCTCCCAACTAAACGTAATATTAGTATGAGCAAGTCAAGGAGCATGCCTAGCTATATTGGCCCAGGCTTTTGTAAATATACTTATGCCTCAGAGTCATTATTATTGGGAACAAGGGAGTAGGTGAAAAACACAGGTTACATAAAACCCCCTTCAAAGGTGGGGGTTGGGGAGAAGAGAGGGTGGAAAGAATGTAAAGGGCGAGAGGGAGTTGAGGACACAAGGAAAACAAGGCCCTCTAAATGAACTAAGCAAAGCTCATTATCATCTCCCAGAGACTGAAGTAGCAAGTGCAGGGCCTAAAGGCATCTGCAGCAGGTCAGATATATATTATAGCTTTCAGTTTAGTATTTTCATGGGATTCCTGAGTATGTGAATGAGGAGGTTCGCTGATTCTTGTGTCTTCTGTTGAGTTCTTTTCATTTTGTTGATTGTCTAGCATCAATATGACAGTTTTTGTTTATCTTGTTATATCTTATTTTGTTATGTTTTGTTGTTTTCTTTTCGAAGCCTGTTCTTTTCTAATGAAAAATAGAAAGGGAGCAGTTCTGTATGAGAAAGAAAGTAGGGAGAAACTGGGAAGGAAGAGGAAGTGTAATCAGAATACATTGTATTTCTTTCCTTGTCTTTCTTTCTTTCTTTCTTTCTTTCTTTCTTTCTTTCTTTCTTTCTTTCTTTCTTTCTTTCTTTCTTTCTCTTTTTACTTCTCTTTCTTTCTTTGTCAGCTGTCCAGTCAGAAGAGAAGCCACCGCTGCCAAAGGCAGGGCGTGTGCCCCCGGGGCACCACAAGAGCACAGTGGTTGCCTAATGTTAGGACTTCCCACAACCAACGCGAATGATTGCACGCAAGAGAAAGAGAAACCACGTGCGACACCACATGAGTGGCATTGCACCTCCCGAGGGAAAGTGAACCCTAAAATGAAAGTGAGGCCTTAAAATGAAGGTCAGCAGAGGGTTAGCCCTAGACATGGTTGGAAGGGTCCCTCTGTCTTGAAATACCCAGATCGCAAGTCCCCAAATGACCAACAGGCTTTGAGTCCAATGTAAAACACATGAGGGCCTTTATTACAAACAGCTGGGTGGCTGCCTTTTGCAAGAACAAAGAGGCAAGTGACCCCCAGCTCTGGGGGAACAGGGTTTTTAAGGGAGCGAAAACGAAAGTAGGAAAGTGTAAGTCTTGGCACTATAGGATTGGGTGAAAGGGTCCCTAGGGGAGTTGACCTTAAAATGATTGGTTTGTTTTCAGGCACCAAAACTGCAAATGATCAGATCTGGCTACCTGGGGATACCTGCCCTGTTAAGTGCAGGTTAGGTTGAGTTAAGGGGGAGGGAGTTAACACATTCCATAGGCTTCCTTAGCGGCTACGTGACCCTAGTCACATCCCAAGGTTAATCTGGGTGGGGGATTGCTGGACCCTTGCTCTGAAAAAACTGTGCTATGGTGACTTTGCCCCAGTCCCAAGAATTAACTCTAAATTTTTGAAACTCTCAGTCTCAAAAGATAGTATGAAGTTGCCGGGAACTCAATGGTCAAGCTTCTCCTACCAAGAGAGGCATTTTATGCTGACAACTGAGGTGAACTCATCAATGTAGTTGCTGGCAATGAGGAGATCTCACCAATCCAGCCAGTGTTGCATGCAGTAAATAGCAGTCTGGTAGCCAGTAAAGGGAGTCCCAGAACCAGGGAAAGGGGAGAAATCCCACCTTTTGAGATAGGAAGTATGTACAGTACTTATCTGGAGTCCAATTGACCTGAGAGGTAGATTTAGGTGGACTTCTGCAGCTTACAAGAATTACTTTTAAGTTTTAAGAAGGAGATAAAACTTTAGACATGTGAATATCACAATTGTAATCTGTACTGAAATATACATTGTAGAAAAAGCAATAGACGTATATATGTGTTAACAGCACAAGCATTCCTTTAGGTAAGCTCTGAAAAGGCAAAAGCTTTTTATGAAGTAAAACAAAAACTCACTTGATCTTAACAGCATAAGCATACATATTATGGAGACAATCTTGAGCTTAGAACCATAATAGTATGTGACAGAGTGGAATGTTTTTGTATTAGAGTTAGACTAAGACAATAGACTAATAAATTAGAGCTTTATTGATAAAGGTCACAACTCCGGACAGTCAATACAACAGTAGCATAGGAACAGGAGAAACCATCAAGCAGTTTTATCTATTTAGGATATTTTAAATTACCTTAGACTCTGTAACCTTTATAACTTGCATTTACCAACTTTAAGACACAATTTTAGGCTCTCAACAAGCATAACTTGTGTTTATCAACCTTAAGACACTTTTAAAACTCTCAGATATGTATAACTTATCTTTATTAACCTTAAGATACTTTTTTCAGACCATTAAAGATTTCTTAGGCCCTTTGTATCTAGTTATTTACCATGAGACATAGTTGAGACTGCTATGAACATTAACTGTCCTTTAGCTAAATAAAGGGATGGTAAAAGTTTACATATAGGCTTGTTTTTGAGTCTAGCAACAAAGCATATTGTGTCTAGGCCTGACAATGGCAGCTCTAAAACTTAGGCTTAAGGCCTGGTCTCCTGCATATGAAGAGAACTGAGAAGGCATCTGAAATCTCCCAACACAGAAGTTGGCAATATGTCCATGGAACCTCATTGTGAGGCCAAAACACACCTGTACTGTTACTCTGGGCTGGGCGAGAGTGGTAGAGGTCGCTGAATCGAGGAGCCATTTGTCCTCTGCCAGGCCAAAGAGCTAGAAGGCTGGAAGTATTTGTGGCCCTTGTGCTGGTTGACCTCTATGGCTGGGCACAGAGCACAAGCCTGCTTGGGAACATTTTGACTTCCAGAGGCCAGTATGCTGACAGGCAGCTATGTTGAGCCAGCAATGGGTGTCCCCTTTTGCTGGATTTAAAATGGTCTCCTGGCAGAACTGACTTTTGGCTATATCCCCACGAGACGGGGCATTGCAGACCTCTTGTCTTTTGTGCGGGAATGCCAGCAGCCCCATGGGAGCAACCAAGGTCTAATCTAGAGCCTATTGGGAAGGCTTTTACCAAGTCTTATATGAGTGACTCAATGACCATTCTCAGCTGTTTATTAAAAACTGCAGTGAGACTATGTTTTTATTTGTAGGACTATAAATATTTGGATATCTGTGAGATGACTATTAACTTGTATTTGTTAACCATTAAATAGTACGACTTTAGATTTTGTCCTTGTTAAGTTAGAACCTTAAATTATAAACATAGTCTATTAAAATGAGAGCACAAGAGTTTTTTGTTTGGTTTAGTATAAAAAAGTTTATAGCTTATAAGGCCAGCATATTTTAACCTCTTGAGACTAGAGATATAGCAAATGACTTATTTTAATATAAATATAATTTTTAAATTAATAGATCTTAATTTAGGATATTGGTAGACAACTTGTACTTAATAACAAACCCCCTAGCTGTAAGTTTAAAACCAACAATATAGTAAAACAGTATAAAGCAATTTTAAAATTATATTTGAATTTATTATAGCAAACCCATTAACCAGAAAGCCTACTGGTGAATCTGGATTATAGTAGGAAAAACAGCAACATTTGCGAACTGAATTTGAGAACTGAAAGAGACATAAGTAGTTAGATACATATTTTAAACCAACTTAACTTGAATAGATATTTATAACTTTGAATTTTTGTATTATATAAAATTTATTTTGAAGCAGGGTTGAATCATAGATAGTAAAACATAACTTTGAATTTTTATTAAAATGTATACCAATTTAAATGAGGCTTGTTGTTGTAGTCTAGTCTAAAAGATAAAATAAACAGTTATTAAGGAAGCTTTATAAACATGAGAGAATTATATAAAGTATTAGATAAGAAATTTAAAGCATTTAAAATAAGAGCAGAGTATACAGAAATTAGGAAGAAAAGATTTTTTTGCTATTTAAAAGCTTTGGGAAAAGATCAGAAGGATTGGAAGTCTGAGTTTAAAAAGCACAGCTTGGAGTTTTGTAGAATTCCCAGAGCTAGGAAGAACGGCTTTGGTGGGGGACGGGCTACCACATGGGAGCGGGAAGCTTTTTGCCCTAATTAAAAATGACGCTGACACAGCATTAAGCCCATGGTGAAGGATGGTTCCGCCCAATTTGCCCAAAAGCAACATGGCGTCGCAAGTCTCCCGTGGTAGGTTTAAGATCCCTCGCCAAGTTTAAAATCTTGTTCAGTGCCATCGGGGCATTTTTTCCTAAATATCAAGCACCCTCATGCTGATTCTAGCGCAGGGAGATCGCTTCAGGCTTGGAGTACCAGCCCAAGTGTGGTTGTTGCGGGAATCCCCAGAGCTGTGCGCACGCAGGCGAGGCTCTGCAGTGCCACTTGCTGAGGGAGGGGGTCGGAGCCATCTGCAGCCAGAGGGAAGGATGCTTACCTAGGTAAAAGTAGGCTGTGTCTATTTGAAGCAGGAGCCCCGCTCTAAACCATCCCTGCACACAGTGCCCATGCAGGCAGAGGCAGGCATAGCTGCGTCCCCGCGGCTCTGCTGCTGCAGCCATAGGTCTTGGCTGCCGCTCCAAACTATCTCTGCATGCCATGCTCAGCCAGGCGGCGGCCAGCTCAGCAAGGGGCCTGGTTGCAAGAGGATGCGTGTGTCCCCAAGCCTGGGAGAGGAGAGGTAGCCTGGGAAACTTCAGAGGGCTGAGAGGGCAGTGTAGGAAATAACAGAGGAAACCTAAAACCTGCTGAAGCCATTGGCTCCTGGCTGGCTCGTCAATGTCATAAATAAGATGAGGCTTACAACAGGTTTTCTGTGAAAGGGGTTTATTAGGAGAGAGGGGAAGCAGGGAGAGTGGGCTGTGATGGGGGGAAGAGAGAGATGGAGAAGAGGAGGAAAGGGGGGTGCCCCAATAGAGAGAGAGTAAGAGTAAGAGAGAGGAAGAGCAAGAGCAAGACAACATGTCTAGTTGTCCTTTTTAAGGTCAGGTAACCACTAACCATGCCCCCAGGTGTGGCCACCTGGCTGGGTGATACAAGATGATGTCATAGTTGCTAGGTAACCCAGAAGCAGGTTGTTTCAGAATACTAACACTTTCCTTCCTATCTATCTATCTATCTATCTATCTATCTATCTATCTATCTATCTATCTATCTATCTATCTATCTATCTATCTATCTATCTATGTATCATCGTCATCATCTATAACCTCTTTATTTATTATCTATTTTTTTTTCAAAAGAGGGTTCCTTAGTGTAGCCCTAACCATCATGGAACTCACTCTGGAGACCAGGTTGCCCTCAAACTCAGAGACTCACCTACTTCTTTCTCCCAGGTGCTCAAATGAAAGGCTTGTGCTACCACTGCCTGCAAAGAGTCTATTATTAATTAAAAAAAAGAGGAAAAATAATACCTACAGATAACCATGTCTTGTGAGCAATGTCTCACATAACATGTGAGGTTATTCAAACCCCAGAGGCCTACTACCCCCTTGTTTTGCATACATCCTCTTCAGCTGCAGCTTGCTGCTGCTCTGTTGCTAGGTGCAAGACTGTGTGACTCTGCATAGCAGCGTTCTCGTTCTCTGAGCTGCAAGTAAAGTTTTGCCTTTTAGCTCCAGTCTCTTTTTGCTGAGGTTTTTCATTGCAAGGGCCTCTAAATTTTTTTTAATATAGAAAGAAAGAAGTTGTTCCTTGCTTATTTTCTAGCTTCTGGAAATTTTTATTGTTTCTTAACTTGAAGAAGAAACATGCCTCTGTCTTAACTTTTGTTGATACATGAATATTTCTCTATGCCCATAGTTATGCCCATTCTTCTTTTCATATGGATGCCAGTTACACTGGACTAGGGTCCAACCTATTCCAACCCTATATAGTTTCACTTTAACTAACTACAGATGAAATGACTTTACTTTTTTTTTTTTAAGCCACATTCTCACGTATTGGGACAAAGTTTTAAGATAAAAAGGAGGGGCAGGCAAGTTAACCCATGAGAGGAAGTATTTATTTAAATTCACACGATCCTATGATCTGTCACTTTTGGTTATAGATATATATCCAAGAAAAAGTGTGCACATAGAGACCAAGATATATGCTAAAATTAAGAATTTTCATTGCAGCTTTGTATATGTTGGTTACCAAATAAAGCAATTCAAATTCAGAGACACTGATAAATAAATTACCAAATATTCTTTGGTATATCCAAACCAGCATACAGGAATGAACTCAGGAAAGCATTTTATTTATGTGAAGCTCATTACCCCCCCAAAATGAACAAATGGTGATAGATGTTAGAACTGTGTTGTCTTTTTGAGAAAGAGTACCAAAGAAGGGCATGCTAGGAACTTCGAGTAACAAAATGTCAGTGCCTTGAATTGAAAATTTTGGAAATGCTTGTCCAAGTTCATGTGGATGTACAAATTTATCATCTGTACACATAAGATTTGCTCATCTTCCAGTATATGATTTTATCCTTTCAATACTACTGCTTTAGAAAAGGAATTGCCACAAACTGTATTTTAATGTTTTAATACCGTGAGAGAGTAAACAAGTTATACTTTGGCTTCTATCTTTATCATGCAGCAAACATCACTGCTGTTTTCTTTTGAGCAGTCTTAGTTACCCAACAGCACGTAGAATGAAGATGAAGATAAAGGTAGGCAAAACAAGAAAGAAAAGTTACACTTAAATCTGGTGAACCAAGCCTAAGCAAAGTTGACTGAGTCAGATAAAATCACTTAGTGCAACCAGTGTTTTATGATTTCTGTTTAACTAGAAACTACTCCAGATATGTGCTTTGAGGAAGACTCTGGCTTTGAGGTTACTGATCTCCGTCACTATTTTGGTGCCTGGTAAGTCTGACATTCTGAGATTATTTTTTAGGAAATAAAACTTTATTTCAGGCTAATTTTGGACTATGATAATCCTCCTGCCTCAGCCTCCTGAAATTACAGGCCCAACACATCTTTGTTGCAGGCTAATAGGATACTTTAACACTCTATACTTTCATTTAAGCTGATTATTCTTGATAAGGAGGTATTTTATGAAGAGATTATTCTATTAGTCATCATGAATTTGAAGATGGATGACTGCCTGAAAAGAAATCTTTTAGTAGATTTCTTGTTTGCCCCATCTTTAAGGTTGATGTGTGTGTATGTGTGTGTGTGTGTGTGTGTGTGAGAGAGAGAGAGAGAGAGAGAGAGACAGAGACAGAGACAGAGACAGAGAGAGAGACAGAGAGAGAGAGACACACACACAGAGAGAGGCAGAAAGAGAGAGACAGAGACAGTGAGAGATCTGAGAAGGGAAGCAGTGGGATCCAGAGCCAAGCAGAAACACTGAACTCAGCTAGGAGGGGACAGTCCTCCACTCTAAGGGGAAGAGGGATTACGTGGTCTGGATGCAGGTCAGTTTGTGGATTGGTTCCATAGATTTTGGAGTATTTCTTAAAGCATTTGAAGAAAAGTTGTTGGTCTGGAGAGATGGCTCAGTGGTTAAGAGCACTGTCTGCTTTTCCAGAGGTTCTGACTTCAATTCCCAGCAACCACATGGTAGCTCACAGCCATCTGTACTGGAATCCGATGGCCTCTTCTGGCATGCAGTGATCTACAGATAGAGCACACATATATGTAAAATAAATAAATTAATTAACTTAAGAAAAAAGTTGTTGGAAGTTACTAGTGGAAGGAGGTGGGCCAGGTAAGGGGCAGAGTCAGTGAAATAACCATTACCAAGACAGGGAAGGAGAGGCTGATAGCTATAGTAGTAGACCCCTGTCCTTAGTTTTGTTTCCCTAGAACCATGGTTCCCAAGCAGACTGATCAATATGAAAGCAAGTTGACTTTTCTTTAAATACAAAAACACCAATTTATTCTTTTCTACTTCAAAATGTTTAATAAGATAAAAAGTCTGAGATCAAAAGTAGCATCCTATTTTCATCAATGATAAAAAGCACGAGAGGCCTTTACGCAAAATTAATTTAACCTTCTTTAAAAAATTTTAAAAGTATATATGTAAATTTACTGATCCTTTAAAGGAATCAGCTTTAGTTTTGTTGATTTTCACTATTCTTTTGTGTTCACTGATTTTGGCTCTAATTTCTTGTCTGCTTATTTTTGGGTATAATTTGTTCTTTTTTTTTTTGAAATTGGAGTTTGATTGATTTTAGATAAATTTTCTTTTCTAATACAAACAGTAATGTCTAAAACTTTCCCTCTAAGCACTACTTTTTGGTATTCTACAAGTTTTGATAATTTCTATTTTTACTTAGTTCAAAATATTTAAAAAATTCCTTGAGATTTCATTTTCACTATATTGTTATTTTAAAAAATATGACAACATCTCCAAATACTTGTGGGGATCAGTGTACTATTATTGATTGATAGTTTAATTCCAGTTTAATCAAGGAACAGTCAGGGTACAGTTCCATTCTCTAAAATTTGTTAATATGTTGGGCCAGAGAGATGGATTTGTGGTTTACAGTACTGGCTGCTCTTTCAGAGGACTTGGGTTTGATTCCCAGTACTCACATGTGGCTCACAACTCTTTGTAACTCCAGTTCCAGAGGATCTAATGTCCTCTCTGACTTCTGAGGGCACCAGGCATGTAAATGGTCCACATAGATACATACATGTGATATACATACACATGATATAAAATTTAAAGGATTGTAATATGTTTTATGGTTCAGGACATAATTTATCTTCAGGAAAGCTCTATATCAGCTTGGAAAAAATGTTTTCTACTAAAGAAAGCCAATTTGTTGAGACATAAATTACACTGAGCTGGTGACAGTCATTGTGTTCAGTTATGCTTTGTCTGATTTTGTACCTATTGTTGTTTTCTCCCTTTCTGATAGAGGGATGTTGAAATCTCTAAACTACAAAGTGCATTTATGTTTTTTTTTCAGCAGCTTAGAACACGTCTAGACTCTCTGTGGTACATACAAACTAAGGACTGAGATTTATTCTTGGAGGAGAATTGATGGTATATCTTTATACAATGTCCATCTTAATCTTTAATATTTTTTTGATCTCAAATTTTCTCTATCTAAATGTAATTGAATTATCCATCATTTATTTACTGTTAACATAGACTTTGAAATTCATCTTCCTTTGCACTCAAACATCTGAGAATGGAAGAGAAATGGGTTTTTGCAAAATATAGAGTTTTCAACAAGAGTGGAAGGGTTGTGGAATTCTGTGGTAGAGGTATGTCCACCACAGCAGCAAAAACAATGACTTCATTGTTGTTGTAGAATAGAGAATAAGTAGCTTGCCACTGCAAAGATCAATAAAAACTAAGATAATGCTACAATGCATAGACTAGGATAATTTTGATTGTTAAGTATTCTATAGATCCCAAGAGAAGTCATTGCCAGTGGGAACCTGGAGCCATGGAACTAGAAATTCAAGTATATATGGTTCTCATTGCAATTATTCCTATGATTTCTGCTTTATTTTTTTCTTTTTGTTCCCTTTACAAAATAGGAAAAATAAAGGAGGAAGCCAGGTAATGGTTGAATGTTTTTTAATTGTGATGCTAAATTTATTGAAAAAAACTTTTACATTATTTAGGTAAGATGCCACTCATATGATCAAAGAAAATTAATTAGTGTGTGATATAGGTAGGGAGTTTGTAAGATAAACTCATGTGAGAATCCTTGCATGATTAAGACCATATCTGAAGAAATGGTAAGGACTTGGAAAAAGGGAAGAGTTCCTTTGTAAAATACTCTTGGTTAAATAAGTTGTCTTATACATTAGGGACCATTAATTCATACCTTGTAAATGTGAATTTCAAAATATTAATATACTTTAATCCCCAGATTTTATAACATCTAATCCTTTCATACAATAATTTTTTGTAATATTAGTCATGGTTAACAGGCTATCTGTTGTGTTGAATAAGATGTTGTTGAGAAAGAAGGCTTTTACTCTGTATGAAAATGTGAAATTGATTTTCTTTTCTTTAAATATTTTCTAGATTCATGTTGTTCAATTAAAGGAGAAGAGCTGACCACACAGGATGACCCATTTTATTTTGCAGATGATAATATTTTTCCTCATATAATGGACATCACTGCGGAGATGGAGAGTGAGTCTTAGCTTAAAAAGTTATGAGACTGTTTCTCCAACCAAGTACCATGTATGAATATAACCTAAAACCCCTGCTTGAATATAGCAAGTGGTAGCTCAGTATCCAAGTGGATATCCCAGTAAGGGGAACAGGGACTATTTTGGACATGAACTCAATGGCTGGTTCTTCGACCTCCCCACCCCCAAGGGAGGAGCAGCCTTGCTAGGCCACAGAAGAGGGCATTGCAACCAGTCCTGAAGAGACCTGATAAGCTAGGGTTAGATGGAAGGGGAGAGGTCCTCCCCTATCAATGGACTTGGAAAGGGGCAGGGAGGAGATGAGAAAGGGATTGGGGGATAGGGAGAGAATGCAGGAGGGAGCTACAGCTAAGATACAAAATATATAACCTGTGATTAATATAAAATAAAACAAAAAAAGTAGTTGATACCCTGGCTGTAGTGTTCCAGTCTTATGCTTAGTAGAAGCATCTAGTGGTACAAGTGCTATTCTGCCGGAGCCCGCCAGCAGAGCAGAATGGGGTTCTGAGTCGGGAGTGAGGACTGAAATTACATTACACATATTATGTTCCGAGAGGCTTCTGGCCGCTTGCTCGTGGCTCCAATGAGCCCTATAGCGTCAATACGCTCTGCATCTGAAAAGCCGCGAGACCAGCCAGCCTTGTTTAGTTATACTAACAGTTTACACAAGGGGTTAATTTTTACAAGGAAGTGAGGTGGAGCTGAGATTTCAAACAAGTTCTCCCACCTGCTGTCACTAAACAAAAGGTGAATGGACTTGCAAATCCTTCCCTGTCTCCAAGGGAAGGCCTGGAAAAAACCTGTCTTCCTGTGCTGAGACTAGCATTACAAATAGCTGCCAAAGCAGCTATGACCTGGCCCACGACAATTCCCCCTTTTATATTTATTAAAAAAGATATTTATAAGACCATAACTTATGAGTTATGGAGCAGAAGATTGTGCCTGTCTTAGGTTGTTTCTCCCAATGGAATATTCATATCCATAATTTGGCATATGATTTTTATCATTTATGCCCTGCTGGACCAAATAATCCCTGGAGAAATCTTACCCATCATTGGCTACCCAACCTCTGCTAGGGAAGGAATGTGGGAGGGTCAGTGTCAAATGCAGCTCAGCTCAGTTTAAGCATTCTAAAAGGCTTCCAGGCACTTCTATTGTTATTGATAGGAGCTCACCTCCCATCGCAAGCCAAGTCCAAAATAACACGCCTTAAGAGTGACTTAACACAAAACTCCTCGTGTAAATATCAAGTCTGAAAAGACATTTACAGTAACCAATG
>CM053753.1:63839309-63879937 GCA_028658305.1 Pachyuromys duprasi
TTAATAGCCTTTCCTTGTAAGGCCGCAGCCATAGCTATTTCTTGAGTATAAGATTGTCCAATGTCTGAGCATAATCTGATATAGTCAGAAATATCTCCTTTCTTTTTAAAGGGTCTCAAAGCAGCTCAGCAAGCATTGTTAGCAATCTCATAAGCCAATTGTTTTAATAATAATAAACCAGACTTTTCATCACTTATAAGTCTGTTTGCTGCTTGCATTAATCTTGCCACAAAATCTTGAAATAACTCATCAGGTCTCTGATAGATTTTAGACAAATCCTCCATCTGTTCATCTACTTGTGGAAGTTTATTCCAGGCTTTTTGGGCAGCAGTATTTACTTGAGCATAGACGGCCATATCAAAATCTAATTGTTGCCTTATTTCTCTGAAATTTCCTTCTCCTACAAGCATATCATAAGTTATAGGAACTCCCTGAGCTCTATTAAGTTTAGCTGTGGCCCGACAAAGCTCTTTAAAATCCGACTTCCATAATAAACTATTTCCTGCTGATAAGCATGCTCTTGTTAATTGTTTCCAGTTTCCTGGGCAGAGAGCCTTAGTAGACAAGGTCTCCAACAGGGCTTGAGTAAAAGGCGCCGTAGGACCACATTGAGCACATGCAGCTTTTAATTCCTTTAATCGTTTAAAGGGTATAGATGCATGGACTGTCGTCATATTACCTTGTCCATCAGGTTGTTCTAGAACTGGAAAACCATAAAGCTCAGTTGTATCTTCTCCATTTTGTTTAGCTTCTTGTAAAGAAGCTCGTAAGGGAGACACAGCTGTCCGTACAGTAGACGGAGGCTGAAGTCCCTTTGTCACTGTAATTCTAGCAGTCCCAGGAGGGCGGCCCAAACTTGTAACTGATGGTGTTAAGGATCGAGCCTCGCCTTCACCAGCAGTTAATTCTTCAATTTTTTTTTGCTTATTCTTTCCAAGCCATATTCCAATCTTTTAATTTCTTTTTGTCAAGGCTTACGCTTTTTAACATGCATAGCCTGAATTGGAGGGTATCTCTCAGGAAAATAGTGATTTAGTTCATCCTCTATCTCTGAAACCTCATTAGGATCTGAGTCATCCACAAAGTCCTCTTCTGACAAGTAATTACTGTCATCAGGAGAGAAATACGTGTCCTCTGATGGAGTCGACGGCCTAACATAATTTTGTCTTGAAGGCTGACACCTTTTTAACTTCTTTTTTTCTGAGCCTGAAAGTTTAATTTTCTCAGTTTCCTGTTTCTTATACAGACTTCCTTTAATTAAGTTCCATACAAAAAACACTAGGCTACTGTCTTGTCCCATTCTTTATTCTTGGAATTACTCATTGCTCCTTCAACTATAAACTCAAGCTCGAAAACAGACCAATGGTGTCCTTCACTTTATTCTTGTATCTCAGGCCCCACGTTGGGTGCCAATTCTGCCAGAGCCCGCCAGCAGAGCAGAATGGGATTCTGAGTCAGGAGTGAGGATTGAAATTAATAATGTACCCTACACATATTATGTTCCGAGAGGCTTCTGGCCGCTTGCTCGTGGCTCCAATGAGCCCTATAGCGTCAATACGCTCTGCATCTGAAAAGCCGTGAGACCAGCCAGCCTTGTTTATTTATACAAACTGTTTACACAAGGGGTTAATTTTTACAAGGAAGTGAGGCGGAGCTGAGATTTCAAACAAGTTCTCCCACCTGCTGTCACTAAACAAAAGGTGAATGGACTTGCAAATCCTTCCTTGTCTCCAAGGGAAGGCCTGGAAAAAACCTGTCTTCCTGTGCTGAGACTAGCATTACAAATAGCCGCCAAAGCAGCTATGACCTGGCCCATGACACTTTGCTGTGACAGGTCCTGAGTAATTGGACTGCTAGTTATTTTCCAAACAAGGCATATACTTGTTTGCCTCTAAGATTTTTGTCAACTTGAAGTGATGGAAAGATCATGTGTATCTTAGCCACTGTTCTATTGCTGTGAAAAGACACCATGGCCAGGAGACTCTTACAAGAGAAAGCATTATTTGGGAGCTTGATTACAGTTTCAGAAGTTTAGTTCAATATCATCGGGGTGGGGGGGCAGAGTGGTGCTCACATGGGCTCTTGAAATCTCAAAGCTCACTCCTGATGACACACTTCCTCTGACAAGGCCACACTCACTCTGACAAGGCCACACCTCCTAATCCTTCTAATCTTTCCAAACAGTTCCACTCTCTTGTGATTAAGCATTTAACTATATTAACCTCCGGACCATTCCCATTAAAATCACCACAATGTGTTTAATTTCCTCTTGGGTCTGTGTTAAAGTTCCAGCTTTCCCTCTATCTGATTATGTGGTCTTTATCTGGCCATGAAATGTGTGGCTTGCTTGTGTGACCAGAGGAGACAAGTGATGCTACAACAAAAAGAGAGATTATAGGAAATCCAATGCTTATTCATGCAAAATATTTCTTCATAATAAAACTGTTTCTGATTATGTTAAAGTGAAGTCATCCAGGCACCCATATTTGTCACAGGGGAGTAGGAACAGATGCTTTGATTGAATAAATACCTGTTAGTAAGCTCATATCAGCCAGTGCCTTTTGCCAATATACAGGAGCATGAGATCTGAATTGAAAATCTTGTAGATTCTGGAGTTTAGTTTAAACTTTCTACACATGAGCATAATGGTCAACTTATGGATTTAATTCTGATAGAATAGAGAAATAAATTCTCTGTGTAAAACCCATAGCTGAACTGTCTGTGAGTTTACACTTATCTAACAGGAAGGAAGGAACATATATCTAATTATTAGGTTTGGTAATTTTTTATATATTTTCAAAAAGTTATAAAGCTTTCATGTTTTTAAAACACATTCATATTATTTCACTGAAAGTAAATATTTCTAAGCATTGTCTATTTCTGCTGATTATTATTTTTATCTTTTCATGAGATGGTCTAGCTGGAGAAATTATATGTTTTAAATTGGATTTATTTTACCTAGTAATCTGTAAATAAAAAATAAACATACAATTTTATAACCAGTTTAACGTGAATGCCATGAGTTACTATTTTTCCCAGAAAACAATCTTTTATTTTATTTAAATGTTTTAATTAATTATTTATTATAATTTATTCACTTTTATATCCCAGCTGTGGCCCCCTCCCTCATCTCCTAATCCCTCCCTCCCTTCCTCTTCTCTTCCTGTGCCCCTCTCCTAGTCTACTGATAGGGGAGGACTTCCTCTCCTTCTATCTGACCCTAGGGCATGGAACTCATTGGCACAGGAGACAACTTCCTGAACACAACACCAACAGCACAGTCTCTAAGATGAACAATCAACAAATGGGACCTCATGAAATTGAAAATCTTCTGTAAATCAAAGGACACTGTTGTCAGAATAAAACAACAGCCTACAGATTGGGAAAGGCTCTTCACTGATTCTATATCTGACAGAGGGCTAATATCCAGAATATATAAAGAACTCAAGAAGTTAATCAGCAACAAATCAAGTAATCCAATTAAAAGTGGCATACAGAGCTAACCAGAGAAATCTCAATAGAGAAATATCAAATGGAAGAGAAACACTTAAAGAAATGCTCAACATCCTTAGTCATCAGGGAAATAAAAATCCACGCTGTCTTACACATCTCTCAAAGTCCCTCCTACTCCTTACTCTCTGTCAGCTGGTTTCTTGCTCTTCCTCTTGACCTAGGGTTAACTTTATTAAGTCCTGTGTACAGAAAGCTCTTGGATTAAAGGCATGTGCTAGGGCTCAACCACACCAAACAAGAAACAGGGTTTTATAGTTCACTATTTCGGGGTTCACAATGGGATAAAATATCCTGCAATATATTTATGAGGTGGGTGACATAATCATTGGGTAAGGCAACAGTCTTCTCTCCTGAATCATGATTTACCAGATGGATGGCATTTTTGAAGTTTCTTACTTTGATCCTCTAGAAAAACCTACAAAGCATGGGTAGTGGGGAGGAGGTAGAGTGTCAAAACCACAACATATAAGAAATAATAAAGAAGCAGAATGTGTGAGAAAATGCCCCAGGCTTAATTTATGAATCAATGGAAACAACCTATTTGTAGCCTTAGAGAGATTTGTTCAGGCTGTTAAGAGACAGAAGTATCAAAATACAGGTATAATTTTTTTTATTACTTCATATCTAACTTCTTGAGACTGCTTAAGGTCTGGTGATTGATCTTGTATATCACGATTGCCTATTGGTGAAGGGATTTGAGACTTCATGTTAAGGCTCTCTGTTATTAAAAATTGTTGTTTTATCATGAAGATGAGGCTGGGCTTTTATCAGAGATTGTCAGGCTGTGCATACAGGAATGAAACTTGGGGTGTTTTATATGATCTGCTTCTCCCAGCTCCATTATTCACATCTGTCTTCCCACAAATACTAAGGAATGTTGAGGGTGAGGGGCTCTATGCTTTTGTAAATAGCATAGGTATTAGAAATACTTTGTACTTTCCACTTCATTTTACCATGAGCTTAAAAATGAATATAATTGCTCTCTCTCCCCTGCCTCTCTAATGGACTTTATTTTAGCAGTAATTTTCTGACCTATCATAATATGTGAGATTTTCAACAAATTTGAAAGAACCATGTTAAAGAAAGAAAGAGATCTACCTAAATCACATTTCAGTGAGTCTGAAGTTTTTTATGTTTAAGATTTATCTAAAAACATTTAATTATGTGCATTCCTGTGTATCTGTGTGTGTGTACACATGAGTGCTGTTGCTCATGGAGGCTAGAAGAGGGCTTCAGATCTTTCAGACGTGGAGTTTTGAGATGTTAGCTTCCTGGCATGGGTGCTGGGAACTGAACTCAGGTCTTTTGCAAGAGCAGTGGATCCTATTAACTGCTAAACCATTTCTCCAGCTGCTATAATTTTTTAAAAAAGAAAAAGATAACTTTGTTTGATTGGGTAATGCTAAAAGAATTCTCCAAAACACAAAAATCAGAGTGTGAATCATATTCAAAAATGAAGTCAATGTACGTTTCTTCATATCTGATGACCTATATTTACTGTCAGTTTTCTGTCAGTGCTGCTCATGGATCCCCTTCAGTGTCACAGAGAAGGATGGGAAAGGCTGAGGAGTGGATGTAGACAGACAAAGGAGATATTCCAGCACATACCATACCTTCTCAGAAATATCATATTTAATAACTGGCAAGGCCTTTTCAATTCCTTCTCTTATAGTTAATATGTTAAAATTAACAATGTCACTCAAGTCGCAGTCAGGAAACAGCTGTGGTAGAAGTTGAAGCCAGATGTCCTGCTCCAGAACCCAAGCTCCTTAACTCAGGCTCACCAAATGACCCCTGCTTTTAAAAGACCAAAGGTGGAAGAAATTTCCGTCCTTGGTTACAATGTCCCTCCAGATCACACCTTTCTTTTTCAGGGGTGGACAGCAGTACAGTAGATGTGAACAATGCATAGAAGCCAACTGTGTAGCTCTAGACCACAGGAGGAAATGACAACTCTGAGCAAAGTCACAGGATGTGACTGCAAAGAGCAGCCTGCTCTGCTGGTCACTGTCTGGGGCAAGAGTCTGATGACAGGTAAGCAGGCTCGCACTTACGGATCCAGTCATCACAGCTTCTTCACACACAGGATTATCTCTTCCAACATCCAAACTGACTCAGACTGGATTTTTCCATTCTACTCTCAGTTTTTCTCATTTAATGCTAAGCTCATGGATTTATTTTCAATTGTCTCCAGCCTGTTGTTAATTTATCATTGAGAATTAACTTTGGTCACTATATTTCTAAAAATAAAAGTAGTTTCTTCGTTTCTCCTTTTACTTTAAAATATTATAACCATGTATTACTTTAGAGTGACTTTCCCCCCTTCTGTTCCTTTTCACCATTGTTTTGACATATCTCTTCTGGACTGATATAGTGGAACTGTAGACTAATAGATGCAAAGGTGAATGGGAGTCTTGTGTGTGGAGTACCTAAAGAGTTCTTTGGCAAGTCGATTATAAATGTAAAGATTTAATTCTGATATAACATAAAGAGGGCATTGTAGATGAAAGTGTCTACATATAAATATCATGAAGTTGCTGTGAGCAGCAGCAGAAGTACAGTGGGCGTCGATGTGTGTAGAGCAGAGAGACTGAGGAGCTTTAGGAGTGAGTGCTCCCAAGCGCTCCCACAGATGACATCATGGATCCATTGGTTCTGATATAAAGACATTGCTGCTTTTAGCCTTCATTGAGCATTTGAGTTTTTCTACCTATTCTTCTTATCATTTAGCTTACAAAATTGGAATGTGTTCTGGTTTCTTTTCTGGGGGTTTCAAGTTTCTCATTGATTTTTTCTCTTCTCTTCTTTTTTTTTTTTTGCTTATTGATTTATGATACCTTAATTTTCATCTTGGCTTGATTTAGTATCCCCTGGAGACTGAAGTATGTGTCAGGTCTTTCCCAGGACATTAATTAACAAGAAAGACTCATACTGACTTAATACAGACAGCACTGGCTGAATGAAAGAGACAGGAAACAGCAGGTAGCATGCTGGGATTTTCTCTTTCTCCATCTTCTGACCTACCAGCTTGGAAAGAAAGCATTCTAAAACATGAGCTTGTTGAGGACATTTTAGATCTGAGCCACAGCACTCCCTTAATCTGTCATGTCCTACTTTGTAGTAGCAACTACAGGACTCTGGTAGACAGTTATAATGACAGTTACCATTTACTTTTGAAATGTTAACCAGTATCCATTAGGCATTTAACGCTCTTAATTTTTACAAAAATAAAATGTTATCTTTTTTCTATTGTATATACATGGAAAAGTATTCAGATAATTTTAACAGTGTACATGACCAATAAAAATTGTAAAACTTATGTTTTCATCTATTGATTTAGGTTATATTTTATTTCTATGAAAATGAGACATTAGACTTTGCTATGTTGGATAATGTTAAAGGAAATCTCTAAAACACACAAAAAAGAGTGTGAACCATATTAAAAAGTAAGTCAATGTACATTTGTAAGACTATGTTTTCACCTTTACACTGTGTCTGTGGACCACATATCTTTAAGAAAAGAAGTTATTTTATTTTATTTTTGCTTTATGTGCATGTGTATTTTGCATGCTTGTAAGCATGCAAGTGCAGGTATGTGCAAAAGCCAGAATAGGCTGGAGAGCCTTTGGTACTGGAGTTGCAGATGGTTGAAAGACAACTGATGTGTCTGCTGGCAAAAAAATTAGATCTCATATAAAAGCAGTGCATGCTCATAAATGTTGAGCCTTCAATTTTTTAATGCATTGGAGATTTTATTAAAATATTCTCTGAAAGCCTCCAATTTTTATCTTATTTATTTGTTTGTTTTAGTTCTGTACTCTTTGTTACAGATCTTCAGGGAAGAGAAAGCAAATCCCATCACTGCTTGTTTGTTTCACAGTCTGTTTTTCTTTGTGATAGTTTTTATCAAAGTGTGCTGAACTCACTCAATGGAGAGTCAGCTGGGCTGGTGCTCATTCTGAGTGAGAAAAACAAAATAGGCCCAGTCCTCAGGAACAATCCAAATTCTATCTTATAATCAAAACTATTTGGAGGCATTAATATATTAAACATTATTTTTGTCAAACGTTATGAAGACATAGAACCTGTGACCACTGGAGCATATTTGCATGTGGGTCAGATGAAAAATGGACAAAGGGCTCAAGAGATCCCAAAGTGCTAACCAATTATCTGCTTTACTCATATATGTGGTATTTTTGCTCATGTAGTTAACGCTATTACAGGAAATGCTTTATTTTGTGTTGAAAATACTTGTGATAACATCAGCCCAAATAGGAAATCCATGTGGGTAACCATTTAAGTGTTGAATGACCCCTATAAGGAAGCAGGTGAGGAAAAGTCAAAGGGCTGTCCAGAGAGTGGGGATGGTGATACAGGTTGGCTGTGAAGGACAGAGAACAGAGAACCTGGCATGTTCAAGAAGAAGATGGCAAAGGCACATGTAGTAAAAGTTTGTCACTTTGAAAATCAGCATGTTTTCTGTGTAGGAGATAGTTCATCTCTCTTCAATATAAATAAGCATAGTTTAGTCTCTGAGGTCTGCAGGGCTGCAGAGGTCTGGAAAAATGCAAATCGTTGTCAGGAACTGTGGTATAGAAATGTCTCCAACTCCTTTCAGACTAAACAACTGGCTCACATCAGCAAAAATGGTAGAGTTAGAAGGTCCAGAGCTCTACCTCTCAATCCAGTTAACAACTAAGCCATATTCACTGTGCATTTTCAAATTCCAAAGTAGTATAAACAATGAAATGAGACTTGGCAAACTTCAGGAAAAGAGAGGTTGGTGTCTTAACTCACTTGCCTACTGCCCCCTTCCTAACTGGCTAGTAACCATTGAACTGGAAGCAAACTCAAAAGTACTTTCCTGAAAGAACTGTCTTTTGAATCTATCGATCAGAGAAATACTAATCCATACCACTTTGAGGCTCCATCTCATCTCATCTGAAATAGCTATGATCACATAAACAAATTACAAATACTGAAATGGATGTGGGAGAGAGGAACTTCTACTTCCTGCTGGTGAGGGTGTGAACTGATGTGGCTTCTATGGAAATCAATATGGAAGTAGAGCATAGTATGACCCAGCTACGTAACTTTTAGTTATCATATGCATGTGAAAAGGCAGTGTAAGACTGAATATGCAGAGATAGAAAACCATGAGAAGGGAACAGGAAATACTGAGAGTGTGTGAGGAGTGTTGTCACATGTGACAAGAGAGTGGAGAGAAGGCTACTTACTGGGGTGGGATGGCGAAAGGGAGGATGAGGAAGAGGGTTGTGGGAAGGGAAACAATACATTTTATGGAAAACAGCCAGAATGAAACATAATTCTTTATGTGCTCACAAAACGTAAATAATTGTATTTGTGTAGTTGACTTGACTGGTGGCTTTCTAAGGCGTTGGGTTCAGGGTCTTGCCTTTATTGCTTCTACTTTAGAACTGTCCCAGGGCTGAAGCAGCCTCTTGAGTGGATTTTGTAAAAAGCCACTAACAGGCAGCATTCTTGGTGAGGGATTAGAAATCTAGGATGAGCAGTAGGAAGACCAAACCTAAGGGAGAAAGAGGCTGGGAACTGAGATGCAAAGTAGTTGAATGGTGGCTATGGGCTCTGCACTCTCACCCCTAATATATGGTGGCGATTTGAAAGTCTATCTACTTACCCAGGCCTGGACACATGCTCAGAAAGAACTGAGAAGACTTTTGGCTCTCCCCTTTGGGTTACCTTCAGACAGTAGGAAGTGCAGTATCAGGCAGCTGTATAAACCCCCTAAGAGACACACACTGCCCACCAGCAAAGCCTGGAGCATGCTTTCTTTGAGATATAGTTAACTATGGAAATCATTATTAAATCAGTAGGAGATAAGCAAGCTAACAGAGATGTCAACAGGTACAAATAATAAGAAATATAAACTTAAAAGTTAATTTAGAAAATTTACCAGGCAAAAAACTGGCCACTAACAACAAGCATCCTCAGAGAAAGAGAGAGAGGAATCTGAATTCCAAGCAGCTGTATATAATATAATATGCAAATGTTCATTTTTAACCATTGAAAAAATGAGGAAGGCAACACCCCTCAAAATCATGGCTTATACAGAGGGAAAGAGGAAGTAGAAAGTGTCTCTAAGGAAACACAAATAAATTACCTAATCATTAAAAAATTAATTGAAGCATTTTGAAAATGTTCAAAGAGCAGAAAAAAAAGCCACAGACAGAAACAAAACTAGAAGAGTTCAATATTCACTAAATAAAAGTTAAATGTGAGAGGAGAACCAAATAGAAATTTTAGAGTTACAAAGAATAGGAACTAAGTTAAAATATTCTTTAGGGAATCTCCGTAGTTGATCTGAACATGGTAATGAAGCAGAGAGCACAATGAGGGATGGAACTGAGCTGAAAAAAAGTATAAGATCCCTGAATGCTGTGGAATAGCCTCTGTGAGATGATGATGTGCAATGGACAGTCAAAAAAAATAATGGTGTATTACTCAACTATTAAAAAATTACATCATGAAATTTAAGGGCAAAAGCATGGAACTAGATAAAAAAAATCATCCTCATTGAGGAAACCAAGAAAGATTAATATGGATCTCATCCTTTATATGTTGATATTATCTGTTAAATAAATTACAAACAAGCTACAATTTATGTAGAGATCTTATGAATAGAAGAAGGAACGAGGGGAAACATGGATCTTTTTAGGAGGGGGAATAGAGTGAATTTTAATGGGTGTACTGGGAATAAGGAGAAATGGGAATGGCAGGCTCAGGTGGATATGGGGGGAAGGGGAGGGGATAGACATGAAGTTAAAGGAGAGAATGTGGAGAAAGACAGCTAGAAGAGCACTTGTGGGCCATTATGGAACCTAGTACAGTAGAATCTTCCTAAAATATATGAAGGAGAATCTAATGAAGTCTCCAAATAATGAGGGAGAGTGAGTCCTAACTGGTTCTCTCTTGTCTATTACTTGGACTGGGTTACCTCCAATTGGGTTACCTCCTTTGTTGGTCAAAGGGGCTCCATGAGAATCCCCAAACACCCCAGGCTGTTGCTAAGGCAATAGGTTGCTCTCCACAAATGGACAGCAAAGCCCCTTTGCTGAAGACAACATTCATACAACTTATTGAACATGGGGGGGCTAAGGTTGTGCCTACATAGAACCTTCATCTCTACATTCTAGTGTCTTTGGTATGGGCAGATACTCTGCAGGCTAGAAAAAAGAAGTGTAAACATGAATCCAGCCACAAACCCTTTGATCTACAATCTGTTCTGCCTGAAAAATATGCTAGGGCAATGGTGGCACAAATCTTGTGGGAGTAACCAGCCAATGTCTGATTTGAGTTAAGTCCCATTCTACAAGATGTTACACATATCCAACATTGCTTGGGCAACAAAAACCAGAAACCCAGAGTAAAACAAAATACTATTGGTCTAAAAGAAGTAACAATAAAATGATTCCTAATGATATTCTGCTATAGTCATAGGTCAGTGCTGTGAAGGGCCCGCACTCACATTCGCCATTACAAGATGGCGCTGATATCCTGTGTCCCAAACCGATAAACAAGAAAGCTGCGCATGTGCGAAGGAAATTTCCACTCATTGTGCTCTGCCTCTCTCGTGGCGTCATCCCGCCTGATGAATAACAGCCAATCAGAGGCTGACACATCCTAAGCAGAGGATAGTTTTCTATATAAGGGCTGGGTTTCTGCCACTCAGGGTCTCCGTCTCTACTCGTTGTAAGCTTATGCTCTCCCTCTCAAGATGCATTAAAGCTTTACTGCAGAAGGATCCTGTGTGTGCCGCGTCGTTCTTGCTGGCGAGACGGTAATGCACGCAGCACAGTGCCTTATTCGGCCATCAGAAGAGAAGCTTCCTCCTGGAGCAGATGGGGAAAATTGGAAAACCCACAGCCAGACATCTCTCTCTGCCATGCATGCATGGGCATGGGTATACACACACATACACACACATACACACATATGCACACTCACACAGAGTCAGAGAGAGACAGGGAGAATCAGAGAAAGACAGAGAAGAAAGAGAAAAAGACAGAGAAGAGAGAGAGACAGAGTGAGAAGAGAGAGAAGAGAAAAAATCTTGGACACACACACAGCTCTAAATGGAATGTCTCCATCCAATCCCACTTTCAGAGCTCAGGGAACCCCAGGAAAGAGAAGATTGAAAGAGTGTCAGAGCCAGAGGGAATGGAGGACACAAAGCCCTCTAAACTAATTAAAGCAAAGCTCATGTGATCTCACAGAGACAGAAGCAGCAAGCCCAAGGGCTGCAGGGATCTGCCCCAGGTAGTTTGTGTATCTATTATTTTTATGGCTTTCTGAGTATGTGAACATCGTGGGTCTCTGATAATTGTGTCTTCAATTGGGACTCTTTTCCTTTGGTTGATTTGCTTTGTGCAGCCTCATTGCAATGCTTTTTTTTAAATATATATATTAAACATATATATTATATAAATATATATAATATATATAAATAATATATATTATATATTATTTATATATAATATATATATAAATATATATATTAATATATATATATATGTCTACTTGTCATCTCTTAGAAGCTTCCTTTTTCTAATAAGTGACAGAAAGTGAGTAGATCTGGATGGAAGAGGAGGTGGGAGGAACTACGAAGAGTAGGTGGAAGGGAAAGTGTAATCAGGATATATTATATGGAAAAAGAATCTATTGTATCATCTATCTATGTATCTATCTTTGTATCTATCTATTTCTATTTATTTATTTTGGTTTTTCAAAACATGGTTTCTCTGTGCTGCCCTAGCTGTCATAAAACTTACTCTGTAGACAAGGCTGGCCTCAAACTCTGACTCACCTGCTTCCTTATCCTGAGTGCTGGAATTAAACTACGTGACAGACTATTTTTAATGAAAGGAGAAAAATAATATCCTACAGATAACCATGTCCAGGATCTTGTGAGGTTATTTAAATGAGACAACTCTGCAGGCTTACTCGTCCAGCCTGGCTTTGCATTCAACAGCTGTCCCCTATAGCTCTAGCTTGATGTTTCCTGTTGTTGGCTGTAAGGCTGGGTGACCCTGCATAGCAGCTTTTTCTCTGAGCTGTAAGTTCTGCCTTTCAGCTCTCCAAGTGTCTTTCTACTATGGTTTGCCATTACAAGGGTCCTACATTTTTTAAGTCAGGAAGGAAGAAACTGGTCCTTGCTTATTTTCTAGCTTCTGGAAATCTTTTTGTTTCTTAACTTGTAGAAGATTTATACCTCTGTCTTAGCTTTTGTCTTCACATGAACACTTCCCTGTAAGCACAATTATGATTATGATCATTCTTCTTTCCTGTGGATGCTAGTTACACTGGACTAGGGCCTCATCTAGCCAACTCTAAATAGTTTTATTTTAATTAGCTACAAATGAAATGGCATTACTTTTTTTTAAGCCTAAATTCTTAAGATTAAATGGTTCATCCAGGCAGGCAAGTTAACCCATGACAGGAAGTATTTATTTAAAGTCACATACTAGCCTATGATCCATCACTTTTATTTGTAGGAATATATCCAAGAAAATGGGTGTACACAGAGACTAAAAAGTGTGCAAATCAAGAAATCACCTTGAAGCTTTATGTGTGTTAGTCACTTAACAGAGCAATTCACACAGAAACTGATGACTGAATTACCATTCTTTGGTCTAAACCAGCATACAGGATGAACTCAGTAAAGCATTTTATTCATGTGGAGCTCATCAACGTACAAAATGAGCAAATGGTGATAAACGGTGTTTGCTTCTTGAGAAGGAATACCAAGGAAGAACATATTGGGAACTTTGAGTAACAAAATGTCAACACCTTGGATTGAAAATTTCGGAAATGCTTGTCCAATTTCATATAGTGTAGCGATTTATGAGCTATACACGTAATTTTTGCTCATTTTCCAATATATAATGCAGTATATGATTGTAACTTTTTGAAACTATTGTGTTAAAATGGGATTGCCATGAACTCTATGGTACTGTTTTAATACTGACAGTGAACGAATGAGTTACCTTTTGGTTTCTTTCTTTATCTCTCAGCAAACATCTCTGCTGTTTCCTTTTCCTGTGTTATTTAGTTATTCAACAGCAGATAGAACGGAGATGAAGATAAAGATAGGCTAAATGAGGAAGAAGAGTCCTCTTAAGTCTGGTGATGTAGCTTAACCAAAGTTGAGCTAGAGAAGTAGAATCAGTCCACACAGGGCTTTATGATGATTTCTGTTTAACTAGATTCCACTCCAGATGTGTGCTTTGAGGAGGACTCTAGCTTTGAGGTTACTGATCTTCATCACTACTGGTCTTCATCAGCCTGGTAAGTCTGGCATTCTGATATTTTTAGGAGATGAAATTTTCAGGCTAACTTTGGCCTATGATATTCTCCTGCTTCAACCCTGTGAATCTGGATGCGGCCTTCTGCCTTGCTTTTGTGCTTTTCAGATATATGTTATAGTATGTGCCAGGCAATTGTGTTTAAATTGGTTTGTCCTGAGGGAAAAATTTCAGGGAAAGCTGCTCTGTCGATATTTACTATGTACTTATTGGTGTTTGTTTGCATCTTTTTTTTCTGATCTCAATCTTTCTTGTATCATTGCTTAGTTTGTTACAGTCATGTATAGAACTACACTGAAGCTGAAGTAACTCCCCAATTTTTTAGGGCCCTTACATCCCACAGATCAGACACAGATCTACAAAGGTTGGTAAAAGTCAACACTCCCAACACTCCATACTCATGCACATATCACCAGTCATTTTTATTTTGTTTATGCTTCTAGGCAGGTAGTGATTATTCTACTGAGTTCTTTGTTGGCATTCCTTTGTAGTTACTAATCCTTTCCATTTGTCTACTTGCCACTCAACTGTCATTATTCTAGTGAAGTGTTAATTCAAACTGGTTTTTCATGTAATTGAATAATTTATTGAGAGTTTTTCATGGGTGAGTGTTGGTAGTATCAAATGTTTCTTAGATGTCTATTGATAATAATCATATGACTTTTCTCCTTAGCTTGTTTGTGTGATGGGTCTTGGTATGTTGAACCCTTGCAACCCTGAGATAAATCCCACTGCCCATGTTGTACAATTCTTTTCATAAGCTCTTAGACATTGGATACTAATTTCGTAAATTTTAAATCCTTGGGCTGACACTGAACATGGCAAGGGGCTGGATGAAAGAATGCAGAGTTGCTATGCAAGCTATTTATTCAATTAAACTTACTCATAAGTGTGAAATAATTGATTGATATCTTATAACTATAATTTTCAAGATGTTGATTTATCAGTGAAGATACAACTTCAAATTACATTCTTATAGTCATTTAAATATTTAAACACATTATTTAAATATTTTCTAGAGTCACATTGTATGGATTTGAATCAAACAACACAGAACAGTTCATTACCTATCGCACAAGGTAATATTCTTCCTTATCTTGTGGCCAGCACTGTGGGAATGGAGTGTTGACCTTGCTTACATACAGAAATTAATTCCTTGACTGCTGGACAGATTTAGGATGAGTAGGAGAATCTGGTGATGTGTTACGGGGTGAAGCCCTATGAACACTTGCCTCGAAACCTTTGCCATCTTAGAATGATGGAAAGACTGTGGGATTAGCACCCTCCCAGGTCTGTGCTGAAGCATTTCTTTCTTCATCTAGTTAGATAACCTTCATTTGGATTTGACTTGTGAGAACTTGAATACTCCAAGAGGCAAGTGACATTGAAATAGGAGAGTTGAGATAGTTGATACAATGTTTATCGTAAACAAGGCTTATTCACAGTGATTTCTGCTCCTGTTAAAATGATGACATCATTGACTTTTGTCACAGGTGATTGTAACAGATAATTTTTTTGCATAATCACCACTCAGCAAACTTGTATCTGTCAGTGTACAGGCGATGTGAAGTTTTATGGTACAAGATGTGTGTAACCCACAGGCCTTGAATTTTTACATTAGGAGATGAATAATGTACTTAATTATGATAGGTTGAACATACAGAAACAAAGAAATGTGAGAAAAATCTAATATTTCTGGAATACATTCATCAGCCAAGCAATGTTCTAGTGTAATTCGACATGAGCTGCTGTGGATAGACTTAACACACAAGGTTTCCTTTTCTGATTCTCTTTGTGTGTGTGTGTCCAGCTAACACTACAGTGTCTGCACAGATGGGTACAAAGGTTCTGCTGAGTTGCCCTCCTGTCACACTGACAAAGGCAGTCGTAATCACATGGACAATAAACCCCAGAGGCGGACCTGTCTGCACAATAGCCTACAAAGCAGAAACAAACAAGACCAGTGAAAATAACTGTACTGACAGGAGAATCACCTGGCCCTCCATGCCTCACCTGAGTCGTGACCTGCAGATCACCACAGTGGCCCTGGAGCACGGTGGATATTACTCATGTGAGATAGCAACAGCTGATGGGTATTTCCAAAAAGGACATGACCTCCAAGTGCTAGGTAAGTGACAAGGTTACATACTGTGCTATTTCAGGTCACCAGGTTTTGTAATTTGTTACATGACTTAATCCTTTTTCCACCTCTATCTCTACAGTCCCTCCTGAAGTAACCCTGTATCTAGGCAAAAATAGAACCACAGTGTGTGAGGCAAGTGCAGGCAAGCCAGCTGCGCAGATCTTCTGGAAACCAGATGGGGATTGTGCCACTAAGAGCGAACCACACAGCAATGGCACGGTGACCATCAGAAGCACATGCCACTGGGAGCAGAACAATGTGTCTGCTGTGGATTGCTGTCTCCCATTCGACTGGCAACTGGAATCTGTCCATAGAACTGAATAGAGGTAATGAGCACCTCTTTAAAGTTTTTGCCTGTATTTATTTATTTTTTTGTCTGTGTATGTATATATGTATGTTTTAATTTTCTTATGTTTCTACCTATTTGCATGGGAAGGTTTCCCCTTAGATACCTGGGAAGTATTAATAATACTTTTCTTTTAGCTTTCAAGTAGGAATTTATTTAATTTATTTTTTATTTTTTAATAATTAATTTTTTATATTAATCACAGGTTATTTACTTTGTATCCCAGCGATAGCCCCCTCCCTCATTCCCTCCAATCTCACAATCCCTCTCTCATCTCCTCCCTGCCCCTTTCCAAGTCTACTGATAGGGGAGGACCTCCTCTGTATTAATAATATTTAATGTGCATTTATTTATTTTAAAATATTTGCTCAAGTCTATCAAGCTCAAAAGCTAGACTTGATCTTGAAATAATAGTATGAGTTGTATTTGAAATATAATTGATAAAATTTTCTGATTTTTAAAGTTTCCTAAAACTTTTGAGTTTTTAAAAAATTTCATTTTCTTTTTATTAATTTTAGTTTATTACTTTGTATCCCAGCTGTAGGCCCCTCCCCCATCACCTCCCAATCCCATCCTCCCTCCCACTTCTTCTATGCACCTCTCCCAGTCCAATGATAGGGGAGGTCCTCCTCCCCTTCCATCTTACCACAGTCTACCAGTTCTCATCAATACGGGCTGCATTGTCTTTTTCTGTGGACTGGTAAGGCTGTTCACCTTCAGGTGGAGGTGATCAAAAAGCCAGCCCTTGAGTTCCTGTCAGAGACAGTCCCTGTTCCCATTACTAGGGAACCCTCGTGGACACTCAGCCACCATGGGCTACATCTGTGCAGAGGTTCTAGGTTATCTCCATGAATGGTCCTTGGTTGCAGTATCAGTCTCAGAAAAGACCCCTGTGCTCGAATTTTTTGGTTTTGTTGCTCTCCTTGTGGAGTTCCTGTCCCTTCCATGTTTTCCTATCTCCCCCTTCTTTCATAAGATTCCCTGCACACTGCCCAAAGTTTGGCTATGAATCTTAGCAAATGTTTTGATACCCTGCTGGGTAGAGTCTTTCAGAGGCCCTCTGTGGTAGATTTCTGTCCTGTTCCCTGTTTTCTCCCTCTTCTGATGTCTGTCCCATTTACCTTTCTGAATGAAGATTAGCATTTTATCCAGGGTTCCCCTTTTTGATTAGCTTCTTTATGTGTACAGATTTTTGTATGTTTGTCCTATGTTGTATGTCTAACATCCACTTATAAGAGTATATTCCGTGTGTGTCTTTCTGCTTATGGGATGCTTCATTCAGGATGATATTTTCCAGATCCCACCATTTGCCTGCAAATTTCATGATTTCCTTGTTTTTAATTGCAGAGTAGTATTCCACTGTGTAAATGTACCACAATTTGGCCTCCATTCCTTAACTGAGGGGCAATCTCTCATGTTTCCAGCTTCTGCGTATTACAAATAAAGCTGCTATGAACACGGTTGAGCAAATGTCCTTGTGTACTTGAGCATATTTTGGATATATGCCTAGGAATGGTATAGCTGGATCTTGAAGTGGCACTCTTCCAATTGTTTGAGAAAGTACCAGATTGATTTCCAAAGTTGTACAAGTTTACATTCCCACCATCAATGGAGTAAGGAACCTCTTTCTCCATATCCTCTCCAGCATGTGTTGTCAATTGAGTTTTTGATCTTAGCCATTCTGATGGATGTATGGTAAAATCTTAGGGTCGTTTTGATTTACATCTCTCTGATGGCTAAGGATGTTGAACATTTCTTTAAGTGTTTTTCTGCCATTCTATATTCCTCTACAGAGAATTCTCTGTTTAGCTCCGTAACCCATTTTTTAATTGGATTGCTTGATTTATTGCATTTTAACTTCTTTAGTTCTTTATATATTCTAGATACCATCCCTCTGTCAGATATAGGATTGGTGAAGATCCTTTCCCAGTCTGTAGGCTGTTCTTTTGTTCTGATGACAGTGTCCTTTGCATTACAGAAGCCTCCCAGTTTCATGAAGTGCCATTTATTGATTGTTGCTCTTAGAGCCTGTGCTGTTGGTGTTCTGTTCAGGAAGTTGTCTCCTGTGCCAATGAGTTCTAGGCTCTTCCCCACTTTTTCTTCTAACCAGTTTAGTGTATCTGGTTTTATGTTGAGGTCTTTGATCAACTTGGACTGTAGCTTAACCATGTTTGTACCAGCTTTATTTGTAATAGTCAGAACCTGGAAACAACCCAGATGTCCATCAGTGGAGGAATGGATACAGAAACTGTGGTACTTTTACACAATGGAATACTACTTAGCAATTACAAACAAGGAAAGCATGAAATTTGTAGGCAAATGGTGGGATCTAAAAATATCATTCTGAGTGAGGTATCCCAGAAGCAGAAAGACACACACAGTATATACTCACTTATAAGTGGGTACTAGACCTATCAGATAGGATAAATATTCTAAAATTTTTATACCTAAAGAAGATAATCAAGAAAGAGGACCAGGAGTAAGATGATCAATCCTCACCTAGAAAAACAAAAGCGGTTGATATTGGATGTAGGTGAAAACAAGTAACAGGACAGGAACCTAATGCAGAGGGCCTCCGAAAGACTCTTCATAGCAGTGTATCAAAGCAGATGCTGAGACTCATAACCAAATCTTTGCGGAGTACAGGGAATCAAATGAAAGAAGGGGAGGGGTTAGTATGACCTGGAGAGGACAGATGCTCCCCAAGGATCAAATATATCTGGGCACAGGGATTTTGTATGAGACTGTTTCTCCAACCAAGGGCCATGTGTGGATATAACCTAGAACACCTGCTCAGATGTAGCCCATGGCAACTCAGTATCCAAGTGGGTACCCTACTAAGGGGAATACGGACTCTTTCTGATCTGACATGAACTCAATGGCTGGCTCTTTGACATCCACCCCCGACCCTTGCTCCGGAGGGAGGAGCAGCCTTGCTAGGCCATAGAGGAGGACATTGCAACCAGTCCTGAAGAGACCTGATAAGCTAGGGTCATAGGAAGGGGAGGAGGACCTCCCCTATCAGTGGACTTGGAAAGGGGCAGGGAGGAGATGAAGGAGGATGGGACTGGGAGGGAATGAGAGAGGAGGCTAAGGCCTGGATACAAATTAAATAACCTATGATTATCATAAAAATAAAAATTATGAAAAAATACTTTTTCAGCACCTAAGAAGATTATCATGGTTTTTTCTTTCATTTTTTTATATGGTGAATTACATTGATGGGCTTCTGTATATTGAACTACCCCTGCATACCTGGGATGAAGCCTACTTGGTCATAGTGGATGATATGTTTGATATGTTTTTTGATTCGGTTTACAAGTATTTTGTTGAGTATTTTTGCATCAATGTTCATAAGGGAGATTGGCCTGAAATTCTCTTTCTTTGTTGGTTCTTTGTGAGGTTTTGATACCAAGGTGACTGTGGCTTCATAGAATGAGTTTGGTAATGTTCCTATGTTTCTATTTTGTGGAATATTTTGAAGAGTATTGGTTTTAGCTCTTCTTTGAAGGTCTGGTAGAAATCTGCGCTGAAACCATCTGGCCCTGGGCCTTTTTGGATGGGTGACTTTTGATGACCACTTCTATTTCCTTAGGGGATATAGGACTATTTAATTGATTTACCTGGTCTTGATTCAGCTTTGGTAAGTGGAGTCGATCAAGAAAATTGTCCATTTCGTTTAGATTTTCAAATTTTGTGTCATATAGGCTTTTGAAGTAAGACTTAATAATTGTTTGGATTTCCTCAGTGTCTGTAGTTATGTCCCCCTTTTCATTTCTGATTTTTTTGATTTGGATGGTGTCTCTATGCCTTTTAGTTAGTTTGGCTAAAGGTTTGTCTATCTTGTTGATTTTCTCAAAGAACCAGCTCTTGGTTTCATTGATTCTTTGTTGAATTATTTTATTTGTTTCTAATTTATTGATTCAAGCCCTGATTTTGATTATTTCCAGTTGTCTATTCCTCTTGTGCATGATTGCTTTTTTTTTTTTTTCTTTTTGGGCTTTCGGGTGAGCCATTAAATTGGTTGTATTAGATATTTCAAATTTCTTCTTGAAGGCACTTAGTGCTATAACTTTCCTCTTAGCACTGTTTTCATTGTGTTCCATAAGTTTGGGTATGTTGTGATTTCATTTTTATTGAATTCCAGGAAGTCTTTAATTTCTTTCTTTATTCCTCCCCTGACCCAGCTGTCATTGACTAACGATTTGTTTATTTTCCATGTGTGTGTAGGCTTTTTGCTATTTCTCTTTTCATTGAGGTCCGGCTTTAGTCCATGGTGGTCAGAGAGGATACAAGGGATTATTTCAATCTTCTTGTATCTGTTGAGGCTTGCTCTGTGACCAACTATATAGTTTATTTTAGAGCAGGTTCCATTGGATGCTGAGAAGAAGGTAGATTCTTTTGTGTTTGTGTGAAAGGTTCTGTAGATGTCTGCTAGGTCCATTTGATTCATGACCTCTGTTAAAGATATTGTTCCTTTGTTTAATTTCTGTTTTGTTGACCTGTCCTTTGTTGAGAGTAGGGTGTTGAAGTCTCCCACTATTAATGTGTGGGAATCTATGTGTGGTTTCAGTTTTATTAATGTTTCTTTTACAAATGTGGGTGCTCTTGTATTTGGGGCATAGATGGTCAGAATTGTGATGTCCTCTTGGTCTAATTTTCCTTTGATGAGTATGAAATGACTTTGCCCATCTCATTTGATTAATTTTGGTTGAAAATCTATTTTATTAGATATTAGAATGGGTGCTCCTGTTTGCTTCTTGGGTCCATTTGTTTGGAAAACTGTCTTCCAGTCCTTTATTCTTAGGGAACGTCTATCTCTGTGACTTAGGTGTGTTTCTTGTATGCAACAGATTTTTGGGTTTTGTTTATGTCTCTTTTTATTGGAAAGTTGAGTCCACTGATGTTAAGGGAGATTAATGACAGTGAATGTTAGATACTTTGATTTTGCTGTTGGTTGTGGTAGTGCGTTTGTATGCTTGGCTACTTTCAGTTTTGCTGTAGTGAGGTTATTTGATTCCTGTGTTTTCCTGAATGTAGTTAGCTTTCCTGGGCTGTATTTTTCTTTTTAGTATCTTCTGGATTTGTGAGTAGGTATTGTTGAAATTTGTTTTTATTGTTGAATATCTTGTTTTCTCCATTTATGATGACTGAGAGTTTTGCTCGGTATGTTAGCCTGGGCTGACATCTGTGTTCTCTTAGGGTCTGCATGATATCCATCCAGGCCCTTCTGGCTTTCATAGTCTCTGTTGAGAAGTCCTTTGTGATTCTGATGGGTTTGCCATGATATGTTAGTTGGCCTTTTTCCCTGGCAGCTTTTAGTATTTTTTCTTTGTTCTGTATACTTACTGTTTTGATTAATATGCAGCAGAAAGATTTTCTTTTATCATCTAATTTATTAGGTGTTCTGTAAACCTCTTGTATCCTTATAGGTCTCTCCTTTAAGTTGGGGAAATTTTCTTCTATAATGTTGAAAATATTTTCTGGGCCTTGGAGGAGGGAATCTTCTTTTTCCTCTATTCCTGTTATTCTTAGGTTTTGTCTTTTCATGTTGTATTGGATTTCTTGGGCAGTCTGTGTCAGGAAATTTTTAGATTTAACATTTTCTTTGACTGATATATCGATTTCTTCCATTGTATCTTCCACACCTGAGATTCTTTCTTCCATCTCTGGTAGTGTATTGGTTATGCTTACCTCTGTAGTTCCTGATTTCTTCCCTAAGTTCTTCCTCTCCATAAGTTCCTCCTTGTGTTTTCTTTAATTTTTCCAATTCCTTCTTCAGATTTAGAGCCTTTTTGTTGATTTCCTTCATCTGTCCAACTGCATTTTCCTGTTTTTCCTTCAAATCCTTCAGCTGTTTATTTGATCATTCCTCTGTTTCTTTTATTTTTTTACAGTGATTTAATTATTTTCTCTTTATAGGCCACAAACTGTTTGGCTGCATCTTCTCGTATTTCTTTATGGATGGCCATAATCTGTTTATTTTTGTCTTCCTGTATTTCTTTCTGTATGGCCACAATCTGTTTGTTTTTATCTTCTTCCATTTCTTCTATCTTTTTCCATTCCTATGGCCATTATCTGTTTGACTTTATCTTCCTCTATTTTTTTTACACATTTCATATGTTTCCTGTATTATCTTCTTCATAAGCATAGATGTAAAGTCATCTTTTTGAATTTCATTTATGCTGGGGTGTCCAGGGCTGCTTGCCCCTGGATAACTGGGTTCTGGAGATGCCATATTGCTCTGTGTTTTTGTTGGTTGAGCTTTTACGCTGGCCTCTACCCTTTGGGCTTTCTTAGGTGTTGGCTGTTAGTTTCTGGCACTTTCTGGAATCCTGGTGGTGGGGAGAATCCCCTTGGCAGGAAGATGATTTTTCCTGAAGGAGTCCTCCTCAGCTTTTTGGGTATGGTCCCTGAAAGGCCGGTGTTTCTCAGGAATTGCCACAGCTCACCTCAGGCGTATAGACCTGAGTGGTAACTGTGGTCTTTGTTAGTCATGCGGACTCTCCTCTCACCTGGACAAGTCCTGGAGACAGCTGCCCTGCTGCTGGGTTTCTTGCTCTGAATTTAATGAGCTGCTTCTGCTTTTCTTACACTGTGTTCTAGGCACAGCACTCTTGAAGAACCTGGGAGCCCTGCGGTTTGGGCAGTTTAGTTAGGGAAACTGGTTGCACCTTGGAGCAGTATCTGGTGGCTGGTCTCAGGTATCCTCAGCTTCAAAAGGTCTGAGGTTGGAGTTCTGTGCTAAGTACCCAAGGGGTAATCACTGCGTGTGAGCACAGCTCTTGTGCATGCAGTAGGAGGCTAGAACCGAAGCCTGTGAGAACCCAGAAACTTTTCTAGGGGTGAGTATCCTGAGTATTCTGAGGTTCCCCCTGGCGTGGGGTTTTGTCCCAGGAGGAAGACCCATTCTGTGGTATTTTGGGGTCCACAGTTTGCCTCTAAGTTTTTCTTTAGAGCTGTTATCAAACTGACTTGACTTTCTACCCTTGCCTGTATTTACAGTTACCCCCATCTCCCGGCATTCCTTGCTGACCATTCTTTATGTCAAATGTGGCCTTTTGGGGATTGTTCTGCTCATCATAGGATTTGGATTTTTCCAGAAGAGAAATTATCTCAGGTAGGAATCGAAAACTGAAATGTTAATATTCATTGGGGGAAAAAAAAAAACCACTGTTGTAAGTTGGAGTTCACAGGGGCAGGAGAAAGTATGTTATGTGGTCCCATCATGACTATTCCCTCAGTCCTTCTTCAGCATCAGGCCTTTTTGAACAGTGGAGCCCAAGCACAGGTGCTCCCAGCTCTGGAGAGAGCTTCTGCCTGGCTGCAGTTCTGACCAAGGAGGTACCTATCCTGGCCTGCTCTTTCAGGATCTCAACTTATAAATAAAGTTTCTGGAACATTATAAGAGTTTGTTTACAAGTTCTAGACTTCTGTGGGCTTCTGTTCAATCCTGATCAATTGTACTTTATGTTGTTTGTTTTTGTTTTGTGCATTTCTAGGACATGAACGTCCAGATTTCTAGAAGTCTATTTTGATGACACAATTCATGTAAACAGCCACCTGCAATCAAGTGTCTTGTTGAAATCCAGCATGTCTATTTCTGCTGTCTTCATGTTTGTTAGAATTCGTGCAACACGTGGAAGCTATGTAGTATGAATATATCTGTGAAGCTTGGTGCTTACCATCACATATGCTCTGAAAGATCCATCTACTCTTTCCCTTCCCCACTTTTCAGGCCAGAGAAGAAGATGACTTAGCAAAAGTTGAACGAGAGTGCTGGGTGATGGTCCCTCACCCAAGTCCTCCTGGAATGCCTTCCATCAGCTTCTTGTTCCTAGATTCACTGTATATATCATAAATGCTGCACTGTCAGTCCCCTGACAACCATCGTCCTCAGCATCTGGCCTTTTTGAACAATGGAGCCCAGCCATTATCTGTCCTTCTTCCTTTCCTTTGCCTGCTGGCGACCAAGTATCATGACAGTTGCCTTTTGTATTAATCATTCAATGCATGATCAGTGTCCGTGTTTTGTTTTTGTTTTTGTTTTTTGTTTTTTTGTCATTATCGCTTGTTAGTAGAAGTTAAAAAAGTGATCTCGGGAAGGCACTGCCTGTATCATTTAGGTAACACTGAAAATCACCTTTTGTAGAGCACAAGTGTCTCAGCTCCCTTTGCTGCCTGCATTCTGACTTCTAGGGGTTGGGATAGATCAGTGCAGGTAAGGGTAAGATACTGGCTAATCCCCCAAACAATAATCCAAGACATTGTCTTCGCTTGAAATAGATAGTCATCTATAATAAAAATGTTATTAGCTTAAAGAATTATATTTTAGGCAAAGTGGTCCATGACTTGGACTGTTTCATTTTCAGTAAAATTCTAAGGAGAAAATGAATACTTGAGAATACCAGGATGGTAGCCTCAGATGGTACTTTAAAATTTTAATTAGGCCCATGTCATTGATGAGGTCAGAGCAGAGGGTAATGGGGTGTTACTCTAAGCTACTGTTTTACTTTATGGCTCTGTTCTCAGAGTAGTTTCTATTCAGCAGATGACTAGGGAGAGGAGAGGACTGTGGGATAATTTATGGACCAGGTCTGGAGTAATAAACTCACTGCTCAGATTCAACCAAGTACTTTGTTATACGATCACACTAACTGGTAGGAAGCCTAGACAATGCAGGCTAGTTGCCTTGATGGAAAAGAATGAGGGTTGGTGCACACTTAGCAAATATCTACACATAATAAAGAGCAGGAACAATGCTAGTACCATGGCTAATGCCTACTTTAATAGTAGAAACTCACTAAGGGTCAAGCAGTAAGTAATTAGTAATTGTCACTCAAATATGTCTAAATTATAAGCTCCTTTTACATATTTAATGCAACATCTCATGTTTAAGGCAGGAAATGGAAAGGAAAGAGATCTAGTAATATAGTTCTATAGCAGACTAGAAAAAACTGGGGCGAGTTTGTAATTTGTTTGGTTCATTGTCAGTCTTCCCTGTTCCACTTGTGGGAAACAGTGCTCTTCATGACTATATCTTCATCCCACTTCTCTAGTGATTTTCTTTTCAGTATGCCTCAAAGTTTTTTTCCACTTAGAGCTTATGGACCCTTTTTATCCACTCCAATTTCTTCTTTTCTTTTTTTTTTCACCAATAAAACGATACATTAATGGCAGTGGACCAATTTTGAGTTTGGGTCTCAAGAGGTTCTGAGTGTTTCTACTTTTCATTCTATGGGACATTGGAGTGCTGAGGCTGCTGGAGGATGGGAAGAGAACATAGATGATCCATGTCAGTCCAGACTTTCTGACTCTCTGTTGAACTGGCTGTTGGATCCAGGAGTCAGTTTTTCCTTAGACACTTGAGGAAGCTCAGTCAGTCAGGATCATCAGACATGAGCCTGTGCTGATCTCAGACAAATGATCAGTCTCTGCCACATGGTTCCTGTGGTTGCTTATCATGTAGTACATTTGTGTAATTAAGTAACCCATACATTGCCCAACAATGTAACTACAATTTTTCAAGTAACTCATTCATAACTCTATAACTCAATAACATAACCCTAATACTGTAAAGATAGACATAGCTACTAGTCCATTTCAGTTTTATTTTCATCTAACTGTGATCATTAGATCTGGGAAATGAGACACATGATGTTTTTAGGTCAGCCCTTTAAAGACAAGGAAAGATTCTCTTTTGTTTTCTAACTTATTTGTGGAACTGTAGTACTGGGGTGATGCCTGGGGGTCCCAGACCTAACTTGATCCATGGATAACACTGAGGATGGAAGCTGCTATTGAAGTAGAAAGAATAGAGCAATAGAAGGACTGCTGGCTGCTGACCACAGAGCTGCCCCACCATCTCCAGATGGTCTATTTCTATCTTAGTGTGAGAGAGACTGAACTATGGTTTTCACACCACTGCTGTTTTGGATTTTACTTTGCACATAGCTGAGTTTAATTCCAATTTGAAACAAATACTTAGTTTGTCAACTGGGAGGTTTACTTCATAAAAGTTAGTTTTATTCTATTTATGTGCATAGGATAGAATACTTTTGTCTTCCATTAAAGGTAAACAGCTTCAGAAGACAGCAGTAATGGCTTAGAGAGTCATGTACAGACAATTTTAAAACTGTTGCTTATGTAGGGTTAAGGAAGGCTTGTGGTGGGAAAGCACTTGAAGTCTGAGGATATGAAAAGATGATCCAGTAGGTAAATGATCCCTAGACATTGGAGGACTTGTGTATGTTGCAGGATTGGGGTGAATAATCACTGCTATATGCTTGCATGAAAGATGTGATTGGGGGAGGCGGGGCAAAGGAACTGAATCCATCACTCATCAGAACGACGAATGTGACTTGTCTACTCACCTCCCATTGCCACGGTTTTTGATGTGGTGTTAGACTGAAATAGTAAAAGACTACACAGATGCCTTGTCCAACCCCTATCTTCTTATCTCTCTATATATGTGAAAAACACTTTCCTTTTTTTGACTACACATGTATACACACACATATATGTTAATATGTATACACACTAATGCATTTTTATACATCATGATACTCCCATGCTAGAAACTTGATGAGCATGCTTATGCCTTTTCATATACTTGATTTTACTAAACAACTATACATTCATAAAGTATGTTGTATTGGTAGTCATTTGCCAGGTAGCACCAATTCCCTTGAGAGCTGGCTGAAGAAATCCAATTTGTTTTGTTCCATTGTTAATTACTAAAATTCACTCTCAGATCATACTTTTAATATCATAGAGAAAATATATCCATATATTTATGTGTATGTGTCTACATATGTCTGCATATGTCTATCTATGTATCTATCTATATATCTCTCTATCTATATTCTATCTACCTCTCATGATTCCAAAAGCATGTGTTAGAAAGTTAAAACCAAGCAGCAGCCTACAATGTCAGCTCCAAAAGGGTACAGTAAATGTCTTGGGACTAGAAAGAATGATTAAACAATTCCCAGTCCAGCATGAAGCATCTATCTTTTGTCAGTTTCCTCATGCAATCTAAAATTGCATGAGGGAAGGCAACCATGCCAGCCGGGGTGGGTGCAGGAGCTCAGTTGTTGTTAATATTTTCCAGTGATCTCTTACATTGAAGACTTCAAATTCTATTACAGTCCTCTCAGACTACTGACTGATTCGGACCAAAGTGGCCTATCCATTTTCTAACAGCCAGAAACTAGAAACAGATGAGCTGTCCCTCAATAAAAGAATGGATAATGAAAATGTACATTTACACAATGGAACACTACTCAGCATTAAAAAACTAGGAAGTCATGAAATTTGCAGACAAATGGAGGGAACTATAAAACATCATCTTGAGTGAGGTAACCCAGAGTACATTGATTTTAAACAAAAAGATTACATTCATTACTTCTATGTTTTAAACTAGAACAAGAAACTGGAAACATTTGTGAATTAGAGATTAAAGCTGTCTTGAACACACACAGCCCTGAGTGAACACCAGTGTGAATAAAGACTTAGAAGAATCAAGGTTCATCTGCTCTAACAAACGTATCAGGTTGGTGATGCTATGGGGTCTCTTGGTTATTATCTCAGTGAAAGCAAAATTCAATGGAAAGACCCAACAGCTATGCAGAAATTTAGTTAGCAAAGCATATCTGACACTCTATAGAGAAGTTGTCCCACAGAAAGTGTGTGTAGAGTGTCGTGAGTTCCATGCTTTGAATTTAAGGAAGTTTTACAAAATTTTCATGTTGTTTTACAAAAATAAAAATCCCAACCACTATATTTTACCAGTAAAGACTCAGGGGCTAGTGGCTGGGGTGAAAATCTCTAGCTCATAGAGGCAGACAAAGCCTCCTGTTGACTTTACTTTGCAGCTCAGGTCTGGATAGAAAAACCTCAAAAGGCTCACTACTAGCATAACAGTCAGCCCATGAGCAAAGGGTCAAAGAAACAAACAAACAAACAAACCCCACCACTACCACAACAACAAAACACACACAAAAAACCAAGGCTGAAGGCTTCCTAGCTCAAAGCCCCAAAAGCCACGGAGCTGAGCAGCTGAAGCCTAAAGCCTGAGATTAAGCTAAAAGCTTTTTCTACTTTACCACTCTGTCTTTTTCTTCAAATATATTCTATATTAATTACAGCTTATTCACTTTGTATCCCATCTGTAGCCCTCCATCGTCCCCTCCTGATCCCATCCATTCTCCTTATTCTCCATCCATGCCCCTCTCCTAGTCCACTGATAGGGAAGGTCCTCCTTCCCTTCCATCTGACTCTAGCCTATCAGGTCTCATCAGGAGTGGCTGCATTGTCTTCCTCTGTGGCCTGGTAAGGCTACACACTGCTGAGAGGAATGTGATCAAAGAGCTAGCCACTAAGTTCATGTCAGAGACAGTCCTTGTCCCCATTACTAGGGACCCACTTGGACACTGAACTGCCATGGGCTATATCTGTACAGGGGTTCTAGGTTATCTCCATGAATGGTTCTTGGTTGGAGTATCAGTCCCAGAAAAGATCCCTTTGTCCAGATTTTTTGGTTCTGTTGCTCTCCTTGTGGAGCTCCTGTCCCTTTCAGGTCTTTCTATCTCCTGCTTCTTTCATAAGATTCCCTGCACTCTTCCTAAAGTTTGGCTATGAGTCTCAGCATCTGCCTTGTTACCCTGCAGGGTAGAGTCTTCCAGAGGCTCTCTGTGGCATGCTCCTGTCCTGTTCCATGTTTTCTCCCTGTTCTGATGTTCATCTCCTTTGCCGTTTGAATGAGGATTAAGCATATTTCCTTCCTTCTTGATTAGCTTCTTTAGGTGTACAGATTTTAGTATGTTTATTCTCTATTATATTCACTTATGGAAGAGTATATACCCTGGGAACTGAACTCAAGTCTTCTGCAAGAGCAGTGGATGCTATTAACTGCTAAATCATTTCTTCCGCTGCTATAATTTTTTTAAAGGGACAGAGACAACTTTGTTTGATTGAGTAATACTAAATGAGTTCTTCAAAACACAAAAATAAGAGTGTGAATCATATTCAAAAATTAAGTCAATGTACATTTCTTCATATCTGATGACCTACATTTACTATTAATTTTCTGTCATTGCTGCTCATGGATCCCCTTCAGTGTCACAGAGAAGGATGGAAAAGGCTGAGAAGTGGATGTAGACAGACAAAGGAGATATTCCAACACATATAATACCTTCTCAGAAATATCATATTTAATAACTGGCAAGGTTTTTTAAATTCCTTCTCTTATAGTTAATATGTTAAAAATTAACAATGTCACTCAAGTCACAGTTAGGAAACAGCTGTGGTAGAAGTTGAAGCCAGATGTCTTTCCCCAGAGTCCAAACTTTGTAACTCAGGTTCACTAATTGCCCCCTGCTTTTAAAAAAATTAAGGTGAAAGAAATTTTCTGTCCTTGGTTATGACATCCCTCATGGCCACACCTTTCTCAGGGGTGGACAGCAGTACAGTAGATGTGAACAATGCATAAAAGCCAACTGTGTAGCTCTAGACCACAGGAGGAAATGACAACTCTGAGCAAAGTCACAGGATGTGACTGCAAAGAGCAGCCTGCTCTGCTGGTCACTGTCTGGGGCAAGAGTCTGATGACAGGTAAGCAGGCTCGCACTTAGGGGTCCAGTCATCACAGCTTCTTCACACACAGGATTATCTCTTCCAACATCCAAACTGACTCAGACTGGATTTTTCCATTCTTCTCTCAGTTTTTCTCATTTAATGCTAAGCTCATAGATTTATTTTCAGTTGTTTCCAGCCTATTTTTAATTTATCATTGAGAATTAACTTTGGTGACTATATTTCTAAAAAAGTAGTTTGTTTCTTCTTTTCCTTTAAAATGTTATAATCAGGTGTTATTTTAGAGTGACTTTCCCCTCTTCTGTTCTTTTTAACCATTGTTTTGACATATCTCTTCTGGACTGATATAGTGGAACTGTAGACTAATAGATGCAAAGACGAATGGGAGTGTTGTGTGGGGGGTACATAGAAAGTGCTTTGGGAAGTCGATTATAAACTTAAAGATTTAAATCTGATATATAAAAATAGGACATTGTAGATGAAAGTGCCTACATAAAAAAATCACAAAGTTGCAAGAAGTACAGTGGGTGTCTATGTGTGTAGTGCAGAGAGACTGAGGAGCTTTAGGAGTGCTTCCAAGTGCTCACACAGATGACATCATGGAGCCATTGCTTTTGATATAAAGACATTACTGCTTTTAGCCTTCACTGAGCATTTGGATTTTTCCACCTATTCTTCTCATCATTTAGCTTACAAAACTGGATTGTGTTCTGTTTTCTGGTTTCAAGTTTCTCATTGTTTTTCTTTCTTCTTTCTTTTTGTTTACTGATTTATAACATACTTTCATTTTCATCTTGGCTGGACTTAGTATCCCCTGGAGACTGAAGTATGTGTGAGGTGTTTGCCAGGACATTAATTGACAAGAAAGACTCATACTGACTCAATACAGACAGCACTGGCTGAATGAAAGAGACAGGAAAAAGCAAGTAGCATGCTGGCATTTTCCCTTTCTCCATCTTCTGACCTATTGTGGCCTGAATGGCTCCACAGGGAAAAGCCCTTTAGGCCCTGATGTGCTTACTTCTCTGAACAATGAAACAAAAATAAACCTTACCCATAAGAGTTGCTTCTTGTGTCCCTGTGACACAATACCAGACAGAACAATTTGAGAGAGTCAAGGTCTATTTGGCCTCGCTTTTTCAAAAAGTTCAGTCCATCTTGGGAGGGACGGCGTGCTGTTACGGTAATGGGATTGTGTCGTGGAGAATCTTCACATCACGCCAGGATAAGAGAGAGGGAACCAGAGCATGGATCCTCTTACACCCTGGAAGCAGGTCTGCACCAACTGAGCTGATTCTGCCAAGTAGGCTTTTCCTCATAAAATTTCTTAGACTCCCAAATAGTCCCACCAGCTGAGAAAGAAAGCATCCAAACCCTGAGCTTGTTGAGGACATTGCTACCTGAGCCACACCCGTCCTTAAGCTACCATGTCGTACTTTGTTATAGCATATGCAGGACTCTGGTAGAGAGCTAAAATGGCGGTTACCGTTTGCTTTCAAAGTGTTTACCAGTATCCTTTAGGCTTAATGCTCTTAATTTTAAAATGACATTCTATTTTTGCGAAAGTGAGATATGCTTTTTATATGAACTTCAAGCAATAGATTAAAAAACAAGTTTAAAAAATTTTATTGGTCATGGACCAATAAAGCTGAATGTCCTTCTATGAATATACAATAGAAAAAAAATTACTTTGTTATATTGGATAATGCTAAAGGAGCTCTCCAAAAAGAAAGAAGAGTGTGAACCATATAAAAAATTAAGTCAATGTACATTTGTAAGAATAAGTTTCCACTTTTACACTGCATCTGAGCACCTCATATCATTAAAGACAAGAAGTTATTTTATTTTATTTTTGCTATATGTGCATGTGTATTTTGCCTGCATGAAAGCATGCAAGTGCAGGTACTTGTAAATAGGAATCTGAATAGGCTGTCAGATTCCTTGGTACTGGAGTGCAAATGGTCAAAAGATAACTGATGTGTCTGCTGGCAATCAAACTTAGGCCCCTTTGAAAGCAGTGCATGCTCTGAAATGTTGAGCCTTCAATTTTTATCATCTTATTTGTTTGATTGTTTTATTTCTGTACTCTTTGTTACAGATCTTGAGGTAAGACAAAGCAAATCCCATCACTGCTTGTTTGTTTCACACAGTCTGTTTTCCTTTGTGATAGTATTTATTAGAGTGTGCTGAGCTCACTCAATGGAGAGTCACCTTGGCTGGTGTTCATTCTGAATGAGAGAAACAAAAGAGGCCCAGTCCTCAGGAACAATCTAAATTCTAACTTATAATCAAAGCCATTTGGAGACATTAATACTTTAAACATTATTTTTGTCAAAGGTTATGAAGACATAAAACCTGTGACCAGTGGAGCATATTTGCATGTGGGTCAGATGAAAAATGGACAAAGCGCTCAAGAGATCCCAAAGTGCTAACCAATTATCTGCTTTACTCATATATGTGGTATTTTTGCTCATGCAGTTAATGCTATTACAAGAAATGCTTTATTTTGTGTTGAAAATACCTGTGATAACATCAGCCCAAACAGGAAATGCATGTGGTAACAATTTAAGTGTTGAGTGGCCCTATAAAGAAGCAGATGAGGAGAGGTCAAAGGGCTGTCCAGAGAGTATTGGATGGTGATACAGGTTGGCTGTGAAGAAGGACAGAGACTAGAAAACCTCACATGTTCAAGAAGAAGAAGAATATGGCAAAGGTACATGTGGTAAAAGTTTATCACTTTGAAAAACAGCTTGTTTTCTATGTAGGGGATAGTTCACCTCTCTTCAATATAAATAAGCAGAGTTTAGCCTCTGAGGTCAGCAGGGCTGGCTGCAGGGGTCTGGAAAAATGCAAATAGTTGTCAGGAACTGTGGTATAGAAATGGCTCCAACTCGTTTCAGACTGAACTACTGGGTCAGTCGGGAAAAATGGTAGAGTTAGAAGGTCCAGAGAGCTCTACCTCTCCATCCAGGCAACAACTAAGCCACCCCCAGTGCACATTTTTGAATTCCAAGACTCAGTATAAACAATGAAATGAGACCTGGTAAACTTCAGGAAAAACAGGGTTGGTGTCTTAACGCACCTGCCTACTGCCCCCTTCCTAACTGACTAGTAACCATTGAACTGGAAGCAAACTAAAAAATCCTTACTTGAAAGATCTGTCTTTCTGTTCTAAGGATCAGAGAAATGCAAAGACAGACCACTTTGAGGCTCCATCTCATCTCAGCTGGAATGGCTGTGCTCATGAAACAAATTACAAATGCTCACATGGATGTGGGAGAGAGGAACCTCTACTTCCTGATGGTGAGGGTGTAAACTGGTGTGGCTTCTATGGAAATCAATATGGAAATAGAGCAAAGTATGACCCAGCTATACCTAACTTTTAAAGTTCATATGTATGTAAAAATGGGGTGTGAGACAGAATGAGCAGAGACAGACAGAAGACCATGAGAGGGAACAGGAAATACTGAGAGGGTGTGAGGAGATACTTACTGGTGATGAGATGGCGAAAGGGAGGATGAGCAGGAGGACCATTGGAGGGAAGCAATACGTTTTGTAGAAAAGAGACAGAATGAAACATAATTCTTTGTGTGCTCACAAAATGTAGATAATTGTGTTTGTGTATGTGACTTGACTGGTAGCTTTCTCAGGCGTTGGGTTCAGGGTCTTGCCTTTATTGCTTCTACTTTAGAACTGTCCCAGGGCTGAAGCAGCCTCTTGAGTGGATTTTGTAAAAAGCCACTAACAGGCAGCATTCTTGGTGAGGGATTAGAAATCTAGGATGAGCAGTAGAGAGACCAAAACTAAGGAAAGGAAGAGGCTGGGAACTGAGATGCAAAGTGGTTGAGTGGTGGCTATGGGCTCTGCACTCTCATCCCCAATATATGGTGGGGATTAGAAGTCTATCTACTTACCCAGGCCTGAACACATGCTCAGAAAGAACTGAGAAGGCTTTTGGCTCTCCCCTTTGGGTTACCTTCAGACAGCAGGAAGTACAGTATCAGGCAGCTGTATAAACCCCCTAAGAGACACACACTGCCCACCAGCAAAGCCTGGAACATGCTTTCTTTGAGATATAGTTAACTATGGAAATCATTATTAAATCAGTAGGAGATAAGCAAGCTAACAGAGATGTCAACAATACAAATAATAAGAAATACAAACTTAAAGTTAAGTTAGAAAATTTAATAGGCAAAAAAGTTGACCTCTAACAACAAGCATCCTCAGAGAAAGAGAGGGAGGGAGGAATCTGAATTCCAAGCAGCTGTATATAATATAATATGCAAATGTTTATTTTTAACCATTGAAAAAATGAGGAAGGCACCCCCACCAAAAAATCATGGCTTATATATAGGGAAAGGGGAAGTAGAAACTGTCTCTAAGGAAACACATATAAATTAACTAATCATTAAAAAATTAATTCAAAAATAATAAAAAAGAGAAAAAAATTGGAAGCATTTTGAATATCTTCAAAGAGCAGGAAAAAAAAGCCACAGACAGAAACAAAACTAGAAGAGTTCAATATTCACCAAATAAAAATTAAATGTGAGAGGAGAACCAAATAGAAATTCTGGAGTTACAAAGAATAGGAACTAATTTAAATGTTCTCTAGGGAAGCTCCGTAGTTGATGTGAACACAGCAATGAAGCAGAGAGCACCGTGAGGGGTAGGATTGAGCTGAAGAAAAGTGTAAGAACCCTGGTGCTGTGGAATAGCATCTGAGAAATAATGATGTGCGATGAGCAGTCAACAACAAACAACAATAAAAAGACAGAGAGAAAGTGGCAGAAGGAGTTGATGAGAAGAACAAAATTTCCAAAACATGGGAATGACATGACTTTTAACATTCAGTCAATTCCAGGATTCCAAATGGAATAAGCACAAATGAATCCATGTTATGCTACATTATAACCAAACTGTCAAAGACAGAGTGACTCTTGAAAACTGCTAAAAAGGAGAGCTCATCACACACAAGGTTCTTTCATGTAATAAACATGAACCATGAAGCCAAAGATGCAGGGGGATGATGAATGTGGAGAAATGTAAGGAAGAAAACACAAACCAATAATTCCACACCTGAAAACATACCCTTCCAAATAAAGGAGTAATCCAAAACTTCCCAGAGAAACTTTCTCCACAGAAATAGCTCAGACATAAATGAAGAGACAGGAATACTGGTAAAGACAGTATACAAAACGTCCCAATTGAGAACATAAATATGCAAAGAAACAGCAGTAATCGGGTCACATGTATAAAAGTTACTGGTGACAATAACATGGAAGGAAAAGATAAACTTACGAGGAGCTGAGGTTTCTGTTACTATTGAAACCAAGTTGATATTAGTTCAAACTAGGTGGTTATAAACAGGGGCTGTCTCTGACATGGACTCTGTTGCCTGCTCTTTGATCACTTCTCCCTGTTGGGTTGGCCTTGCCAGGCCACAGCAGAAGAGAATTTAGGCAGTTTTGAAGAAAATTGATAGTCTGGTATCAGTTGGTGAAAGAGGAGGACTCCCTTTACTGAGGACTAGAAGAAGGGGATTGGAGGAGAGGGAGTGAGGGTAGGAATGGGAGGAAATGAGGGAGGGTACATACATACATACACATACATACATTTACATAATGGAGTATTACTCAACTGTTAAAAATGACATCATGATGAAAGAAGAGGAGGTCCTCCCATATCAGTGGACTTGGAAAGGGGCAGGGAGGAGATGAGAGAGGAAGGGTGGGATTGGGAGGGAATGAGGGAATGGGATACAGCTGGGATACAGAGTTAATAAAGTGTAACTTATACTAAAAATAAATTAATTAATTTTTAAGAATGACATCATGAAATTTACAGGCAAAAGCATGGAACTAGAAAAAAAATTATCCTCAGTGAGGAAACCAAGAAAGATAAAAATGGATCTATTCTGTTCTATGTGGATATTAGCTATTAAATAAATGGCAAAGAAGCTACAATCTGTAAACATAGAGAGGTTCCGTATAGAGGAAGGAACTAGGGGGAAAACATGGATCTCGTTAAGAGAGGTAAATAGAATAAATTTTAATGGGTGTACTGGGAATAGGGGTAAATGGTAAACTCAGTCTCAGGTGGATATGGGGAAGAGGAGAGGATAGAGATGAAGTTAAAGGAGGGAATGTGGTGAAAGACAGCTAGAGGAACAATTGTTGGGCATTATGGAACCTAGTACAGTAGAACCTTCCAAAAATATATGAAGGAGAATCTAATGAAGTCTCCAAATAATCATGGAAACTGAGTCCCAACTGGTTCTTCCTTATCTAATACTGGGACTGGGTTATATCCAATTGAATCGTTGGCCAAAGGGGTCCCATGAAAATCTCCAAACATCCCAGGCTGTTGCTAAGGCAATAGGTTGCTCTCCACAAACTGACAGCTAAGCCCCTTTGCTGAAGGCAACATCCATACAACGCATTGAACATGGAGGGGTTGAGGTTGTGCCTACATAGAACCTTTATCTCTACATTCTACTGTCTTTGGTATGGGCAGGTACTCTGCAAGCTAGAAAAGAGAAGTGGAAGCACAAATTCAGCCACAAACCCTTTGATCTATAATCTGCTCTGCCTGCAAAATATGCTAAGGCAAAGGTGGCACAAAGCTGTGGGAGTAACCAATCAATGTCTGATTTGAATTAAGTCCCACTCTACAAGATGTTACACATATCCTAATTGCTTGGGCAACAAAGAACCAGAGACTAGAACACTCAGAGACCTAAAGCAAAATAAAAAAGATATATTGTTCTAAAAGAAGTAACAATAAAATTATTCCTTATGATATTCTGCTATAGTCATAGGTCAGTGCCTTATTCAGCCATCAGAAGAGAAGCTTCCTCCTGTAGCAGATGGGGAAAAATAGAAAACACACAGCCAGACATCTTTCTCTCTCTCTCTCTCTCTCTCTCTCTCTCTCTCTCTCTCTCTCTCTCTCTCTCTCTCTTTCCCTCCCTCCCTCCCCCCTCTCACACACACACACACACACAGAGAGAGAGACAGACAGACAGAGAGAGACAGAGACAGAGAGACAGAGAGAGTGAGAGAGAAGAGAGAGACAGAGTGAGAAGAGAGAGAAAAATCTTGGACACACACACAACTCTAAATTGAATGTGTCCATAAAATACCTCTCAGAGCTCAGGGAATCCTAGGGAAGAGAAGATTGAAAGAATGTCAGAGCCAGAGGGAATGGAGGACACAAAGCCCTCTAAACTAATTAGAGCAAAGCTCATATGATCTCACAGACATGGAAACAGCAAGCCCAAGGGCTGCAGGGATCTGCCCCAGGTAGTTTGTGTATCTATTGTTTTTATGGCTTTCTGAGTATGTGAACATGGTGGGTCTCTGATACTTGTGCCTTCTGTTGGGACTTTTTCCTTTGGTTGATTTGCTTTGTCCAACCTCGTTGCAATGGCTTTTGTTTTATCTTATTATATTTTATGTTGTGTTTTTTGTCATCTCTTAAAAGTTTGCACTTTTCTAAAAAGAGATAGCTACTGAGTGGATCTGGATGGAAGAGGAGGTGGAAGGAAGTGAGAAGAGTTGATGGAAGGTAATCTCTAATCAGGATATATTATATGGGAAAAGAATCTATTCTTATCATCTATCTATCTATCTATTTCTATTGATTTATTTTGTTTTTTTCAAAACAGGGTCTCTGTGTTGCCCTAGCTGTCATAAAACTCACTCTGTATACAAGGCTGGCCTCAAACTCAGACTCACCTACTTCTTTCTCTTGAGTGTTAGGATCAAACCACTTGACAGTCTTTTTTTTTTTTTTTAATATGAAAGAGGTTTATTGAATGGAGATGGAGAGAGAGAGAGAGAATAGAGCAAGATATGATAGGGGGAAGATAAGGAGGGCAAGAGCCAAGAGCTAAGAGAGGGACAAAGTGGCAGGTTGATCCTTTTAAGGAGCAATGGGACCACACCTGCCAGGTGTGGTTACCTGGCAGTTGACACATGATGACATCACAGGTTGGTAGACAACCCAGGAGCAGGCTGCCCCAAAACCAACATTCCTCCCTTTTTCTTTAATTAAAAAATGAGGCACCTGTGCTGCTTCTCATGTAAGGTAAGTTAAAGTATATAAATTTAGTTTCCTTGGAAGCAGCTCTTGGTTGCCACGAAAGGGGTTAAGAGAGGAAGATGAAATAAAAGCAACAAAACTAGCCAGATCACATGGTCAAGAGGAGGAGGGGAAGCCTCTGCCTTGGAAAGTTCAGAGTAGAGGGTTGCCAGTAGAGATTTGCCAGCCACACAAGGCAGCAGGTAGGGACTGAGGAATGCTGGAAGAACCTGGAGCTTCTTGTCCTGGGCCTGAAGCACACCATTCCAGCCTTTTTTAATAGTAAGTGAATAACGGTTGTAGATTCTCTTCTGGCTACTTCCTGCTGACACTGGGGGTGCTGTAGGGAAGTCAAAAGGCTGAAATGCTGGCCAAGTCCAGGAAGATCAGGCTGTTTTGATGCTGTCCAGGGTCCATGAGAACACCCATTGCTGGGAGAGAAAGTGCGCGTCCAGCTTGATGGAAGTTCTGTGAGGTCAGACTGGGACACCTGAGGTAGCTGCTTTGGCACTGTTGTGGCTATAGGAACATCTGTGTTTGGCAGGATATTGCAACATATATATAGGCAGAAGGTAAGATTAAGTAGGTTATAGACATTTAAAACTTTTGGGAGAATGAACAGATGTGGAAGGTTTGGATCAAAGAGACTTGAACACGGGAAGCTCCACTTACCTGAGGGAACCTCCATTTACCCAATCACTGGCAGTAATTTAAAAAGGCTTTTCTTTGTATGTGTCATCTAAGGAAATTGAGGCCAAGTTTGGCTACAGAAGTATGTAAGTTTAGAAGCCCTTATAGCAGGCACTAGGTGTAGAAACCTGAAATACTCCAGAAGACATCACAGAGGAGCATCTCCAACTAGGGACCATGTGTGGATATAAACTAGAACCCCTGATCGGATGTGGCCCATGGTAGCTCAGTTTCCAACTGGGTACCCTAGTAAGGGGAACAGGGTCTTCTATTAGGTTCCATTGATCCACTATTCTGTTTCTATGCCAATGCCATGAAGTTTTTATTACTATTGCTCTGTAGTACAGCATGAGGTCAGGGATTGAGATACCTCCAGATGATCTGTTGTACAGGATCATTTTGGAAATTCTGTGATTTTTGTCTCTCCATATGAATTTGAGAATTTTTCTTACAAGGTCTGTGAATAATTGTTGGTATTTTGATGGGAATTGCATTGAATCTGTAGATTGCTTTTGGCAGAATGGCCATTTTCACTATGTTAATCCTACCAATCCATGAACATGGGAGATCTTTCCATCTTCTGATTTCTTCTTCAATTTCTTTCTTTGAAGTTTTTCTCAGACAGGTCTTTCATTTGCTTGGTTAGAATCACCCCAAGATACTTTATGGTATTAGTGGCTATTGTGAAGGGTGTTGTTTCCCTAATTTCCTTTTCGGCCCTTTTGTCTTTGGTGTACAGGAGGGCTTCTGATTTTTTTGAGTTGATTTTGTATCCAGCCACTTTGCTGAAGGTGTTTATCAGCTGAAGAAGTTCTCTGGTTGAATTCTTGGGGTCACTCATGTATACTATCATATCATCTGCAAATAGGGATACTTTGACCTCGTCGTTTCCGATTTATATCCCCTTGATTGCCTTTAGTTGTCTTATTGCTCTACCTAAGACTTCAAGTACTATGTTGAAGAGATACGGAGACAATAGGCAGCCTTGCCTTGTCCCTGATTTCAGTGGGATTGATCTAAGTTTCTCTCCACTGAGTTCGATGTTGGCTATAGGCTTGCTGTATATTGCCTTTACTATGTTTAGCTATGTTTAGCTATGTGCCTTGTATCCCTGATCTCTCCAAGACTTTAAACATGAATGGATGTTGGACTTTGTCAAAACCTTTTTCGACATCTAAGTAGATGATCATGTGGTTTTTATCCTTCAGTTTGTTTATATGGTGAATCACATTGATGGATTTCTGTATATTGAAGTACCCTTGCATGCCTGGGATGAAACCTGCTTGGTCATGGTGGATGATATCTTTTATGTGTTCTTGGATTCGGTTTGCAAGTATTTTATTGAGTATTTTTGCATCAATGTTCATAAGAGAGATAGGTCTGAAGTTCTCTTTTTTGTTGGGTCTTTGTGTGGTTTAGGTACCAAGGTGACTGTGGCTTCATAAAATGAGTTCGGCAATTTTCCTTCTGTTTCTATTTTGTGGAATAGTTTAGAGAGAATTGGAGTTAGGACTTCTTTGAAGGTCTGGTAGAATTCTGCACTAAAACCATCTGGTCCAGGGCTTTTTGTGGTAGGGAGGCTGTTGATGACTGCTTCTATTTCCCTGGGGGATATAGGTTTATTCAATCTTTCTACCTGATCTTGACTTAATTTAGGTAGATGGAATCTATCAAGAAAATTGTCCACTTCATTTACATTTTCAAGTTTTGTGGCATATAGGTTTTGGTAGTAAGACCTAATGATTGTTTGGATTTCCTCAGTGTCTGTAGTTTTGTCCCCATTTTATTTCTGATTTTGCTGATTTGGATAGTTTCTCTCTGCCTTTTTGTTAGTTTGGCTAGGGTCTTGTCTGTCTTGTTGATTTTCTCAAAGAACCAGCTCTTGGTTTCATTGATTCTTTAAATAGTTTATTTG
>CM053753.1:63880037-63890863 GCA_028658305.1 Pachyuromys duprasi
CTTCTTGAAGGCACTTAGTGCTATGAACTTTCCTCTTAGCACTGCCTTCATTGTGTCCCATAGGTTTGGATATGTGTGCTTTCATTTTCATTGAATTCTAGGAAGTCTTTAATTTCTTTCTTTATTTCTTCCCTAACCACGCTCTCCTTGAGTAGCAAGTTGTTCAGTTTCCACGTATGTGCAGATTTTTTGCTGTTTCTATTGTTGTTGAGGTCCAGCTTTAGACCATGATGGTCAGATAGGATACAAGGGATTATTTCAATTTTCTTGTATCTACTGAGGCTTGCTTTGTGACCAAGTATATGGTCTATTTTGAAGAAGGTTCCATGAGGTGCTGAAAAGAAGGTATATTCTTTTGATTTTGGGTGAAAAGTTCTGTAGACATCTATTAGGTCCATTTGATTTAGGGTCTCTGTGAGTACCCTTGTTTCCCTGTTTTGCTTCTGATGGCATGATCTGTCCCTTGGTGAGAGTGGATTGTTGAAGTCTCCCACTATTAAGGTGTTGGGACCAATGTGTGATTTCAGCTTTAATAATGTTTCATTTGCAAATGTAGGTGGTCTTGTATTTGGGGCATAGACGTTCAAAATTGTGAAGTCCTCCTTTTGGAATTTTCTTTTGATGAGAAGGAAGTGTCCCTCCTCATCTTTCTTGATTAGTTTTGGTTGAAAGTTTATTTTATTAGGTACTAGGATCGCTACCCCAGCTTGTTTTCTGGATCCGTTTGCTTGAAAAACATTTTTCCAACCCTTTACTCTGAGGTAGTGTTCACCTTTGTTGCATAGGTGTGTTTCGTGGATGCAGCAGAATGTTGAATCCTGTTTCCCCAACCATTTTGTTAGTCTGTCTTTTTATTGGAGACTTGAGTCCATTGATGTTGATAGATAATAGTGACCAATGACTGTTAGTTCCTTTTATTGTGGAATTGGTGGTCTTACTATGATTCATTGCTTTTTCCCCCCTTTTTGTTGGGAAGTTATTTGTATCCTCTATTTTCTTTGGTGTAGTTGTTTTCATTGGATTGGAGTTTTCCTTCTAGTATCTTATGTATGGCTGGGTTGCTGTGTAGATATTGCTTAAATTTTGTTTTGTCATGGAATATTTTGTTTTCTGCATCTATATTGAGTGAAAGCTTTGCTGGGTATAGTTGTCTGGGTTGGCATCTGTTACCTTAAAGACTGCATGATCTCTGCCCCGGCCCTTCTGGCTTTCATAGTTTCTGATGAGAAGTCTGGTGTGGTTCTGATCAGTCTACCTTCATATATTACTTGACCTTTTTCCCTTACTGCTTTTAATATTTTTTTCTTTGTTTTGTAGGTTTAGTGTTTTGACTATGATGTGACAAGAGGTATTTCTTTTCTGGTCTAGTCTATTTGTTGTTCTGTAGGCTTCTTGTATGTTTACGGACATTTCTTTTTTTAAGTTGGGAAAATTTTCTTCTATGATTTTCTTAAAAATATTTTCCTGTCCTTGGAGCCTGGAGTCTTCTTTTTCATCTATTCCTATGATTCGTAGGTTTTGTCTTTTCATGGCGCCCTTGATTTCTTGGATGTTTTGTGTTTGGGACTTTTCGGATTTTATTTTTTCTTTGAGGAATCAGTTTCAGCAAGTGTATCTTCAGCTCCCGAGATTCACTTTTCCATCTCTTGTATTCTATTGGTGATGCTTACCTTTGTGGTTCCTGATCTTTTCTCTAAGTTCTCCAGTTCCAGGTTTTTCTCTGTTTGTGTTTTCTTTATAGATTCTAATTCTGTTTTCATGCTTTGTACCATTTCCTTCATCTGATTGAATGTGGCTCCTGTTTTTTTGTTTGTTTCCTCTCTATATGTCTTTAATTGTTCCTCTACGTGGGCAGTTATAGTCTTCTGTTTCTTTGAGGGCCTTGTTCATTTCCTCTTTTTGTTCCTCTATTAACTGCATAAGCATAGCTTTCATATTATTTTCCTGTGTCTCTGCTGAATTAAAATCTCCATGGCTTTTGAGTGTTTCTGGTGGTGCCATGGTGTCCTGAGTTTTTGGGGGTGAGTTCTTACATCGACCTTTGGCCATTTGTTTATGTATAATCAAGGAGCTGTTTGTTCCTTGAAGCTGAACTTCAGACTGGAACTGTCAGTGTGGAGTATTGTTCAAGAAGATCAGGGAATTTCAGTGGTTTGATACTGTGTGTTGTGCCTCCGTTTTCCCTGTGGGAGGAAAGGCCGCTGGCGCAGTTTCGTTGTTGGGAGGGGGAGTAAGTGTGTGTGTGTGTGTGTGTGTGTGTGTGCATGCGTGCACGCACTTGGAAGGTGTCTTTAAGGGGATAGCTAGGGAGTATATATGCTTGGGCTACTGGGTTTGGGAGCAAGCGCAGGAGGGGATGAGGGTGCTAGCAAGTTTAGCAAGCACAGACTGTGGGCACCAAGTGCCTGCACAGGTTTCCTGAATTCCCAGTATTCTTCAATCTGGCTGGTTCTGCAGGCTGGACTCTGAGGTCAGTGGGTGGTGGTGCGGGCAGTACACGTACTCTGTTGTGGGCTCTGTGTGCCCGGCTCTGTGCTAGAAGCTGTGAGCACCGCAGGCTGGTCGCCACTCTGGTCTAGAGGCTTGGCACCTCACTCTGTGCCAGAGGCTGAGTGTCCTGGTTTGAGATGGCGGCTGGGGACACTGCTCTGGTTTGGAGACTCCGAGTTCCAACCTGGGCTTGCTGCTAAGGGCTCCCATCTGGTCTGGGGACTTGGTGCCTCCTTCTGAGCTAGGGGCTGTGCACCCAAGTCTGGGATGGTATCTGGGGACACCTTAGTGTGGACCAGATACTATATGTCCTTGTCCGGGATGGCAGCTGGCAGCACCAGCACCGTGGGAGGTGCTTGTACAGATCAAGGCTAGCAGAGGTGTGCCCGCAGTTTCTCCCAGGTCTGGAATGGTATCTGAGGTGCCTCAGTTTGAACCGGAAACTATGTGTCCTGGTCCAGGATGGTAGCTGGCAGACTGGGAGAGGCTGCATGTTCAGATCAGGGCTAGCAGATACGCGCCGGCTGATGCACCCGGACTGGAATGGTATCTGGGGTGCCTCAGTCTGGCCAGGAGACTGTGTGTGTCCCAGTCCGGGTGGCTGGTGGCACTGAGGGAAGCTGTGCATTCAGATGAGGGTTGTGCACAGCCTGTCACCCGGAGTTTTTCCAGGGATTAACTGGGTGTCCCTAAGACTTTCCCACTTGATTTCCTCACCATGCAAATTCTGCTCTCCTGGCAATCACAAACGCTGATGTTTTAGGTCCCAGATTTCAGTCTCCTGGTTGCTGCGCCGACACTGCTGTCCTACTGCTCAGATACAGTGTCCTCCCGGGCCGCCATCTTGAATCCGATCCTGGGACAAAGTTTTAAGATTTAAACTAATCAGCCAGGCAGGTAAGTTAACCCATGACAAGAAGTATTTATGTAAAGTCACATACTAGCTATGACTCATCACTTTAATTTGTAGGTATATATCCAAGAAAATGGATGCACATAGAGACTAAAATATGTGCAAATGAAGAATTCTCATTGAAGCTTTATGTATGTTAGTCATCAAACAGGACAATTCAAATTCACAGGGAAACTGATGACTGAATTACTATATATTCTTTGGTCTAAACCAGCATACAGGGATGAACTTGGTAAAGCATTTCATTCATGTGGAGCTCATTAACCTACAAAATGAGGAAATGGTGATAAATGGTGTTTGCTTTTTGAGAAGGAATACCAAGGAAGAACATATTGGGAACTTTGAGTAACAAAATGTCAGCACCTTGGATTGAAAAATTTTGAAATGCTTGTCCAATTTCATGTAGTGTACTGATTTATGAGCTATACACATAATTTTTGCTCCTTTTCCAATAAGTGATGCAGTATATGATTGTATCTTTTTGAAACTACTGTGTTAAAAGGGGGATTGCCATGAACTCTATCGTAGTGTTTTAATACTGACAGGAAACGAGTGAGTTACACTTTGGCTCTTTCTTTATCTCTCAGCAAACATGTCTGCTGTTTCCTTTTCCTGTGTTGTTTAGTTATTCAACAGCAGACAGAATGGGGATGAAGATAAAGATAGGCTAAATGAGGAAGAAGAGTCCCTCTTAAGTCTGGTGATGTAGCATAAACAAAGTTGACCTAGAAGTAGAATCACTGAGTCCACACAGGGCTTTATGATGATTTCTGTTTAACCAGATTCCACTCCAGATGTGTGCTTTGAGGACTCTGGCTTTGAGGTTACTGATCTTCATCACCACTTTGGTGCCTGGTAAGTCTGACATTCTGATTTTTTTAGGAGATGAAACTTTCTTTCAGGCTCACTTTTGACTATGATATCGTCCTGCTTTGTTCCTGTGACTCCTGGAATTCCAAGCATGCACTTTTGCTGCCAGCTTGAGGACCCTGTAACACTCTGCAATGTACATTTAAGCTGATTATTCTTCATAAGCCAATTTTCTACCAATATTACACCAAGGAGATGATTTTATTTGTCATTATGAAGAATTTGAAGATTTGTGACTTCCTGAAAGGAAATGTTTTAGTAGATTTCTTGCTTACCCTATCTTTAAGATTGAAATGTATAAGAGAGAGAGGGGGAGAAAGAGAGAGAGAGATCTGAGAAGGGAAGCCATGGGATCCAGCGCCAAGGCAGAGTCAGGGAAATAACAAAGAGGGGGCAGGTGAGCCTCTTACTAAAGTGACAGACCCCCCACCTTAGATCTGTTTAATCAGAACCATGGTTCCCAAGCACACTGATCATGTAACAACAAATTGACTTATCTTTAAATACAGAAACACCTGTTTATTCCCTTCTACTTCAAAATGTGTAAAATGTTAGTCTGAGATGAAGTACACCATTAACAATGCATTTTCATCAATTAAGAAAGCATGAGAGGCTTTTACATGACATTAATTTAACATGCTCCCCTCTCTTTTTTTTTAAAGAGTATGTTTGAGTGTGTAAGCATGTGTGTGTGTGTTTGTGTGTGTGAATGCACTCATGGCACTGAATTGTGTGGAGGTCAGAGGACAACTGTAGGAGTTGTTATAATTTTCAGTGTGGGTCACAGGGTTCAAACTTAGGTCCTCAGGCTTGGTCACACGTCTTGGCCGCATTACCTGCTGAGACATCTTGCTGATCCCCTAACATTCTTAATGTAGAGATTCGTTCTGTGATCCAGCACATCATGAACTTTGATAAATGTACCTAAGACACTTGAAAAAAAATACATATTACATACATTGGAACTGTCTTATGAATGTCTTTTGTCACTATAAATAAGAGTTATTAATATATTTTATGTGTATACTATCTTTTAAAGTTCTTAATGTTCTGTTCATTTCTGGGTAGATGTGTCAAAACATCTATGATTGTGACACAGACTATATGTCTCTTTAATTTAGTTAAATTTTGTTTCATATGGTTTGAAGCTCCATTACTCAGCATATACTTAATTATGAAAATTAACATTGTACACTTTTTAAAGTCACTAGTAACATTGTTTTCTTTTATGAATCTTTTATTAATATAAACTCTAGTACTCCCTTTTCTGTCCTTCCCCTCCCCTGTTGTGTACAGAAAATATTTTGCCTCCAGAAGTCTGTGGTTTAATTATATGGTATTTTCTGCTATTGCTAGTGATGCTACCTGTGAGAACATTGTCAAAAAATGACAGATGGTGAACAATGCCTTGGGGAACTGTAAGAGGCTCCATAAAAAAAAAAAAAAAGTAGAGGGCCTTTTTGCATCAGATGTATTTTGTTCCCTGGATTGATCTTGGATGTGATTTCTGCCTCCTGTGTTGAACATTTATGTTGACTCTATAAGACAGGCTTATTCTTGTTGGGTGTCAGCACTTAGCTATATAGCACAGTCTGGTGAAAGGATATGCTGGGTGCTGTCCGAGGTGCATCTGAATCTGGATATGGCCTTCTGCCTTGCTTTTGTGCTTCCCAGATATATTTTTTAGTTTGTGCCAGGCAATTGTGTTTAAATTGGCCTGTCATGAGCAAAACCTCAGGGAAAGTTGCTCTGTTGATATTTACTATGTACTTACCGGAGTTTATTTAAATTTTTTTTTCTGAACTCAACCTTCCTTAGATAATTGCTTACTTTGTTACATTCATGTAAAAAACCACACTAAATCTGAAGTAATGTTGGCTACAGCATTAGACTGTAGCCTGCCCCAATTTTTTAGGGCCCTCACAAACCAGGTCTCCCAGACACAGATCTGTCTAAGTTGGTAAAAGTCGACATTACCAACACTCCATACTCATGCACATATCACCAGTCATTTTTATTTTGTTTATGCTTCTAGGGAGGTAGCGGTTATTCTACTGAGTTCTTGGTTGGCATTCCTTTGTAGTTACTATTCTTTTCCATGTGTCTACTGGCCATGTGACAATCATTATACTTGTGAAGTGTTTTTAAAATAATCTTCCTAGTTTTTAATGTAATTGAAAAATTCATTGAGAGTTCTTCATGGGTGAGTGTAGGTTGTGTCAAATGCTTCTTTGGTGTTTAGTGATAATAATCACATGACTTTTCTCCTTAGCCTGTTGGTGTAATGGGTCCCTGTATATTGAGCCAGACTTGCAAGGCTGAGATAAATCCCACTGACCACTTTGTGCAATTCTTTTCATAAACTCTTGAACTTGATTGGCTACTAATTTTGTAAACTTCAAATCCTTGGACTTAAACGGAACATGGCAAGGGGCTGGATGAAGGAAGGCAGAGTTGCTCTGCAAACTATTTAGCCAAATAAAGTCACTCATAAGTGGGAGATAATTGATTAATATCTTATAACTGTAATTTTCAAGATGTTGACATATCAGAGATGATACAATTTCAAATTACAGTCTTACAATCCTTTTAATACTTAAACACTCTCATTTAAATATTTTCTAAAGACACATTGTGTGGATATGAATCAAACAACACAGAACAGTTCATTACCTACAGAAGGTAATATTCTTCCTTATCTTGTGGCCAGCATTGTGGGAATGGAGCACTGACCTTGCTTACATACAGAAATTAATTATTTGGCTGCTGGACAGACTTAGAATGAGTAGGAGAATCTGGTTATATGAGTGTTATGGTGTGTGGGCCTATGAACACTTGCCTGTAAACCTTTGCCATCTGAGAGTGATGGACAGACTGTGGGGTTCGCACACTCCCAGGTCTGTGCTGAATGAAGCATTTCTTTCTTCATCTGGTTAGATAACCTTCATTTGGATGTAACTTGTGTGGACTTGAGAACTCCAAGAGGCAAGTGACATTGAAGTAGGAGAGTTGAGATAGTTGATGCAATGTTTATCGTAAGCAAGGCTTATTCACAGTGATTTCTGCTCCTGTTAAAGTGATGACATCATTGACTTTTGTCACAGGTGATTGTAACAATTTTTTTGCATAATCACCACTCAGCAAACTTGTATCTGTCAATGTATCGGCCATGTGAAGTTTTATGGTGCAAGTTGTATGTAGCCCACAGGTCTTGAATTTTTACATTAGGAGAGGAATAATGTATTTAATTCTGATAAATAGAACATACAGAAACAAAGAAACATGAGAAACATCTCATATTTCTGGAATATATTCATCAGCTAAGCAATGTTCTAGTGTAATTCGACATGAGCTGCTGTGGATAGACTTAACACACAAGGTTTCCTTTTCTCATTCTCTTTGTGTGTGTGTCCAGCTAACACTACAGTGTCTGCACAGATGGGTACAAAGGTTCTGCTGAGTTGCCCTCCTGTCACACTGACAAAGGCAGTACTAATCACATGGGTGATAATCCCCAGAGGTGGACCTGTCTGCAAAATAGTCTACAAAGCAGAAACAAACGAGACCAGTGAAAACAACTGTACTGACAGGAGAATCACCTGGCCCTCCATGCCTCACCTGAGTCCTGACCTGCAGATCACCACAGTGGCCCTCGAGCATGGTGGATATTACTCATGTGAGATAGCAGCAGCTGATGGGAATTTCCAAAAAGGACATGACCTCCAAGTGCTAGGTAAGTGACAGTGTCACATAGCGTGGTATTTCAGGTCACCAGGTTTTAGACAGAAACAGATGCCTTTGTAATTTGTGACATGACTTAATCCTTTATTCCCCTTCTATCTCTACAGTCCCCCCTGAAGTAACCCTGTTTCTAGATAAAAATAGAACCTCAGTGTGTGAGGCAAGTGCAGGCAAGCCGGCTGCGCAGATCTTCTGGACTCCAGATGGGGATTGTGCCACTAAGAGTGAACCACACAGCAATGGCACGGTGACTGTCAGGAGCACATGCCACTGGGAGCAGAACAATGTGTCTGCTGTGGATTGCTTTGTCTCCCATTCAACTGGCAACCGGACTCTGTCCATAGAACTGAATAGAGGTGGTGAGTATCGTTTTTATTTTTATTTTTTAAAGAAATAATTAACATTTATTTTTGTTTTTAAATTTAAATTTTAATTTTTTCTTCACATTTATTCATTATATATTCTGATTGAAGCTTCCTCCCTTGCCTCCCCGTAGTCCTACCCTCCATCCCTTTCCCCCCATCCCCTTCACCTAGTCCACTGAAAGGGGGAATTCTCCACCACTGCTGTCTGCCCATAGCTGGTTAAGTCTCATCAGGACTGCATGGATCTTCTTCCTTCGTGGCCAGACAAAGCTGCATTACCAGGCATGAGAGACCAAAGAGAAGTGAACTGAGTTGATGATAGAGGCAGCTCCTGATTCTCTCTCTCAGAGATCCACATGGAGACTGAGTTGCCAATAGGCCACGTCTAAGCAGGAGATCTATCATGCATGGTCCTCCGTTGGTGCATCAGCCTCTGCAGGATGCCCTGGGCTCAGATTCTTTAGTTATTTTGGGTCCCTTGTTGGGCTCCTGTCCCCTCCATGTTCTTCTGTCCCTACTCTTCTCTTCTTCCATAAGAGTCCCTGTGTTCTGACCAAGTTTGGCTTCGATCCCCTACTGGGTGGATCCTTTCAGAGGACTCTCTATAGTAGGCTCCCATCCTGTTTCTGTTCTTCCATTGCCTCTGGGGTCATTGTCAACAGAACAAAATGACAGCCTACAGACTGTGAAAAGATCTTTACCAACCCTACATCTGATAGAGTGCTAATATCCAGAAAATATAAAGAACCCAAGAAATTAGACACCAACAAACCAAATAATTCAATTAAAAATTGAGCTCAGCCAAGAATTCTCACCAGAAACAGTTAAAGTGCACAGTATCCTTAATCATCAGGCAAATGCAAATCAAAGCAATTCTGAGATTCCATCTTACACCAATCAGAATGGCTAAGATAGAAAACTCAAGTGACAACACATGCTGGAGAGGATGTGGAGAAAGGGGAACCCTCCTCCATTGCTGATGGGAGTGCAAACTTGTACAACTACTTTGGAAATCAGAAAATTGGAAATTGCACTACCTCAAGATCCAGCTATACCATTTCTGGGCATACACCCAAATCATTCAATAAGGCCATTTGCTCAACTATGTTCATAGCAGCTTTATTTGTAATAGCCAGAATCTGGAAACAACCTAGATGTCCCTCTATGGAGGAATGGATACAAAAATTGTGGTACTTCTGCCCAATGGAACACTACTCAGCTATTAAAAACAAGGAAATCATGATATTTGCAGGCAAATGGATGGAGCTAGAAGAGATCATCCTGAATGAGGGAACCCTGAAACAGAAAGGCATGCATGGTATACACTAACTTATAAGCAGATATTAATCATATAATATAGAACAACTATCTACAGACCTAAAGGGCTAAACACTAATGAGGACCCTAGGGAGGATGCTTAAAACTCATTCAGAATGGCAAATAATATTTAACTTATTCTTCCATGAAAGACAAATGTTCTAAATTTATTCTGTTTGTGACAAATATAGTGGCCAAAATCTACTTAGGGGTTTAAAGAGGAAAGTCAATCAATAACTCAATCAGAAACCATGAAGCTGCTTGTTAGCTTCTCAGACCCATGCTAACCTATCTCCCTTGTCCAGGGATTGGTGCCACCCATAGTTCAGCCAGAGTTCAGTCTAGAGCCACATAGAGCCTGTCAGGCTTCAACTGTCAACAGTCAAGTTGAGAGTTAACGTTAACTAGCACAACAGACCCACTTCAAACACTAATAACAAGTTTTTAGTTATCACTTGCCCTTCTGATCAACTAGCTATAAATTTGAGATGTTTCCAAAATCCATGTATAAGTGATTTGCTAGAGTGTTCACAGAACTGAGAAAGGCACCTTCCTTACTATACTGGTTTATTATAAAGACTTCAAGACATAGACAAATCAGAGAGATTCATGGGGCCCTTTTGGGAGGAAGGAGCATTGAGCTTTATGCCATCTCTAGAATTGCTATTCTTTAAAATAAAATTAAATAAATTATCAAAAAAAGAATTGCTATTCTCTGACTTCCTTGATGTTTTCCTTATACAGAAACTCTTCAAAATGTGTTGGTTAGGATTTATATTAAGATTTTGTTGGAGGGGGATCCAAGATGGCTGCCACGAGAGAACACTGTGTCTGAGGAGTAGGAGAGCAGAAACAACACAGCGACCAGGAGACTGAACTCTGGGACCTAAAACGCCAGCATTGTGAGTGCCAGGTGAGCGGAACTCCTACGGTGAGAAAATCAAGTGGGAAAACCCTAGGGACACCCAGGTATTACCTGGAGAAATTTCCCGGTGACCAGCGGCGCACAGCTCTGATCTGGACGAGCGGCCACGCTGGGTGCCCGCACCCGCCATTATAGACTGGATCGCACAGTCTCGCGGGCAGTCTCAAGAGGAACCGGGAGCCGTTTTCACTGAACTGCGCCCTAC
>CM053753.1:63891363-63907140 GCA_028658305.1 Pachyuromys duprasi
TGTAAACTTGTACAATCACTCTGGAAATCAATTTGGCGCTTTCTTAGACAATTAGGAATAGTTATTCCTCAAGATCCAGCTATACCACTTTTAGGCATACATCCAAAAGATGCTCAACTACACAACAAGGACATTTGCTCACCTATGTTCGTAGCTGCTTTATTCGTAATAGCCAGAACCTGGAAACAACCCAGATGTCCCTCAGTTGAGGAATGGATACAGAAATTGTGGTACTTTTACACAATGGAATATTACTCAGCAATTAAAAATGAGGAAATCATGAAATGTGCAGGCAAATGGTGGGACCTGGAAACAATCATCCTGAGTGAGGTATCCCAAAAGCAGAAAGACACACATGGTATGTACTCACTTATATAGACCTATAAGATAGGATAAACATACTGAAAGCTATACACCTAAAGAAGATAAACAAGAAAGAGGACCTGGGGTAAGAGGATTAATCCTCATTAGAAAGACAAATGGGATGGACATTGGATGTAGGAGAAAATAAGTAGTAGGACAGGAGCCTACCACAGAGGGCCTCAGAAAGACTCTACCAAGCAGGTTATCAAAGCAAATAGTAAGACACATAACCAACCCTTTGGCAGAGTGCAGGGAATCATATGAAAGAAGGGGGAGTTAGTATGAACTGGAGAGGACAGGACCTCTGCAAGGACCAAATAGATCAGGGCACAGGGGTCTTCTATGAGACTGTTTCTCCAACCAAGGACCATGTATGGATATAACCTAGAACCCCTGCTTGAATGTAGCCAATGGTAGCTCAATATCCAAGTGGGTACCCTAGTAAGTGAAACAGGGACTATTTCGGATATGAACTAAATGGCTGGCTCTTAGACCCCCTTACCCTTCACAGGGGGAGCAGCCTGGCTAGGCCACAGAAGAGGACATTGTAGACATTCCTGAAGAGACCTGAGAAGCTAGAGTTGGATGGAAGGGGAGGAGGTCCTCCTCTATCAGTGGACTTGGAAAGGGGCAGGGAGGAAATGAGGGAGGGATGGGGGGATAGGGAGGGAATGCGGGAGGGGGTTACGGCTGGGATACAAAGTACATAAGCTGTGATTAATATAAAATAAAAATTAAAAAAAAACTGTTTACCATCCTTAGCCATCAGGGTAATTCAAATTAAAAGTTGTTTGAGATTTGTATTGTAATCCAATCAGAATGGCTAATATTAAGAAAAGAAAAGTCAATGGATGTGGGGAACCTTCATGCATTTTTGTTGGACATAAAATTGATGTAGCCACTGTGGAGATCAATGTGGCTGATCCCTTAGAAAACTACAAACAGATGTACTATATGATCAAATTCTTCTACTCTTGGGAATATACTGGAGTACTCTAACTACAGAGAAAATATGCCCATCCACATTCATAGACACTCTAGTCCTACTAGCTAGAACATGAACACAACTTAGACATCAATCAACTGAATAATGAATAATGCCCATGGCTACAATCATGACATGAATATTGTAGAGGCTACCAATTCCTTCTGGTTGAATTTAAGGTCACAGGAGGTAAAACATATCTGGTATTTTAAGTGTGGCCAGGAGCCAATGTTTGGAGAGCTAACAGTCTATTATTCTGCAAAATGGACATAGAATAAAACTTCCTTCTAAATTTGCACCATTCTACCCATAGATTAGTACAACTCTCATGCCTCTTCAAAAAAGTTTCTTTCTTTCTTTTTTCTTTTCTTTTTTTTTGGGGGGGGGAGATATAGTGGTTAAATCAGAAACTCTCAACTGTTTAAGAAAAAAATCAAAAAGAATATAAAATTTAGAGGTCAGGGAAGAGCAGAGTAAAACAGTTTCTGGATATGACAGGGTCTCCGAACTCTCATGCTTACAGCAACATAATTGTCTGCACAGGACCCGCACAAGATCATTCCAATGCCCTTCCAATGAAGGAACTAGGGATAGTTAATGGTTTCTTGAAGAGAGAGAGTCAGTTATCTTTAAAGGCATTGTTACCTGTAGGCCCCAGTCCAAGAGTATATGGGCAACATAAACTGAAGCCATTGGGTTTTTAAACAAACAAACAAACAAACAAATAAAGTCACAAAGTTGGTGGGGTGATAAGGTGGGGATATGGATCATGTTGGAGTTATAAGGAGGAGTTTGAAGAGAACACAGTCAAAATACATTATATAAAATTCTCATATTTTTAAATGAAAAAGAATAGTGTCTTTCAAAAGACTAAAATTTGCGTGGGATGCACTTTAGATAGAGAACTCAGAGGAGTTAAGCTGGATTTGACCCAAAAAGCTCCTCTCAAAGAACTAACTTTCATAGTAACCAAAGGAGCTGTGCAAGCTGCCCCAAAGGGAGGCAACTGTTAGTAAGTACCACCTAGCTGTGAAGCTTGTGAACCATAGCAATGAACAGCAAGGCTTGTCCGTAGGTGCAATAGTGGCAATCATATCTTGGCGGCAACCATTAGCTGTCCAGATATACCTAATGCCCACTCAAGAGGAGAAAAATCATGGCTGGTACTGGAAAGTCAGCTAACTAATCAAAGTTAATGAGATCATTGATGTCAGAGAGGAACCTACCACAGCCCTTCACTAAAAAAGCGTGATGCTTATCTAAATTCTAAATACCTTTATGCCTATCAGTAAGCGTGGCTCTTACCAAAGAAGCTTCTCTTTGCAATAGAAACCATCATGGAAAGGCACAGATCAGCAAAATGCAGAGAACACTGATCAGGGTGTTTTGCTCCATGAATACATCTAGAACACAATTCCTACATCTAATACTCAGGAAACATTGTAAAAGAGGTGGACAGAAACATAAGAGCTGAGAACCAGGACTTCTGTTGTAAGATTGTGTCTACTAGAAATAGCAGAGAGGCTTTGCTCATGAAACCTCAATAATATGGCCGCCTAAATCAGACCTCAACAGTAGATATGCAAACATGGAAAAGGAAATTTCATAGGACCTCACTCCTAGACAGAGAACTACAGTTAACAAACAGCTAAGGATGCTGAGGTGGGAGGAGGAGTCTGCCCTCAAGGAGAGCCCTAGTTGGTTTTCCAATATCAAGGAGTCAGCCAGAAATCATGGGCATGGAGTGAAACTGAATGGACTCAGCAGATTGTGTATAAATATGTAACAATAACAATTTAAAAGGAAGAGGCTAGAATTGGAGAGGGAGCATTGGGGGGTGGGCGCACCTGGAGGAGGTTAGAAGAAGAGAGAGAAATGGATGGAAGTGTTGCAATTATATTTTCATAAAAATGAAATTTGAATGGGAACTTTCGCCTTATATAACTGGGAAGTCTTACCAATACTTAATGTGCATTTAGTCAATTAAAAATATTTGTTGCCTTTCAAGCTTAAAAGCGGGACATGATTCCTGTACTTGACCCTGAAACAATGACATGAGTTGTATTTGAATTATACTTTTTTACATTCTCTAAAACTTTAGGACAATTTTTAATTATTTTAAAGCTGTTTGCCTCTAATTTATTGTTAGGAACTATTATCAAACTGACCTGACTTTCTATCCTTACCTGTATTTAAAGGTACTACCGGTACCCTGCATTTCTTGCTGAACATTCTTTATTTGAAATGTGGCCTTTTGGGGATTGTTCTGATCATCATAGGGTGTGTTTTCTTCTAGAAGTGAAATTATTTCAGGTAAGAACTGAAAACTGAAATGTTAAGACTCAATAAAATGAAAGCATTGTCGTGAGTTGGAGGTCGCGGTGGCCTGTGATGTCATGTAGCTCCATTATGGTTGTTCCTTCAGCCCTTCGCATGAGGCTTTTTTAAAAATGGAGCCCAAGCACATGTGCCCACAGCTCTGGAAAGAGCTCCTGCCTTGCTGCAGTTCTGACCAAGGAGGAACCTATCCAGGGCCTCTGTTTTAGGATTCAGTGGCAGATATGAAGTTGCTGGAACATTATTAGAGTTCTAGATTTCTGTGGGCTTCTGTTCATTCCTCATTAATTTTAGTTTATGTTGCTCATTTTTGTTTACTTCTAGAAAATGAAAATCCAGATTTCTGGGAGCCCATTATTCTGATGACACAATACAAGAAAATGTTTGCAATCAATTTTCTCTTGGACATCCAGCTTACCTGTTCCTGCTGTTTTCATGTTTGTTTGTCTTCATGTTTATATGAATATATAGGTAAAACTTGGTGCTTACCATCATATATGCTGTGAGTAACTTGTCTACTCTTTCCCTTCCTCACTTCTCAGGCCAGAGAAGAAAATGTCTTACCAAAGTTGAACAACAGTGATGGGTGACATTTCTTCACCCAAATCCTTTTGGAATGCCTTCCTTCAGCTTCTTTTTCCTAGATTTATTTTATGTGATCATAAATGTTATACTGTTAGATAGTGTGCCAAACAGCACCTTCAAGTCAGCCACTAGCTGACCTTTTTTCTTTGCTTGCTTGCTAACAAGTAGCTTGACAGTTACCTTTTGTATTGATCACTGAACACCTGACTGGGTTTCTTCTTTTTAAAACATCATTTCTTCACTTTTGTAGAAGTGTTTTTTGTTATTGTTCTGTTTTATTTTAGTATACCTCAAAATTATTTCCATAAAGAGTTTATAGGCCCTGTTTATCCACTCCACATGGTGTTCTTTGGACAATAAAAAGATACATAAATGGCAGTTCACCAATATTACTAGAATTTTGTAAGGCTAGACATAGCTAATATTTCAATTTCCCTTGCATATAACCCTGATCATTAGTTCTGGCAAATGAGATGTGTGATATTTTTAGGACAACCCTTTAAAGGAAAGGACATTTTTTTCTTTTTCTTTTTTTTTTTTCCCTTTCTAACTTATCTGTGGAACTGTAGTACTGGCGTGATGCCTGGAGGTCCCAGAGCTAAGTTGAGCTATGGATAAAACTGAGGATGGAAGCTAGTAATTGAAGTGGAAAAACCCAAAACAATGTAAGGACTTGGACCTGATGACCATAGACTTGCCCCACCAGCTCTACACCATCTATTTGTTATCATAATGTGAGAGAGAATAAACTATGGTTTTCACACCACTGTTATTTTGGATTTTACTTTGCACATAGCTGAGTTTAATTCTAATTGAAACAAATACTTAGTTGGTCACCTGGGAAGTTTACTTCATCAAAGTTGGTTTTGTTCTATTTATATGCACATGATAGATTATTTTTGTTCTTCCTTTCAAGGTAAACAGCTTCAGGAGATAGTAATGGATTCGAGCATCATCTCCAGACAATTTTAGAACTGTGGCTTATATAGGGTTAAAGAAGGCCCGTGGTGGGAAAGTACTTAATATCTGAGGATGTGAAAAGATGATCCAGTAGTTAAATGATCCCTAGACACTTGAGGACTTGTCTGTGTTGCAGGATTGGGAAGAATAATCACTGCTATGGGCTCCTAGGAAGGATGTGAATAGTGGAGACAAAGGAATTAAAACCAACCAGACTCATCACTCATCAGAATGACAGATGTGACTTCTCTACTCCCCTCTCCTGCTACCATGTTCCATGTGGTCTTAGACTGAAAGAGTAAAAGGCTGCACAACTGCCTTGTCCAAGCCTCTATCTTCCTATCCCTGACCATATGTGAGAAATGCTTCCTTTTGTTGAACACACCTACATGTATGCACACATATATGCATGTATATGCACACACTCATGCATGTTTGTATATTGTAATGTCCCCATGCCTGAAACTTGATGAACATGATTATGTCTTTCCACAATACCAGATTTTACTAATTAACAATAAATTCACAAAGCATGCTGTTCCCTTTGCCAGGTAGTGACAGCTAGTTGAAGCAACCCAATTTCTTTTCTTCCAATCTTAACCACTAACATTCACTCTCAGATCATACTTTACATATATCATACAGAAAAATATGTATGTATTTATGTATGTTTATATATGTGTGCACCTATCATTTATCTGTCATCTTTCTCTGTATCCATCCATCATCTATCTACCTACCATCTACGTATGTAGGTTATAGAAGTGAATAAAAGGAATAAAAAAAAATCTGCTGCAGTCTGTAAGGAGTTTGAAAGTAGTCTAGCTGAGAGGCACAGACAGAAGCTGACAGGGGTGTTAGAAGTGCCTTAAAGGAGAGGAAGGGTTCAATAACTAACACTGAAAGCCTGTTGGTGATGCCGCTGTTGCTGCTGCAGGGTCAAGTTGTATGGACAGAGTTCAGCTGCCTGAGTCAAGCTGTGTAAGTAAGGTGAAGATCAGGGAGGCAGTAGAGGCCAATGACCCAGACAGATGAATGGGTAGATGGCCAATAGACTAGACTGCACTAGCAGTGAGGACCAAGCCAAGATTGAAGCCCTGGCAGAGTCAGGAACTCTCTTCTTGTTGGTTCCTTGACTTACACACAGGGTGGTTGGATGACAGGATGGTGAGGCTGCTGCCATCAGAGTCAGTTGTCCCCTCCTTATGTGGTCTAGGGGAGGATGTTTTAACCTCCCCTCATCTGGTACATTCAACAAATCCTTGGGCCTGGTTTTCCTGACTGAATTTCACATACTCGTACAGTCCTAATTGGCTTTGATAAATATGTAGATTGGTGCTGTTCCTATTTTTGTGAATAAGGAGGGTAGTCTGATTACAACATGATAATGACACATAAAAATCAATATGGTCTCAAGTTGGGGGAAGGTGGGAACACAACACAGTTGAGGACCACTAGATGGTGCTTTGACTTAATCCTTTTGAACATTTCGAAGCAAACTAAAATCGACTTAGCCCCAGGAAAAGTAATCCTCCTTTTCTTTCTGTACTTTTCTTCTGAGAAGCCTGCATCTCGTTAACTCTTTAGCTCTTCTCGGGTGTTGTTTGGGATGCCTACAAAAAGGGTGGGACTAAACTACTTAAGGAGAAAAACCGCTCTTCAGTTCCTAAACACACACTGATATTTTCACTTAATTTTAGTAGAAACATTTTGCTTACCAAATGAGTTGGGAGGGGATATTCGCACTTCAGGGAAAGGATCAAAAAATTATTTTCATGGTGAAGTCGAGATTAGTACTCATTTCTTCAGATGGAGAAAATTGTTTGTTAGTGCCAATGGCTCCAGATAAAATTAGCTTTCTTTTTCCATTCCTTAGGCCCTCCCTCATCACATCTAGAGGCGCACATGGTATTCTAGTGCTGGAAGGAAGCTACAGATAAATTAGGCCAACTTCCCCATTTTCTAAAAGAGGAAACCGAGACTCTCAGATTCAGTGGTCATGGGGTGTCACCAAGAAGTCAAATGCCCTGCTTTACTTCTCACCAAGAGAAGGAAGCTACTTTCTAAGGCCAATCCTGACAAAGGCACTCTCAGAGAACGAGGTTTGGTCATCGTTCCTTTGGACCTTATCTTACTCGTGAGACCCCAAAGCTGCCCCCACCCCCACCTGTCCCATCTCTCTTGTCTGATTGGCCAAGCTCATCTGATAGTTCTTGGGATAGATCTAACCCCTAGAAAAGAAGAACAGAAGATATTTAAACTGATTAGACCTTGCTGGGCAGAGCTGGGCAGAGCCAGGCAGAGCTGGGCCCAGGTCTTTATAAGCCTGTGGAGATCTGGTGTACTGTGAAAAAGACGGAACGTGCGTGAAGCCTTGCTAATGATGGCGGTGGTCATGAAACTGAGTTAAAAGGTGCATAAGAATCCGACAGTGGGTGAGCTCAGGGAAGAAAGGCAAAGCAGGGAGAGAGGATGAGCTGCGTGGGTCAGGGTGAGCCTCCATTCGGGTGAGAGAAGCTGCGTTTTTCCCTTTCACACATCTCGTATTTCATGAATTCATTTGGGAATGGAAGACAGTTATTAAGAAGGCAGGCAAGGTTCTTCAGACCCAGCTAATCTTGAAGAATTTATGAAGTTCTCTGAACAGAACATCCAGACCTTATGACTGGTTCATCCAACATTGATTTGTAGATCAAATGAGGAGCCAAGAACACTGGCTCATATGTACTGGAGAACCAAAACTGGTTTGCGACAGGGAGTGGGTCTGAAGGATGAGGCTGTTATAGAGGGGCGGGACTTTCTCTCTGAGCTGATGATGCCAGTATTGATCAAGTACTTCTCTGTGTTCTGGTTTCCCACCATGAAATAGGAATACAATTCTTAGTATTAGGCTAGCTCAAGAGTTTTGAAGCTTAATCTTTATCTGGTTATTAATGTCCTTACAAAGGATGTTACTGAAACAGAAAATATTATATTTCATCCCAGTTTTTCAGTCCTCATGTCTGCACAAGCTCACAGGAAAACATTTCAGTGCTTCCTTTCTCATGATATCTCCTCCTATGTAAGACTCAGAGAGGTCACACATAGATAAACACCGGCAGGATCCCATTCCCAGGATATCCTTCCAGAGATTTAGTCATCGTGAAAAAGAGAAGAGGCAAGCATTCAGAATTGCAGAGGGAATCTCTGGGGTGAATCGAGGGTATCTATAACTCTAACCAGATGAGGAGAGAAAGCATTCATGGGCTCATATTCACAAACAGTAAACAGAGGACAATACATCAAAACAGGACAAATTGTGAAGTTCAATTAAATATTAGGGCTTTTAGAAAAAGGAAAAAAAAAGCACATTCCAGATTGCTGGAATGATTTGCCTGCCAGTAAAAACAGAATCCTGACTGGGAGGCAGAGTTATATCCGACAGACTGCCCATACTCTGTTGCCTATTAATATAATGAAAATGCTTGAGTACATCATACTTTTCAGTTTCTCTTCTGAAGAGAACAGAGTGCCAGAGGGCTCCTGAGGAGAGTGGTCTGTGGTTAAGATGAGATTTACCACCATTCTGAACAGCATCTTGTCTACCGTGCAGCATCTTGAGGCTCCAGGGCAGCCAGAGAACCCATTATGAAGATGAACATGATGTGGTTGTAAAGCCTTTCAAGGGATGTGAACACATCCATAGACCTCAATGAGGTTGTATGGGACCTAGGAGCCAGGCTAGGTATATATTTTGTTTTTTCCTGCAAGACCTCATGGTTTATTTACAAATCTTCAATTCTTTCATTGCCAGTTTTACAGCCTTTAGCCTGAGGATATCATTTGCTGTACAACATCTTTAAAGAAACTCTCGTGCTGACCTGCTGGTTCCATGGAATGGAAAATTGCAAAATAATTTACAAGATAGTGAAAACCCAAGCAGCAGCCCATGATATCAGCTCCAACAAGCTACAGTAAATGTCTCTGGACTAGAAGGAATGATTTGAACAGTTCCCAGTCCAGCAAGAAGCATCTGTCTTTTGTCATTTTCCCCATACAACATAAAATGTGTGGAGGAAGGCAGACATGCTAGCAGGGGTGAGGGAGGTCAGTTGTTAGTAACATTTTCCACTGTTCTCTTACAGCTAAGACCTCAAATCCCATTACTGTTTAGCTGCCTGTCAGGGATGGAGCTGACTCAGGCCAAAGTGGCCTATCCCTTTCCATTAAAAAAAATAGACAAAAACTATAAAGGCACAATTTTACACAATTTTACAAGATAGGAGCTATAAATGCCCAGCATACCTGAAACGATATTCGGCCTGCACATTAATAATCAAAGCAGTGGCAAATTTAAAGACATCATTTCATAAATCAAATTATACTATTAATAATATTGATGGAATTCATGGTTGAGAGAAGGAAGGGGACAAGCCGTGTCTAGTGAAAATGCAGGCCAAGACAGCAGAGAGAAGTTTGCAAGCATGGGCTATCAGTCCCACCTTCGATAAGTACTGTATACAATCATTCACATGCACTACTGGGAAACGCTACAATGTTGTTTACAGCAGCAAAGGAGGGAGCAGACCGGTTTGATTTCAGTATCATCTGCACCATTTTATAGAAGAAAACGTTATGAAGTAACCATAAAATTATTTTCTTTGCTACTTCATAACTGTAATTTTGCTACTGCTACAAACTGTAATGTAAATATCTGTGATTTTTGAGGGACTCAGGTAACCCTCAAGTTGAGAGTTGAACTGGGCTAGAGACCACCAAAGGAAAACTGAACTATAGCTGATGTTGCTGACCAACATGACCTGCAAGAAGACACAATCTTACCTCATTTTTTTTCTCATTTTCTAACCTTCCTACAGACCTATCTAGCAGCCTAACAATATCAGAACTTGTGATAGTTTGTAACTTAAGGATTAATTAAAGGCATATAAGGAGAAAAACGAAGCATTGCGTCCAAGATCTGTATTGGATATGTCTCCTTACTTATTTTGGAAAACAATATAAAATCTGAATATTTATGAGTAGCTCATAAACTTTTATACCTCATTTTGATTCCAAGCACACTGTAGTGTGTGCAGATTTAATTCTATGTTCTTTGTGTTCCTTCTTTAACTGGGAAGGTTTTAAAATTAATGTTTCTTATCTTTTCTCGATGCTTCTGTTTCTCAAAGTTCAGGAAAGATTTTGAAATTATTCTTAGTATGATAATAAACATTTAGGTATAAAGCTACTGAAAGGGAAGCATGTAGACTAAGGACAGTTAATTTGTAAATCACTAACATTTGAGACCCCCAAGCTCCTTGGCACCTATTGGCGTTCTTACCTAATAGGGTCTGTACCCTTTAATCTTCATCTTTTCACATCATGACTCAGCTTTTCCTTGTGGTTTAGAAGACAGATCAGGTCAGTCATAATGGGTCACTTCCTGTTGACATCAGATATTTCAATGCCTCTGATTCTTTTCATGTGACTTTTGTTGCACCTGCCATGCCCCTGTGTGCATACAGCAATAGTCTGTTTAAGCAACAAACGTGTTTGTTGCAGAATATGGGATAGCTCATAAGATCTCTGTGGCTGGAAACTAGGTCTCAAGAAATGAAGAGGAAAAATAAAAGTATTCTTCTGAGGAAAGGTACTAATGGCACAACTCCTGCACCACAGGGAATGCCGTAGATCACAGTGTTGCCATAGTGCCGTTCTGTATTGGACACCTTTCCTCATCTCATTATCTGCATCTCTAGCTGTTGATTCTGGGTCAACAGCTAGATGGACAAGTGCCTGGAGCATTTGTTCAACCCCCAGATGTCAGAATGATATGTATCATAAGTAGTTGTCTTGCCTGTCTTGGACAAACCTCTTGCCAGAACCAAGTAACTCCCCCTCCTAATAAACAGGGAAGGAGCATTCAAAAGCCAAGAATTCTTAAAATCGCTGTTAAGTCTCTCACAGGGATTAAAGCACAGCATTTTTGAATCCATGATTCTGATGGACTTGTAAACATCAGCTCTCTGTTGATTTTAATTTTCTTATGTGAGCATATTAGTTTTCGGCTGTTGAATAACAAAGTGGCAATAAGTTTAGTAATTCAAGACAAAAATAGATCTATTGCTCCGCACAGGTTTAGGAATTCAGCATCTTCTTTTCTGATAGTTCTGAGTTCCTGTACGCCATCAGCTGCCATCAAATGAGGCAGCAAGTGGGCTTCAGGACCAGCCCTGAAGATGGCTGCTCACCAGCTGAGAAGCAGTAACCAGTACTCCCTCCCACGTGTCCTTCTCATAGGCCTGCCTGCTTTCGGGCAAGGAGGCATTTAGTGATCCAGTGGGGAGCAAAGCAGGTAGAGCTTAGTGCTGGTCAGTACTGTACAGGACTGCCCTGGGTCATCAACACTGGGATTTAATCTGCATAGAAACTTGGGTATGACTTCATAATCATAGTGGGAAGTCAAATAGATCCTCCTGACATATGTCTCTGAGATAGGTGGACTCACTTGTGATGAGGTTATCATTTGAGGCCAAAAAGGCTTGTTGGAGATGTTAAGTTTGAATAATTGAACAAAACCCAGAAATTCAAAGCGTATCAAGTAGATTGAGGAATCTTTTTCAATTAAAGCCAATTTGGAATCTCTTCATTCAAAGATGCTTTTTATGACTCTTCCAGAATTGTCAGAATGAAATGAAAAATTAGGAAATTAAGGAGATTTGCAGCATTGTTTGGCAGATCAGAAAGTCTTTAAAAACCTAGATTCATTTTTACTTAGAATTAAAGTCATGCAGTTTGAGGCACAGGCCATAAAAGGCAGAGAGTATTGTTTTTCCTGCTCTCAGACGCATCTTCACTTTTTTCTTACATAACTCCATTGAGTTGGACCGAGTCACTATTAATTCTATTGCTGTCATAAAATCAATGAAAAATGAAGATAATTTGGATAAATTTTCTCTACTTAGTCCATTTGGACTTCTGTCACAGAATCTAGTTATTACAAATTTAAAAGGTTTATTTATTACAGCTAAAGTGGCCAAGGAGGCGCCCCAGGAATATGTCTGTCTGTCTGTCTGTCTTTGTCACAATATTTCTGTCTCTCTCTGTGTGACCATATGTCTCTGTCTCTTTCTCTCTCCCCAAGAGGCTCTACCTTTATGACTTAATCAATTTCTTAATACCTTCTTTTTAATACTATCATCTTTTGGGGTTAAGATTTCAACACAGTCAACAGTACACATCTGTTTTGTTTAAATAAGTAATGTTGTATCTAATATGGAAGAATGAAAGAAGAAAAATGCTTCACAATACTCATCTTTTAATGGGCATAGATAATGGATACCAGTTGAAATGGCAGGCAGACTTGTTCTCTAGCTCAGCCAGGGAAGGGGAATTTACTGAGATCAAGGGTATGCCAAACATTTCAGCACTTCAAATCAGTTATCAACTAGGGGTGTTCCTAATGCTGAAAACAGGGTGTCCTGGAGCATCCTGTGAAATTTCTTATTGGTTATAGAGTACAAGATCCTTGAGCCAAAAGGATGCTTAGCTGGAACTTGTATTAGCCACATGCTATAAGGTACTCTTGCTAGCCCATGGAGTTTATTATTAAGGATTTAGGTAAGTCTTGGACTTATTATAAATCGTGTGAGACCTGGGCCTCTCGTGATGGGTACTCCTGGAAATATTCTACTCTGGTATAGAGTTCACAGTAACCACATGGTAATGGTAATGATGGGGAAATCTGAGCTTCATCGAAAGACAGAGTTGGTTAGCCCAACTTTGAAGGCAATGTTCTCAGGACAGAAAGAGCTGTTCTCGTTAGACATTAGAGCCAAGGAAATTCTTCCAAAGTATGAAATGTGATCATAGACCAGAATTAGATGATTTAGAAACTCAAAGATTAATTAGAAAAATAAGTCCATGTTCATGGAGACACCCATTTTATTTTCTTTAATCATCTCATTAATCTGATGAGGCCAGATGTTACATTAATGTTTTCATCTGTTTTTACAATCGAAAACACTGAATTTCTAAGAAGTGACAAAATATGGGCCACAGCACAGCGTTCCTCCACAATTCTGTTTCTGTTAGATTTTATTCTTCAAGAGGATGGAGAAGGAGATAAAAAGAAGGAAGCAGAATTGTTCAGGAATCAGAAATCTTTAGAAGAATCAGGAAAGTGACCTCATAGTCAGTAAGGAAAGAAATAAAGTTCATAAACTGTAAGACTCTATTTCTGAAGACACAGCACACTCTGGATGCATGATACAGAGAAAGCTAGCGGGGACTAAGCTGGAATCTTCACCCTTAACTGGTTAGTTTTTATAGTCCCAGAAGGTCTGATAGGTGGGAATTTATAGGTGAGAGCTGCAATGTTGTAGAAAACAAAGGAACATGTTTATGACCCACCGTCTATACTTGACAGGTTATATAGCCGCTCTACAGTACTATAGAGGGGCCCAAAGGAAACTGATGAGGATTCCTCCTTAGTATGAGACTTACTGAAGGGAAAAAGTGTTTCTTTCTAACTCTGCTTTATTCCTATTATGTCTTTCAAACCTCTAATTCTTCAATATTGCACTGTCTTGGTATGAAGAAAGGACACTGAGGGATAGCATCTCATGCTCTAGAGGGGAAATCCTTGGCCCCCTTTTATATTGCATACAGGATGAACAATTACTTTTTAAATAAACATGTTGATCAGGCATCTAAAGTCTGTGCTAAAAATAGAAGTTGGCATTGGCTTTGTGGGTCTACCTCTGTGGTCTCATTTTGAGCATATGTTTCACATTTTAGACTACTCGAGACATGTGGTCTGGTTTAATATTTCTAACAAACTTAAGTGGGAAAAAAAACCACAACCAAATACCTTAAAGAATTTGTCAAAGAACTGCAATTGAACACACATAGGTTGTGAGGTGACCAAATCTCAGATCCAAGAATAATTATGATTTATTCAATGACAGGGTGTTGCTCATGACTCTGTGTGGACTTCTTGCTGTGCAACTTATCCACAGAGAAACCAAAATCATGTTGCCAAGTCTTCTTAGAACATTCAGCTTCTTCCCCCACCCCACCTCTGCCCTTGTTTTTGGCTCAAAATTTTGAATATATTAAAGCCAAGGCTGACTACCATCCCTGTCTTCCCAGGAGTAGCTACAAACTTAGGATACAGGTAAACCATTTAGTCCTTTGTGCTGGCTAAGAAGGTACTAGGGGACAAGACAAGATGATTGTTGAACTCTAATGTTCTAAGTGCAGAAAACCAGGTTGTAAAATAATGCAAATAAAAGGAAAGCTTGAAGCCCTTCTGTTTCTGAGAAGGGCTTTTGATAGTCATAGCTACTCAGTGTAAGCATGCTTACTTATCTGTACTTAGCAATGAAACATTATCAGTGTTACTTAACTTTCTGTTGCAGTGATAAAAGCCCTAAGAAAATCAACATAATGGAGCAATGGTTTTAGCTCACAGTATCAGAGGGTCCTATAATCACTGGCCCTGTTGATCTAGGCTTATGATAGTATCATATGCAACAATAGGAGGACCACATGATAAAGGAACACTGTGAACTTAAGTCAGTTAGAGAGGGGTAAGTATGAATGAACGCAGAAGTCCCCAACTCCTCTTTAAGTACCCATCCTGACTTGACTATGTTCCTTTTAAAGGTTGCATCACCTCACAGTAGTACCACAGGCTGGGAATTAAGCATTTGATGTATGGGCCTTTGAAGGTGCATTTAGATCCAAACCATATATGCTATGCATAAACTATTTGCATAGCTAAAAGGTAGACAGTAAGTATTCTAAACATATTATTTACCTCTGGATGTTTTCATTCCCTTTAATTTTTTTCCTTATAGCATAGTATAAATATGAAGATCTCTCCCTTAAACATGTCTAGTCTTAAATTTGTACAATTTATTGCCCTTTCTTTTTTTCTTTTTAAAAATTTTTTTCTTAAAATTTATTTACTTTGTATCCCAGCTATAGCCCCCTCTCTTGTCCCCACCCAGTCCCACCCTTTTATCCTCCCATGCCCCTTCCCCAGTCCACTGATAGGGGAGGTCCTCCTCCCCTTCCATCTGACCCTATCAGGACTGGCTGCATGGTCTTCCTCTGTGGCCTGGTAAGGCTGCCCTGCCCCCCTCAGGGGGAGGTGATCAAAGAGCCTGCCACTGAGTTCATGTCAGAGACAGGTCCCTGTTCCCCTTACTAGGGTACCCATTTGGAGACTGAGCTGCCACGTATTGCCCTTTTTTTTAATTTTTATTTTTATATCAATCAGAGGTTAGGTACTTTGTATCCCCGGCGTAGCCCCCTCCCTCTTTCCCTCCCACTCTCCCCATCCCTCCCTCATCTCCTCCCCGCCCACTCCAAGTCCACCTACAGGGGAGGATCTCCTCCCCTTCCATCTGACCCCAGTTCATCTTGTCTCCTCAGGGCTGGCTACAATGTCCTCCCCTGGGATCTAGCCAGGCTGTTACTCCCTGGCGTGTATGGGGGAGAGTCAAAGAGCCAGCCATCGAGTTCATGTCTGAAACAGTCCCTGTTCCCCTTACTAGGGT
>CM053753.1:63907240-63957421 GCA_028658305.1 Pachyuromys duprasi
TTTCTGAGCGGGGGTTCTAGGACATATCCATACATGGTCCTTGGTTGGAGAAACTGTCCCATAGAAGACCCCTGTGCCCTGCTCAGTTTGGTCTTTGTGGAGCCCTTGTTCTCCACAAGTCTTATTAACTTCCCCTATTTTTATTATTATTTCCCGTCCTTTTTTATGAATTAAAAAAATTGAGGAGATGAGGGAGGGATGGGGGGATAGGGAGGGAATGCGGGAGGGGGCTACAATTGAGATACAAAGTACATAACCTGTGATTAATATAAAATAAAAATGTTAAAATGGTTTCACAGTAATCCTGCATATTTTCCTCTTAGTAGATTATGAGGGGGGAAAAATGCTAGAATTTGTTTACAAAACACTGCTGTCATGGAAACCCACCTAGCCTAATGCAAGTTGCCTCAATGGAAACCCCAAGGCTTCTCTAGTACCATGCTCCAGGCACACACCTTGGTCTGCTGGGCGGTAAGCTACACAGTTTAGACTAAATAATTCTTACCTACATCACTTCTCTGAGATTCCAGCCTTCTGTGAAACCTGAATAAAATTACAAATATTCGCTTGGAAGAAACTCTGAATCCAAAGATAATGGGTTTTAGATATGATTTTCATAACTGGGGATGTCGGTACATTCCTATGATATCCACACAGGGGAAGCAGGGTAGTGAGTTTGAGCATAGACTACACACACAGTAAGACCCTATCACAAAAACAAAACAAAACAAAACAAAACAAAACAAAACAAAACAAAACAAAAACCCCAAATTCATCATTGTGGGGCTTCATTTCTTCAGCTCTAATTAGTGGAAAACAGTATCTGTTAGTGATATGAGTATCACAACAGTGATATGAGAATAGATATTTCCTGTCAATCTTGTGTGATACTATAAGTTGCTGCAAAATGCTTGCATTAGTATTTGTTCATTGATAAAAATGAAAGTGGGCAAAAAGGTCCCTTTCCCAAGAGTTCAATATATTGGAAAGATTTAACTAAATAAATCATAGCTTTTATATGGGAATATACAAATAAATTTAGCAATAAAGTTGAGAAGGGACTTAACACATTTTAACGGGATCTTATGAAAGAGAAAATGCAAATAAGCAATATCGTCATTAAAAGGTGCTCAGCATCGCCATCATGCAGAGAAGTATAAGTAAAAGCAGTGTGGAGATTTTGTTCAATGCAAAACCTGAAATATTTGCTATCACGTGTTTGTAAAGGACTTGGTAAATGAGTGCTATGGTAGTGTGGAAAAGACAAGCTGGTACACAGATCAAGAAAGGCAATCTGATGGTGCTATAGACTTAAATGAGTATATCCTATGATCTGTAATTAAGTTTAAATACCTATACATACAGATTGATGGGAAATATGTAAATTGTATTCACACACATAAGAGCAAAATACTTGAAATGCTCCACTTTTGGTCAGTAGGGAAGCTCTTCAGGTGGAGGTCTTAAATTCCCCCCAAATGCTCAGTGACTGGCTCTTTGATTACTCCCTTTGAGAGGAGAGCAGCCTTGGCAGGATACAGAGGAAGACAGTGCAGCCAGTCCAGATGAGACCTGACAGGCTAGGGTCAGATGGAAGGGGAGGAGGACCTCCCCTATCAGTGGACTGGGGGCGGGGCGTGGAAGGCGAAGAGGTTGGGAGGGTGGAGTTGGGAGGGAATGAGGGAGGGGCTACAGCTGGGATACAAAGTGAATAAACTGTAACTAATAAAAAAAATTTAATAGAAAAAGCTAAAAAACAAAATAAATCCAAATTGAGCTGTGTCATAAAGCATATCACATTTTGATATAAAAACCACTAAAATGTTCCATTCATAAATCTTATAGATTGCTAAAATAATATATTTTAGATTTAATAAAATGCATTATTTTAAACAAAAAAATGTTTCTGTTTCATCAAGCGTGTTAGTATTCTGAAACAACCTGCTTCTGGGTTACCTAGCAACTTATGATGTCATCTTGTATCGCCCAGCCAGGTGGCCACACCTGGGGGCGTGGTTAGTGGTCACCTGACCTTAAAAAGGACAACTGGACATGTGTTCTCTCTCTTGCTCTTTCTCTTGCTCTTCCTCTCTCTTCCTCTTTCTCTTACTTTTCTCTCTTACCCTTTCTCTCTATCGGGGCACCCCCCCCCTTTTCCTCCCCACTCTCCCTGCTCCCTATAATTCTTCCCCTGAAATGGGATAAAAAGTTTATCCTTTCCATCAGAAGTTAATGATTTGGGGAAGCACAAACACAGGTTTAACAATGCTTGCTACTTTTAGCAAGAGAAAAAAAAAACAAAAAAACAAACAAAACCCAGAATGTGAATGTTGACGACACACAGTGTCACCTAAAAACAGAAGGGAGAAGATACTTTATACATTGAGAAAGTAAGAATCACAGGCAGGAAGATGGCTCAGTGGCTAAAGGAGATTGCTGCCAAATCTGAGAACCTGAGTTCTAGCTTTTGGACTTACTGGTGGAAGGGGACAAGAAGTTGTACTCTCTCTGAATAAATAAATAGACACAGAAAATAAGTAAATACGTAAAATTTTAAAAAGAAACAAAAGAGCTATGAAATTTGTCTGAAGACATCTCTCAACGTAGTTTCCCCTGGACTTTAAGTCTAACATTTTCTTTCATTGTACTCTGATCTATGTCCTCTTGAAACTCAGATCTTCAGTTTCAAGACACTCCCCAGTTCATCTACTGAGTCAGATAATATGCTGCCCAATATTTACTTCAACATGGATCTGGATCCATTCCACATTGTTTCATAACATTTCCTTAAATCCTTTCAGAACTCTTGAGTTGTGACCTCTGTTTCTCAACTGAAGAAACAAAGTAGTTTGCCCCTGTCACCTCTCCAGGAAGTGGTGGAGTGAAAATTCAAACCTGTAACTTCCAGCTCAACCAACTGCCTGTCCTTCTAACACTGGGATTTTACCAACACCAAGGGCTGCTTTCCTTCAGCAGACAATGAAACCCTTGAACAAATTTCCCCCTCAAATAGACACACGCCATTCAGTCTGGGTTAACTGGTCTTAGGACATTTGTCAAGCAAATCAGTATGGTTTCAGGTGTTTTTATATATGACTGGGAGCCATCTGGACATATTAGCAAAATAAACTGTTTCTAAATAATGTCATGTGCGAGCCAACAAGAGGTCCATTCTTTCACCCCTTCCCACCAGTCCCAGCCTTCTCTGCTCCCCTTTTACTGACCTGAGTAATTTGTTTTTAATAATGTCTGAGCATGCTGAGGTAATGGGTTCCCCACTTCAACTCAAGCTTTTAAGAAAGGAAGACTCGTTACTAAATAGAGCACATTCTTTCCTTTTGATTTTTAAGTGCAGGAAGAACCAGAAGAGTTGACTAGGCATTACGTAAGGATGTGTGTTGCCAGAAGTTGCAGGAAAACAAATTGAATGAAAATACTTAATAACAGGGCAAATGTAAGAGTGACAGATTCTGGAAGATAGAAAACAAGAAAGCATGTCAGAACAGACTTTTATTTTTATTTTTTTAGGCTGGCGATTTACAAAAGAGCTTACTGCATGTCAGGTGCCTCACGTGAAAGAACCAGTTCCATCCTAATTAAAAAATCCCTGCTAGCTTTCTCTGACAGGGACTGCTTCCCCTTGATGAGGCTGCCTGGCCAGTGGGCTCCTCTATGTGAGGAGGAGGGCAGGGGGAAGAGGGAGTGAGGGTGGGGTCAGGAGGAGAGGAGGGAGGTATGTAAAGAGAATCCGGATGTAAAGTGAATAACCCTCCCCCCCAGGACTGTCTTGTTAGTTTTGTTGTGTAAACAAATAATCCACGATTAAAATAGAATTGAAGCCCAAATCTCATTTTGTTTTTAAGGAACAGCGCTCCCCACCCCCTTCTGGAGAAGGCTGTGGCCAGTTGGTAGGCTTCCTAGTGCTGAGGAAGCCTAGCCTAGGCTGGCTTTCTGGAGTCAAGCCTACAGCTGTTGTCTAAGTCAGCTGCTCACAGTTTATTTCTACAGCCAACGGACACTGACTGCATCTGGATAACATTGCCTGATTGGTGCTGCTTCAGAAAGAGTGGCGGAGACCACGGGGTCTGGGAAGTGCCCGCACTTTCCAGAAAGTCTTTTTGAAAACATTAGTTTGGTTTCTGGTCTCTGGTTTCTTCATCGGAAATGTTGACATTTGCTAACTTTGTCATGACCCTCACTGGAGGTGAGGAGAGATTGTGTGTGAACAGCGCCTTCACATACAGTTCACGGTAGTTTGTTATGAATAGTGTGATCTAGCAAAAATCCTTAGGCCACTGAAGAATGCTCTAGCAGGTTACAATTTAATTTTCAAAGAAAATATGACCCCATCCTCTGTTATTAGAGGCTCTTCGTGGGGGAACTAAAGATTTCTCTGGAAAGATCTGTAAAGAGCTGGAATCTACTCTTCCTTATTCAGCTCCCAAACAAAACAGTTGGCCTGATCAGGCTACTGACTACATAAGAACATGGTGCCTTAGGCTGGGCTGTGAAGACCAGTAGAACTGGAAAATACAACTGTTACTACTGAGAAGATAGAAAACTAACCCAGGTTGCCGCTGGCAGAACATTTTGTTTGGCCACAATATTTTTCAAAGCTACACAACACTCCAGTTATTCTGTTTATTCAATGTTCTTTTTCTTGCTTTTTCACGCTTCTATTAGAGCACGGCATAGACACCTCTAACCCAGACACACACACACTAAATTGAGCTAGTCTGTTAGCAGAAAGCAACTTTTTGTAAAATAATAGAGATGAGTTTAGATTTTACTTTCAGCTACGAACTACTTGCGTCTCCTGGAGAGGCCAAGTTCTAGAATTTCCCAAGTACCAAGCTTTGCTGATGAAAAATCAGACCCTCTTCATATTAGGACATTTTAAGACTCCTCTTCCATCTAGCACTAATGGGTAAATATAAAGAGGTTTTGGTGAGGCAGCCCCATGAAAAGGCTGCAAATGGGCATAGTAAACCAGAAACCTGAGCTCGGAATGATAACATACACAAGTGGAACCTGACACAGCCACATCGTCCCTCTGATCCCCAGTTTATATACAAGAATTATCTGTGAACAGAAGTAGAGAGTAGGGGCTGCTGCTGCCTGGACCAAAGTGAAGTTAAATAGCAATGATGTTCTATTAAAAAAAATAGACTTTGAACCTGGGATGTAGCTCAGGTGGTAGAGTGGTTTCCTAGCATGCATGAAATTGGATACATGGAGCATGGTGGCATATATATAATTCCATAATCCCACCGCACACCAGAGTTTAGGTTTCAGAGGGATCAACACAGTAGATGAATATGTCCAGTTGAGGAGGTCAGATCATGGTAACCTGTGCTGGTGGCCGGCATGGGGGTGGGGGTAAGGGATGGGCAGGGAGCAGCAGTACTTGGTGACCTCATTTTCCCTTCTCTGGGCTGCCTGCAAACAAGCAGCAGGAGGCAAGTGTGAGGTCCACCCAGAGCCAGCGCTCTGTTGCCCCCTCCCCTTGCTGCTATTTTTGCAAAGACCACTGCTGCTTCTGGCAGGAGCCAGGTAGACCAGGGCTGCCTTTGGTTTGCTAACCCAGAATTATTGTTGACATTCTTCTGGAAGATGAGGGGTTGGGCAGGAGAAGTTTTCCCAGGTATTTACTTCTCAAAAAAGCTTTGAGGTGAGAGTCCTGGCAGGCTGGTCCCATCTCCCTCCTGGTGGGCAAGGGTGAATGGGGACACAGAACAACTCAACAGGGAAGAAGGGCATATCCAGGGGAAGGTGGATGTATCCAGCTTTAGGAGGCAACTTGACATTCCAAAGTCATCCAGTAGGATGCTACCTTCATGGTGAACTCAGCTTTGAGTGTTCTACTGACAAGAAGGGAAGGGAAAGCTTTGGGAAAGGATGAAAATCTTGTCTCTGACAACAGGCACAGACCCAATGTTTTCTCAGGCTCACTGATTCAAACTGTACTTTTCATAGAGTAGACAAAGAGGTGTCATTGTAAGACCCAAGAAGGCCAGGGGGCCCATTTTTTTTTTAAACATCCCATTGCTCAGACTTAAAATATCGGCTCTTTACTAAATCACTGCCATACTTGAAGGATGTTGTAAAATACGTATCTCTGTAATTTTGTTGTTGTTGTTTGTTTGTTTGTGGTTTTTTGTTTGTTGTTTTTCTAGACAGGGTTTCTTTGTGTAATAGCCCTGGCTATCCTCGAGCTGGCCAGGCTGGCCTTGAACTCACAGAGATCCACCTGCTTCTGCCTCCTGAGTGCTTAAAGGTGTGCACCACCACGCCCGGAACATCTGAGTGTTTTGCTAAGACAATTTGATGTTTTCTTTATATAGGAGGTCTTCTTTCCAACAGAAAGGAATTGCTTGGGTAGAAGAGTGTGCTATGGACACAGAAAGCAAATATTACCACCAGCCGTACTTCTTTATGGCTTTTATGTCTTGGAAGACTGAGCTCCTGATGGGGAGACAAGAGAGAAGTGAATATTCTTCAAGAAGGGCAACTTCCGAGACAGCAGGCAGATGCTCTCATTCCCTGTACCATGAAGAGACACCAGGAGCCTTGCAGGAAGCTGCATCTAAAGAGTCTAAACAACTTACAAGGGCCTATACCTCAGCTAGGACTTCTTTGATTACACACACTCCAGGGCACCTCTGCAATGTTAACTGGACAGAGTGTCTCAGATCCAAAGCTTGACTTTCCTATGCTTTCAGAAATAACTGCAGGATTATAGCTGGAAACTGAGGGGCAGCCTCTTCCCTCCCAATCCAGGGGGAACCCAAAAACTTTAAAGAAGCCACATTGGTGGTCCTGAAGACTGACCCTCACTGTGCACAATGTCATGACTAGACAGATGGAATGCAGAATGAAGCCAACATTTTGAAGAGTATCCACACTAGCCATTTACTTTCAGCCTCCGTGTTTGACCTCACATTCCTAGGACAATTAGGCAAAACTGGAATGTATTGCTAAGCTTAGCAGACTTCTCGCCTCCACAAACCCAAAGGCTCAGACTGTATAACATCTGGAACCTATAGAAGAGATTCACCCAGTTTTCTGTAGCTCACTTACCTAGTGTCCCACCAAAGTATTTGAGAGTAAAAGTTCATGTGCCTCCTTCCACAGTGGAGCATTTTATTAAGGGAAACCCGAATCTGTGTTCCAGATCTTTGGTCGTTCACATTTGGCTCATACTAAATGATCTCTTATTCCTTTGGAGTGAGAGCTGTGTTTGAGTATCAACACCAGAAATGACTAAGTTTGAATATCTCACCTTAGCAGAGGCTTGTCCAAAAAGAAACCTTACCCTCTAGCCATCTATCTTTAGTGCTTTGGGGCCTGCAAAGTAAACTAGCAAAAACAATTTCAAGAGGCAAAATAGATTTTTATCTGTGTATGTATGTGGAAATTCACAGAAAAATGTGGCTCAAGGAGATGGTTGAAATTTGGAACAAATAGTCCATCCTAATAGGCATTGGGTAACCCCTTAAGGCAAATTCTGATTTCTTTGACTCTTCATTTTTCACATGAAAAGTATTGAGGATCTGCTGTCAAATCATGGCAGCCAGTGACCATGTAGACATTGTTACCACCACTGTGTGGGCATTCTAGATTTCTGACAGTCTCTAAATGCAGCCTGTTTTACCTTTTTACTGATCTTCATCCTCTGCTTTTCCCTAAACTGCTAGTGACAAGATAATTATTAAGTTGTTTACCAAAACTCTGGAAAGGTAACAAGGTATAGCACTTCCCACAATGTCTCTTTATCTCTTTTCCTTAAAGTTTCATTTTAACTATTCAGCAGAAGGGTGTTTTCCGTTCTATCGTTCTCAATCATGGTTTGGTTTCCTCTATTTTGCTGAGTAATTTGGTATTTTTTCTAAACATGTAAGGCCTAAATTTTCCACAAGGTCAAAGGCCTACAGTGTCTTGGACTCTCTTCCTTTTAATTGTGGTTCTCAACTTGTGAATCGTGATCCCTTTAGGGATCTATCTATCGATCGATCGATCTATCTATCTAAATAGATATTAAATATCCTGCATATGAGATATTTACATTATGATTCATAACAGTAGAAAATTTTGGTTATGAAGTAACAATAAAATAATGTTATGGTTGGGGTCACCACAACACTAGGAACTGTATTAAAGAGTTGCAGCATTAGGAAGGTTGAGAACTGCGGCCTCAGAGGTATGTTTAGTAAATAATTACTATTTGAAAATGGCTTAAATATCTTACTCTAGCCTACGCTTCACTTTGTCCTTTGTCTTCACTGTGTGGTTGATTAAAATGCATTTTCCCACATATATGGGCAATGTATTAGAAGAATGTGGGCCAACACAGTTTGTTTTTGTTTTTGTTTTTGTTTTTTCCTGGCTGATAACACATGAATTCAGCTAAATATCCGTGTCACCTGCTGATTCTAAAAACCAGGATGTTGAACATTTCAGAGATCAAATGCTTCAGAGAAGGTGGTCTTTCTATGAGAGAGAACAGAAGCTTCTGATTTTTTTAATATTCTGGGACTGAGTCACAATAACTTAACACACAATGAGGCCACATCTGGTGAGTGGAAAACACAAAGCAATTATAGAGATGGTAGGCCAAAACACAAAGCAATTATAGAGATGGTAGGCCATTCTGCTGTAAGTAATTAAAAATTCTTCATGGAAAGACGTTTCACTATTCTTTCAGAAGAGTCTATTCTACAACCTTTTCTCTTGGTAGCATCTCCTGCAAAATTATTCACCGTTGCACTATAGGAACTGCACTGGGGAGATTTGACTTGGATTTCTAAGGGTGCCAGTGGAAAGAAAATATAGAAAGACCTGATTACTTACAGTAGATTTCTCTCTAAGACCATAATTTTTACACAGAAATAGGAATAATTTTGTTTTGGCTTGGGATAATTATGAGGGCATGGATCATCTATTCCACTAGTTCTCTCTCTCGGGAACAAAGGCAATATTAGATCTTTAATCTGTGGAAATTTACATTAGATATGCTCCCCTAACATTAGTTGACTTTCTCAAGCCATCTGAGAACATCACAAATACTACGTCCACAGGCAAGAATGAACTAACTGCACCGGGAGAACAGTACAAGCTTTCGCATTCTGCTTCCTGCTACAAAGTGTAGTCATATGTCCCATTCGGTACCCACGGAAGCACTCTTTTCGTATTATTTAATTATAAGTAGATTCCACAGAGAGGACACATTTAATGGTAAAATGTGTGGATGTGTGTTGTGTGAAAATATGGTGTTTTTTCTTCTAATGAAGAAAGTGCAGAATTTCCTCTTCTGTCACATTCAAATTTCTGCATACAGAGGTTTAGCACTGCTTAATATTAGGACGTTACTTTCTTCCTAAAGATAATATAATTCCAAGTGACACTGAGCAGGCTGTTTATATGTCTGCATAAATGAAGACTTGAACTTTATTTAATGGGACCTTTGGCTTCACCATATTGTGGGGGGATGTATCTAGCAGAGCTATGTGTCAGCCTTACAAAATAAACTCCTGATAAAGCAGCAATTCCTTTGTTGGCTTAACCACAATTAGATATGAGACTCTGAAAATGTCTGCAAAGTATTTTCACATAGCATAGACATATCTCCCCCTGGCTGACAAGGGAAGCAGGGGAAGATACGTTGGTCTCTTTGCAAAGTTCACTAATTCTGAAATAACTGAAAAAATGTTCCATTCTTACATATCTGAACATCGGTTATTTGTAGATGGCATATCGGTCAGGAAGGAAGTAATATATTTTCCACGTCAACCTGGATGAAGGGACAGAACACATGGCTTTCATGGTTTGGTTATAGGTTTGGGTTCAGCCTGTCTTAACATCATGCCAAGAAGCAAGTAACAGTCTAAGAGGGGATAGTTCTTACCTCATTCTGCCTACATATTGCAGAAGGATGGACAGATTTTAAGAAGGTCAAGGTTGGATGGAAGTGGAGACCATGGAAGAAGGCCTGTTTGCATTTATCTGAGATCACAAAGAAGACAATGCCAATGTTGAGTTACAACATGAAGGAAAAGAAAAGGAAGTGGGTGGGAATCCTCTGACTTCTCCTGTTGCAGGATATTTGATCCAATTGTGAACCCCAAAATTGTGAACTATACAACCCTGTTTCTTGTTTGTTGTGGTTGAGCCCTATCACACACCTTTAATCCAGAACTTTTTATTGGAAACAGGTGATTACAGTGTGGTTCACCCAGCCCTAGCACACAACTTTAATCCAAGAACTTTCTGTACACAGGATTTAATAAAGTTAATCTTAGGTCAAGAGGCAGAGCAAGAAACCAGCTGGCCGGGATTAAAGAGTAGGAGGGACTTTGAGTTGAGAGGTATTTAAGACAGTGTGGAAAAAAAGAGAGAGTTCTCAGCTCAAGCTCTGGTTTTAGCTAGGGCTTTAGCTTCTTAGCTCCCTAACCTTTTAAGCTTTGAGCTAGCAAGCTTCCGGCCTTGGGTTTTCTTGGCCCATTCCTCCTGGCCTGTGAGCCTTTTGGATTTTTTCCACCCAGACCTGAGCTGAGAAGGAAGGTCAGCTGGGTGCTTTGTCTGCCTCTCTGAGCTAGCAGGTTTTTCACTTCAGCATCTGTTTTTTGAGTCTTTATTGAATGAATGAGATTTTCATTTTTATAAAACAACATTCTCCTTTCCTCACTTTCTCTGATTATTACATCATCTAGCTCAAGCCATTTGCCCACAGAATTTGGAAACAATATCTACAGGCAAGAGTGCAATATAAAATGGGGGGATGAACAGATAAACGACCAGACCCTTGGGTTATATAAATAACGTAGTGTTTCTACTTAATAAGGTAGATACTTATTGATGTTTTAGTGTCTGTATGAGTAAGCTCTCAGTTACTGTAGCAAAATACCTGAGAAAGTCACAGTATTTGAGTTTTTAGTCCGTGGTTGCTTGGTCCTATACCTGTGGTGAGCACATTAAGTCTTGAGTGGGTGTGTATCATTGACACAGCATGATGGCGAAGGCTTCCTTCTCACTGTGTGTATGTTGACACTGTGTGCAGAGAGAATGACCCACAGCTTCCTCTTCCTGGATATTTCCAGCTACCCAGGTTCCCTATAAAAACCTTGTACTGAGATTAGCTCAAACTGCTTCCTTGCTCAGCTGTGTACAATAAACCTGTCTCAATTCAAGTGGATAAAATAAATGCTTCAAGGTTTCCCATTGGGGCTGGTGCATCTCTATCATTGCATGGCCCACCCAATCCAGCTTTCTGTCTGTGTGTCACACTGTGCTGTCTGGAAAGTCAAAAGAGGAAGACACTCACATCTCACCATCTCCTTTCAGGCACATCCTCAAAGACATGACTTCTTTTGCCAGACTCAAAGTTTCTAATACCTCTCAATGACGCCATGAGCCAGGAACTTAGCTTTTGACATATGATCCTTTGAGAGACATTAAAATCTAAACTAGAGTGATGTCCTTGAAGCATAGGCATGAGATCCTGGCCATTTCTTATGGCATCTGATCTGGCCCAGCACTATGCAGGAGAAAACTGTGTGTCTATTCACTAACTCACCAATGTTTGTGTGTCTAAGGGTCTGGGACTACATATCCTTTAAATTTCAACCTACCAGGCATAGCTCTAGAAAGTCGAGATAAGTAAGTAAACAAAACTGCCAGCAGTGTTACACCCTTTATGGTGCTGATGTTCTGGTTAAAACAGACAGACAATAGAAAATAATTAATCTGTTTAGAGAATGTAAGTGCTATGGGCAAAACAAGCAGAACAAAGTGGACAGAATTAAGCTCCTCAAAGGGGTGGAGATGTGCGTGATTTTACATAGAATGATTAGTATACAGACTTCGTTTCATTCTTTCTATAAAAAATCAGGCTAGACTTCTTCAGACCAAGGGGCCTTTCTACTTCCCCACTGATCGGGTCAAATCCATAATAGTTTATTAAATGTAAAGCTTCCCTATCTTTGAAGGAGTATGATTCTCTGTCTTTAAGGACAGAAATTGTATTGTGACTTTGTTCTAGACTCTTAATGCGAGCTAAGTCATTCAGAAAAAAAATAAATTGCTTATATCATTATTTACAGTTTGATTAATTTCAATACATGTGTACTGTCATTAAACTTTAAGAAAATAATTAACAATTCCAAAGATAGATATGCTATGCAAAATAGACATATAACTGAAGACTTTTCATCCACTGACCTCATACCAATTTTATGCTTATGCACATAATTCTACTTAAAATCTGTTCTTCTGAATACTGTATAGTTTTTTCTTTCTCAGAAAGGTTGTTCTACATGAGGACAATATCGATTGTAAAGACCATCCTACCAACTTTGTGCCTGGATATCTATCCCTTACTTTGGTCCATTGCTTTCCAGTTGACTCTGTCACACTACAATTTCTCTTCTGTTCTGATTAGTCCCACTACTCACAGCAGGTCCTGAGCTAGGCCAACAGAGCTGCCTCACAGGTGAAACCCACGAATTTTTAGAAGGCTATCCTGTGTTTAAGGCAGTTGTTCTTTTTGCTGGAGATCTAGAGTGACCCTTACTTAAATCTAAACCAAAGTACTCTTACAGTTATTTCCCTTGGGTGGCTGCTTAGAGAATATCTAATTTCTTTTTTTTTTTAATTAAGATTTGTTCACTTCATGTGTACAAGAGCTTTGCTTACTTGTGCTTTGCCACAGATACACTTTGTATCCATGGAGGCTAGAAGAGAGCATCAGCTCCCCTGGAACTTGAATTACAAAAGTCTGTGAACCACCACACGGGTACAAGAAACAAACTCAGTCCTTTGCCAGAACAGCAAGTGCTCTTAACCCCTGAGCCATCGCTCCAGCGTGAGAATACCTCAGACACTCTTCTCTTTATGACTTATTAAGAATTGTATTATTTGGGACACTTGTTGCTCTTGCAGAGAACCTGCGTTCAATTCCCAGAACCCATATAACAGCTCACAACCACCTTTAACTCCATTTCCGGGGGATCAAAAGCCCTCTTCTGGTCTCCACTGGCACCCAGGCAGGCATTTGATACACGTACATACATCCAAGCAAACACTTAAACACACAAAACAATAATTGTATTAGTTATCTTTCACATCACTGAGACAGGATGCCTGAAAGAAGCAACTTAAAGAAGGAATGATATACTTCGGTTCCTGGTTTCAGGGGACATATGCTTATCATGGTGTAGGAGGTTCAGTAGGATAGCTCCATGGGGCAGGAGTCTATTTACTACACCTCAGAAGACAGGAAGTAGAGATCTTGAATCAGAACTGCAGAAGCAGAACCAGATCATAACCTCAAGTTCTGCCCCGACAGTGACTCCCTTTCCCCAGTTAGGCAGCACCTCCCATAGGTTCCACAATTACTCACAGCAGCATTACCATGGGGAGACCAAGTGTCCAAAGACATGAGCCCATGGAGGACATTTCATACTGACAAAGGACCTTGTGGATTTGAAGTAATATGGAGATTAAAAAAAAAAAAAAAAACAAGGCAGCACAGAAACCTGTCTGCTGGTCAAGCCTTCCATCAGTTGTATGCTGGCTATAGAAAAGACATGGCTGTTTCCATTGGTCATAGAAAGGACACCTGAAGAATTCATTGGTGAACCTGTAAGAATTGCTTCTTTTTTGCTTTTTTTTGTTTTGTTTTGTTGTTTTTTTAATATAAATTAAAAGGAGATTTATTAGAATGGCTTACAGGTCATAGTTCAGGTAGGTTTTTAAATATTAATTACAGTTTATTCATTTTGTATCCCAGCTGTAGCCCTCTCCCTCATTCCCTCCCAATCCTGCCCTTCCTCCCCATCTCCTCCCATGCCCCTCTTGAAATCTAGATGAGCCATTGCCAGAGCATTTTTTCAGAACAGCAAGAATTTTTATAGGAATAAAAAGGCTAGAAGAAACAAAAGACTTCTGAAAAAAAATAGGAGGTGGGAGAGACAAGGATCAGCAGAAAAGCGCCCATGTGTGGTACTGTGTGGCATGGTTCTGCAGTATTTTGTTTCATGGAATTTGTGGAACTTAATGGAATGAAGAATGTTTTTGCTGGATTTCATTACTACCTGATTGAGAGCAGTTCACTCCAGGTTTTACTAAAAGACATACAACCATTATTGTGATGATCCATCCTGTGGAATTATAGGCAGAATGAAGCTATTAGCCAATGCAAAGACTGGAACAGAGGATTACGAGCAGAATTCATGTCAAATGCTTTATAAGATGTGGAGATGAAACCTCTGGCAATGGGCAAAGAGGCACCGTGTTGGTGATGTTGTCCTTATATCAATCAGGGGCAGAGCAGATGGTGGTCCTTTGTTCGTTCAACTTGATGCCTGGCTTGGTGGCCAAAGCCATCTTATGCCTAGGCCTCCTAAAATTCCAACCCAATCAAATCAAATACAGGCAGCACAGCATGGGATGAAGAAGACAGAGACCTGCAGTCCACCATGGCACAGGTCGGCCACAGAAACCCACTTGCTGCTGTACCATTCAGCACTGATGGATGATGTCACCTAGGGGCCCAACAACCATGTGGCTAACCTGCAGTGGGAGCCACCACAATGTGAGAGTATGCGGTGGCAGATGGGAGAAAAAGAGAAGTGAAACGGCTTGAGCATGATGAAGAGAGATGGAACTGGAGAGTCAAGGACGGAGAGGAGTAGCCTGATGTGGATGGTGAGCCTTGTCACCTAGGGCCAAGGATCAGGTCCCAGCCTGAGCTGCTGCTGAGGTTCATGCCCGAGTCTATGGCTAAGCAGCAGTAGGGGTTGGTGTCAACATCAGACAACCACAGAATGTGACAGAATTAATGGCCATTCTGTGATTGTCGGACTGAGAATGGCCCCCATAGTCTCATATATTTGTATGCTTAATTGTTAGTTGGTAGAACTATAAGGGAAGGAATAGGTAGTGTAGCCTTTTTGGAGAAGTTATGCCACTAGGAGTGGGCGTTAGGGTTTCAAGTTTGAAGCGTTCCCAGTTGACCCTGCCCCTGCCTGGTGATTGTGGCTTTAGACACAAGTTCTCAGCTACCATTGCAGCATCCTACCTGCCTCGTTCTCTACCATGGGCTCACATTTTTAGACTGTAATCCCTAATACATCTTTTCTTCTATAAGTTGTCTTGGCCATAGTGCCTCATCACAGAAGCAGAAGCAGTAAATAAGACACATTCTCTCTTTAATTAAGTCTTTGCAACATTTTAAATTCAAAGTTTGTTAAATTTAATTATTTTCTCTTTTTTAAACAGAGGAATCCAAATAATTTTATTGCATTACCTTAGCTTCCTTTTTTTTAGATTTGTAATTCTCTTAGCTTGCCTTATTGTTCTTATATCTAGTACTACCAACTGACACTAAGTTCTGAGGCCTGCACTAGATATTGGGAAACAGCAATAAACACGACAAGTTTCCATCTCATGGATTTGGCTCCCTAAGCCCATCTAAATCAACGCCTCTGCACCAGAGACTGGATTTCTAAATGAAGGTCTGGAATAGGGGACACCATTCTCTGTGACTTATACTGGTGGGCCCATTACTACCATATCACATGCCCGGGTATAAGACATAAAAGAAAAACTCAGTTATTAGGACTGGCTTTAGGCTGATGAAATCCAGCCTAAAGGATAAAGCAAGCTTTTCAAGATAGGGCAAAGGTTAGACATTGGAAATATAAGACAGGCTCCTTAGATGGTTTGCCTGCTGTTTCCACAGTCTGTGGTAGGAGAATTGGTGCAAGCTCTCTCCTTCAACCCTAACTGATTCTTGGCTTCATGGTCACAGTGAACCTAACACAACAGAGAGTAAATGTTACAGACATCAGAGCAAGCAGGGAGTATGGCATTGCTTACAATGACTTCAGCTATGTGACAATTCTTAGGCAAGCAATAAAGGGCTCGAGAGAAAGGAACAGTACATTATATTTCCTCAACAACAAGGTAAAAGTCCAGTGAATTTTTGTGGTTCTGGTTTCTGGAAACAGGGGAATTGTAAAGATCAATCAAAAGCATTGTATACAATGAATGCACAGTTTATATGTCCCTAGATACATACCAGACACTTTGTAGATGACGAAAAGGGCCAAGAAGTCTTAAGACAGAGAAAACAGCTTCTCCTGAGAGGGGCTTGCCAGTTTCCTGTCAACTGGGGTGAATGAAATCAAGATAAACATGGTACATTTCTGGTTCTGGGATAAGATTAGCACCACCTCCGAGGTCTGCAGGGGAAAGGCCTGCTGATGTTCTGTAAAGACAGAGACAAGGCAGCAGTGGGAAGGCCTGGGGCAGGCTCACAGCAAGGAAGATGCCTAGCTCGATCTCTGCTTTCTTTAATTTGATGTGATGAACCTGTCCCCGGGGATGTGCAAAGAAGCAATGGGACGTTGGAGGATAAAGGAGCCTTGGATGGGTATGTGATTTGCCTATTTACCAGTCTGACTTTCGTTTATTAAGTCTCTTTCAGCATCATTCTTACTCCTAGCAATGCCTGGGGTAAAAATAGAATCATCAGAAATACAGAGATTAGGGAGGTTTTTTTATAAGCCACACCTCTCTCTCATCACCACTCCCCTGCTATCACAAGTTAGTCCCAAACCAAGGAACAGTGCCTGGTAGACATATATTTATAAATTGTCAGTGTCCTTGAAGTAAGGACATTATAACATGAATTGTTTTCTACTATGAGGGACATTAGAATGGCTAAGATGCCACAGAAATAGGAATCCTCTTTGGCAGACATACCATTTCCAAATTAGTAATAAAGCCTACCTACCAACCTGCAATGTTATATCAAAGATGATCTAACATGAAAGGAGGTCCAGGTGAAAATGCTGGACTCTACACCCCAGGGCTGGATTTGTTAAGGCAGCACACAGGGTCCAGTAGGCCTGGCATGGGGCCTGGGAAGGACTTCTATTCTCACTGTGTGATTCACTTCCACATCCCTACCCTCTATGGGAAGCCAGAGTTCTATTGTCTTTAGCTAATAGACTTTGGGCCAGAACCCTCTGAGCCTAACTGAGTAGAATAGATGAGCTATGAATCTACTGCCATCCCATTTAATGGAAACAGTTACAGCTGGACCCTGCAAAGTCCATGAAAAACAGTTAGAGGAAGCATGATTGATTATGAACAAGGCAAATGAATGCACAGCCTTATTAAACATCTACCACAAGACAGGTACTGACCTAAGGGTTATCACTGTTTTCGCCTCATCTACCCATTAAAACTCTATAATTAACACCCCTTCTTCTTTGGCAACTGATATATGTGTCGAACAAGTCAATTGTTCAAATTCACAGAAAATTAAATGGCATCTCCTCTGTGTCTGCAGCTACTCTGTGTCTAGATCCTTGAACATGTCCTATCTTCTTTAATCTCTGTGGCTTGAACTTCTGTTCCTTCCCAACAGCATCATCATTCCACGTTTACCACAGACTTCTACTCAGTTTACTCCTACTTGTCCTTTGCATGAGGGCTTACTCTCACTTCCCCACAAAGTCCTTCCTGTCCCGCCCACCTTACCACCCCCAGTTTCAGTTAGCTGCCTTCTTTCATGCTTCCATTTCCCCATCCCAGCATCTGCTATCTTTCTGAAACTATCTATGCACTAGCCACTCTTCATTGGCTCTAATCACTTATGAGCCCAGAGCCAGTGCCTTATTTTTAACTCCTATTTCAGGAAGTATTTGAACCACTTCCTGGTTCATAGCAGAATTCCATAAAATGTTTTGAGTTGATTGAGACCTGGTGTTTAGAACTTAAAGATTTTAAGTTATAGTTATTGGGGCTAGCTCTCAGATGACTGGCAATAACTGGCTTAAAATTGTCCCCTTATTCCTGCCTTTCTGAAGGAAGGAAAGACTTTGGATGGGGATTGAGGACATCACACTTGGAGGGCTGTGGTGGCTTGTGCCCATCAAGGCTGTGCTCCAGAAGATCCAGAGAGATACACTCACTGTAACAAACTTGGTCACTAAGTGGAAGAGCCAAATTTCAGAACTGCCTCCCTTGGATACCATGAAATGGAACTGGGTAAAAAGGGAGATGCCATAGGAAAAACTTTCACCAACAGATGTGCCCTGAGAACCTGCTGGGTATAACTAGGTTGGTCCATATAAAAATTACCAAAAAGAAAAGTTAACTAGAAGCCAGCTGTGATGGTACACTTCTATAACTCCACCTACTGAAGAGTCTGAGGAGGATTTAAGTTTGTGGTCAGTCTGAGTAACTAATACAGACCTTATCTAAAAAAACAAAAAACAAACAAACAAAAAAAAAAAAACCAGAGTAACAAGAAAGATTGGCAGTACTTAAAACTGAGCCATCTGTTAGTAAGTCAGATGGTTGATCGTCATTGTCAACTTGGTTGGATTTAGATTCACCTAAGGGATACATCTGTGGATATATGTGTGAAGGCTTCTCAACATCTTAAGTAAAAAGATAATATACTTGGCTATCATCAACATGGGTGGCATCATTTCATGAGTTTGAGTCTTGGAATGAGAGTATACAAGGTAAAGAGAGAAAGCTATCAGAGCAGTGGTTCTCAAGACAAACAACGCTTTCACAGGGGTCACATATCAGATGTCCTGCATATCAGATGTTTACAATTCATAACAGTAGCAAAATTACAGTTATAAAGTAGCAACGAAAGTAATTTTAGGGTTGGAGGTCACCACAGCATAAGGAACTGTATTAAAGGGTTGCAGCCCTAGGAAGGTTGAGAACCACTGCAGGAGAACATATGATCCCCCTTCCTCTTAGACTACTAAGATGTGGGAAAGCAGCCACATAACACCCGTCATCACAAAGAGGCCTTTCACCACTCCTTTTCAGCTGAGATGGACTGTATCACCCAAAACAACTGTGAACCAAAATAAACTTCCCATTCCTGAAGTTGCTTCTTGTCGGGCATTTGATCGCAGCCATGTGAAAAGTCATCTATATATCATGGTGATTTAAAAATTTCCCCATGTGTTCTGTTACATTGGAGACTGAGTATGTAGCAGTTAGTCTTCAGATCACAGCACAAAAGCATGCACAAGCCAAGATGCATCGCACAGTTGCTACTCACAGAAGCTGACCTTTATTCGACTTGGGGCTCTCTTCTCCGCTTCTGTCATCCCTGAGAGCTCTATGCCTTCATGGATCACAATTGATTTTCACTTCTAACAGCTTTAGCACAATGGTAACCTGTTTTTAGAAGTAGATACTCACTCCGTGTGAGTGGTGTAGAGAACAAATGATTTATTTTCTTTCTGCTTTCAAGGTTCAATGGAAGTTTCTGAGAAAGACATACAGCCTACATAATTTTAACGAGTTACTTCTTAATAAACAGAGAGTTCTTGACTGAGATCTTAGGTTCTTAACACTTAGGGTTTCAAAGATTGTTGTTATTATTTGTGATTGAATGTTAAGGCCTTGCACATGCTAGTCTGGTACATTATTATTAGGTTATATACACACAATTTTCTTTTTTCGTTCTTCAATAAAATTTAAGACACAGTCTCACAGTGTCAATCTCATTGCAGCTCAGGCAGACTTTGAATTTGCAATCCTCGTGCCTCAGTTTTCCAAGGAGCTAGGATTACCGGCCTGCCTCCCAAGCCTGATCTTTTTGGCATTTTTATGATGATGTGAGTGCCAGGCTGGATGCACACGGCACATTAGAGGCCCAGAGTCTCCTCTGGGTCAGTATGTACTGTTCCTGGAAGCCAAAGGCACACCTTCCAACCTCATCAAACATTCACCGTGCTTTGAATACCAAACATTTGCCCAAGTCCTTTTTGGTCTATTGCTTAGATACTTACCTCCTCTAATGCTAACAGGCATTGCACCTAGAGCCCTCTCAGGTAATGATGATATACCATCTTCCAGGGAAAATGTCCAAAGACTAAGTTCAAAGACTAACACAAACCTTCGCATTTGTACTGTTCTTTAAACCATGGTAAGATTGTTGAAAACAAGAAAATATTGGAAAGAGGATGCCTCATGTCTCCTAATTCTTATATATATATATATCAACAGCTTCTAGGTCCTTCAGACCTCTAACCCTCTACACTTTTTTCTTACAATATCTGTGTCTGGAATTGAGCCTATATCCAGCAGCAGCAGTGACTCACAGGAGCAGGATTCTTACTCAGGATGGGGAGGTGAAGGGCTATGGCCATCTATAGAGTGAGTCACAAAACCTGAGAAAGCACTCTGTGCCATGTGCCCCAACTCAGAGTGATTCTGACTCCCTTTGGATGAACCTTGCAGGACTCAGGGATCTAGGGTACAGAATGCACTGTCTGATGGCAGTGTTTCAGAGAGCCGTTTCTCCACCCAACTTGGACAAAAGTCCTCCAGACAGATGATGTCACTGAAACTTGAGGCAAGACTCATTAAAATCTATGCTCTCGGTGGCTGAGAACATTTCACAGAACTCTCAGGAACTGATGATATGAACTTTGACTATGTAATCATTCTGCAGAGAAAATTGGCAGTACATGGTGAAATCACAAGAGCCTACACCCTGTGACCTAGCTAGTCTTCTCTGTAGTCTATACCTCAGAGAAGCTCAGGCGTGATCCACAAAGGGACATCTACAAGGTTGGCGACTATAGCCCAGACAAGGGAATAGTAGTCATGATGACGGTGCTAAGGCTGGCTAATACGTACTAGATGTTTATGTTTTAAGTATTTTACCCAAGCTCGGTAATCCCTGAAGTAGATACCCTCGTGAACATTGCTTTAGAAATGAGATAATTGAAGATTCATAATGCCGAGTAAATGGTCTGAGTTCACACAGCTGAAAAGCCGGTTATGGTGACAGACAATCTGGCTCTGAGGATGTGCTTTCAATCATTACACTTCATACCTACCTCTGTAACTATCCCTGGAATAGTGTGCATCAACACATGTGCATGCAAGCATCAAAAGCACATTGCAGAGTGAAAAGGAGTAAAGAAACTAGTTCTACCATCTAGCACACACACACACACACACACACACACACACACACACACAGAACATATACAGAGGAAATAGAGCACCATAACATTTTAACTGTATTACTATACAGAGACACCCAACATGTTAACGAGTGCTCATAAGCTGTCACAGGTGAGAGACAGGTATGACAAAGACATACGCAAAGAAATAAAGCAAGAGGGTATCTAGCTCAGAAGGGAGATAATTGAGCACCTTGAATTAAGTTGGTGCTTCGCTCTGTTCACTTTTTCTGTTTATGTCCCCCTCCCTACATAATCCTCTTCATAAAATTGGAACCAAAGCTTCATCTAGACTTGGGGAGGATTCAGGGAGACACATCCACTCTCACTCGCTTCCTTGGGGCTCTGTCTGGCCAGCAGTCTTTTATCTATGCACATTCTTCCTGGCATTTTCCTTTACTTTATAGTATAAGCAATTTTGTCCCATTTCATAGGTGAAAAGAAAAGAAATTCAGAAAGAAAACAATCTTCTTATTACTAGGAGATCAGAGGGTCAGCCATGTGCTTTACAGAATAGCACAATAATGCTGCAGGCAGCCACTGGTTTGGTCTGTCTGTAGAAATAGCCACCAGTTTTTCAGAGACAGAGGCCCTCTTCTAACAGTGTAGCATAAGACCTCAATGCAAGGATGATAACAACATATAGAATTGTTTGGAAATAGGGTATCATGGCAAACATTGGAGAGCACTTTTGCACAATGTGCTTAGCCATAGATGAACACCTCTTGATCTGTTCTTGCTTGTACATCTAAAAAAATGCTTAATGGTGATCAAATATAGATATTGTTTATGTACCAGCATATGGTTGTTCCTCATGTAGGAGTACACTTCATCCATATTTAATGCTGTGGATAGATGGGTTTTCAAGGAATTATTTAATAAGACATTTTTTTCATGGCAAATGCCCAATGTCTTCATGAAGTTCTCTCTCCTTCCTCTCCCCCTTCCCGTCTCTCTCTTTCTCTCTCCTGCCCTCCACTCTCCCCTTCTTTCTTTCTAAGTTCCTTTGGGCCCAGGACCCACCCAGAGATATAGCTAGTAAGGCAAGAGCTCCCCAATGCCTGCATCTTCCAAGGAGTTGCTCCATCAAGAAATTTGTGTCTTTCCTACCAGGTCTCAACTCCAGACTATTGACTTCTTAGTAGTGGGCATCCCAGACCTCAGACCAGGAAGCAATCATCTACATAACTAATAGAGCCAAATAGTACACACCAGAAGTTTAGAAAGAAGCAGGTTTTGTTTCAGCTTAAAAATTCTGTATAATAACAGGATGATATTCTTTTATTCACTCGTTAACTGAACAGCCTCATATCCATAAAATGCAAAGGATCTCTGATGATATGGCAGGACAGTAAGTTTTGCAGGGGAGCTTGAATAAGGACATTAAACAATGGTGGTTTTGTTAACATCTATTTGCTTGAGGAAACTTCCCTTGTAAGAGTTTAAGCAAAGGGAACTACCCCATGCTGCCTTGTTTAGGGACTTAGCAATAGTCTCTCTTTTAACTGCTCACAGAGCTTATAAACTAACAGGTTTTGGTGTGCTATCAGCATCTAAGACACTCCATTTTGAGTTGATCCTTTGGGGCTTAGTTAAGGAGAGTAGTTCAAATCAATGATATATGCCTTAGTTTTCTGTTACTGTACCTAAATACTCCATAAAAGAATAAAAAGTTTTGCCTGCTCATGAGCTGGGAAGTGGAATCGTTCAATGTTGAGAGAGACAGTTTTTGCGACAGTCTTTTCTTGCTGTTGGAGACTCTGCAGAGTACTGAGATATCACGGGACATCATATGAACCAATGAGCTCAGTCAGTCTCAAGGTAAATTATGAACTCATGAATAGACTCAACCACTTGTGAGGGCAGAGCCCTCACAGCCTAATGATGTCTTAAGGATTCCATGTGCCCTATCTCTTAATACCTTGTAAAGAAGATGAGATTTCTGCGTGAGCTTTGGGTAGGACATTCAAACCATAGTGGTCTCCTGTGAATTTAACAGTAGTGGTAAGGAATATTATTTACCATGTGTCAGTCACATACATGTGTGCTTACCGTGTTCCAAACACAGTAATAAATGCTTCCCATGTCCTCTCTCATTAATCTCATGAAAATCTCATCAAAAATCTGCTAGCACATTTTTAGATAAACAGGTGACATTAAAAAAGGCCAATGTCAGGCAGCCATAAAGCTTCACAATAAAGCTTCAAATTGGAGTTTTGACCTCTGCCAAACTTGGTTCCCTGAACATTCACGACACAGAGAAACTTCAGGCCTTTACCATAGCTTTTGGGCCACTGGGGGAGCTCCACACCTATCTAGGACATGAAGGCTATTTAGCATTGTTTCTTGGTTGGCTGGTCAACTTCTGAACAAGAAGTTCAAAAGCTTGCATTCAAAGGGAGTGCCTCCCTTGTAGCTTGTGCCATAATGGGCTCTGATTGGGATTTTCCTTTGAAAGATCTTTGCTACCTCAAGCAGACCAGTTCCCGTTTTTCTTTACTCAGGATCTTCCCACAGGACCGCTGCTGCCGCTTCCTGCTGGCTATGACTCCATACACGGCAGGGTGCACTGCAGTGAGTGACTGGTCCCGAAGTTTGGCCATGAGCAGGATCAAGAAGTGAGCTCATACATCAAACCTGGTACCTGATGGACCCAGGGAAAACACAAGTGTGTGTGTGGGGGAGGGGGGGTCTGTGAAGTTGTGTAGCAATTCTCACTGAGAATAAAGAGGAAAAAAATTTTTAAATGTCTTGTGATAATATAAAAAGTGTTTCTATTCCTGCACAAAGAGAGACACAGAAGTCTGACTCTTGGCTTCCTGCAGCCCAGCTCACACCAAACCATGTGGATGGAGAAAGGAAAGTTCTTGCAAAATCTGCTTCATAGTTAGTTGCCTTGCACATTGCACTTTCCCTGTGATATCAAGAAGGCAAGTGCAAGACAGTCTATTTTGTAGTCACATAAACTGTCAAAGGAAAGATATGCCAACATTTAATCAGCCATTTAGGACAGCAGATCCATGACCAGAGTTTGAGCCTGAAAATTAGTAGTTCATTACCTTATTTATTTCTGCAGAAAGACTCATTAATACTGAAAACAATGCCCTATAACGATTCTTTAGCTACAAGCCAGTTTTTTTGTCCCTATTTTGGGGATGAAAAAGAGATAGTCTTCAAGGAATAGATGAGTGCAAGGGATGTGAGTATTTAAAATCTTCCTATTGAAATATGACACGACAGAAATCCTAAATATTCAGCGAAATCAACTCTCACAAGGAGAAAATCCAATGAATCATCTTCTAGATCAAGAAGTAGATTATTTACATCCTAGCAGCCTCTTTTATGCTAGCAACTATGTTTGCTACAGGGCAGACCAATGTTATGATTAAGAGCTGCAAAATAAAGTTTTCAGGGGTAACAGAAGAAGTCTCTTTGAGAGTGGCTCTTAGGTGAGGTGATGCACGAAAATATGTAGGACAGTATTGTGGCAGGGGAAGAAGGTCCAGAGAACAGAAGATGGCTCAAACAGGGTGGGTTTGCTGTTAGCTCCATAGGAGGGAACATGAGGAACAAGAAAAGGGGATGGGAAGACCAGTCATCAGAAGAGCCCCCTAAGACTGTTGCTACTTCTTAACATACCTGCTTAAAAGCTGGTAGTGCTAGCTCATGGCAAGAACCCCCACACTAACCTCACATACAGTATCGGGCTTTCTCTCCTACCGTCTGTGAGGTTCCAATGGTGCTGAGATATGAAAGCATAGTAAGTGATCCAGGTGAAGAGACTTACAAGAGGCTCTTGCGTCTTTAGGTTAGCTGTCCAACTCCCACATGGCTGAGGGCAAGACAGGTGAAGGAACCAGAGACTCATCACTTGATCAATTTCAAGAGAACTGAGAACTGGATGTGGTTGAAATAGAGCTTTCTCTTTTAAATTGTTCATCTTTTCCCTTTTATTGAAAATGGGCGGGGAGGAGGGAGATGAGGGAGGGAGTGGGAGGGTATGAGGGACTGAGGGAGGGGGCTACGCCTGGGATTCAAAGTACCTAACCTGTGATTGAGATAAAAATAAATAAATTTAAAAAAAAAGAAAATGGATTCTTTTCTCATATAATATATCCTGATTACAGCTTCCCCTCCCTCTCCGCCTCCCAGTTCCTCCCCACGTACCCTCCCCTCAGGATTCACTTCCTTATTGTCTCTCATTAGAAAAGAACAGGCTTCTAGAACTAACAACCTGCCTTCATTTATCTAACCATCTTCTAAAGATCCCAAACTCTTAAACCACCACCTTCAGGCTAAGAGACAAATGAGTTGGTTGTGATCACAGACAATTCATGCCATATCACAGTTTTCTTTTCCCCTTCCTTCCCCCTCCTCTTCCCCTCACTATCTTCTCTCCTCTTCCTATTTAAAAAAAAAAAAGGAATTCTGAAAGGATTTATTTATTTGTTTTTATGTGTATGAATGTTTGCCTACTTATATGTACGCACATGAACCACATGTGCATGCCTAGTGGCAGGGAAAGTCAGAAGATGGCATGAGATCCCCTGGAACTAGAGTTACAGACAGTTGTGAGATGCCAAGTGGGTGTTGGGAACCATTCTTCGGCCCACCAGTAGAGCGCCCAGTGCTCATAACCATATAGTGCAATTTTAAAACACTTCTGACTAATTACAAAAAGAAATATTTTGCCTTGTAGTTATTTTAAAGTTTGTGTAGCAATATCCACCTGTACTGAAACCAATGGAAAGCCCAAATAACCCTAAGTTGCTTTTACTTACTTGGCTTGCTCACCAGCTTGCTAAGTCCCCTGGATAAGAAATCTGTTCTCAATTGTTTGTTTTTGTTGTAAATATTGAAGTTGTCTATGTTCTTTCTTTCTTTTTTTCTTTATTTCCTTCCTCTATTTTTTCTTTCTTTCTTTCTTTCTTTCTTTCTTTCTTTCTTTCTTTCTTTCTTTCTTTCTTTCTTTCTTTCTTTCTTTCTTTCTTTCTTTCTTTCTTTCTTTCTTTCTGTTTTTGAGACAGGGTTTCTTTGTTTAGCCCTGGCTGTCTTGGAATTCCCTCTGTAAATCAGGCTGGTCTCCACCTCAGAGATCCCCTTGCCCTTGCCTTTCAAGAACTGGGATTAAACATGTATGCCGCCACTGCCAAGCTGTAAGTTTTTAAAGAACTTCTTCAGGTTTAAAACCAGTTGAAACCACTCACCCTTCCTCTGGGTTCTTTAAAGAGTGCAGTGGCTGACCATTTTAATATCTGAGGGTCCAGACTGTGTCCCCAGAGCACAGTAATGGTGCTTTGAGGTGTCACATAAACAGCCATATAAAAATCACTGAAATCCATCAGGCTTTATTTCCGTTGACACCCTCAAGCCATTTCCTCTAGCTTGGTTCTCCCTCTTCCTCACTTTTGGCTACTTTGTGGATAATGTCTTTTGGGCAGTTTTTCGGGTACCTTTTACTGTTAATTTTTTGCTGACTTCATGGATTAAGAGGTAGGGCTTGTAGACATTGGTATGGATTGTCCCTTTCCAACATGGAGAGTGAGGCACCAAGAGAATGGTAGACGCTTGTAAAAGTCTGTGAAAGAAAGGCTAAAACTGCAACATGGAGAGTTGGAGGTCTGAGTGGGAGAGTAAAATGAGAAATCCAGGAGTGTAAAGTTCACTCAGCTCATAACAGTGAAAACCAATCAAGTCTTAAAATATCATCAAAGATAAACATTGACTCCCCAGCCCTGGGAGCTATATGAAAAAGCAGCAGTGAGTGCAACACTTTCAATGATCCTAAAAATGTTTAGATTTGTCCTTCAATTTCATTAGTTAAGCATATTATAAAATGTGAGGACTTTGTACATGGTCACACACTTAGAATTGTACTTAAACCCAGATCTCTTCAATTCAACCAGTCATGTTCTTGTCACAAAATTCTGCTAACTCCTCAAATCATTCTCAAACTATTGGGACTCTAGATAAATGTGTTGCCAATGGGATGTGTGTTCTTTAGCTCTATTTGGATATCAACCATGAATAGGCAAGATGTAGCTCCTTTACTGCCAAGAACTGAGAACTTCAGATGTTGGTGCCCTCTGTCCCTAGCATTCTAGCTTGGGCTTTAAGTGCCTGTCTCCTGGAATTTGTCAGTTTGTGTTACAGCGCTGGGTTTAGAGTGTCATGACCCTCAGCTCTTAGCATTATAGTTCCTTGGATGCCAGGACTAGTAATTTTGGTGGTTTTGTGTTATTCTCTTAAGGCTTACAGGATTTCTGCCATCTAGGCTCTTAGTAGCTTTTCACTTTCTTCATCCTAAACTCTTCTCTGTATTTCCCCTTCTCAGCTTTAATTTCAGGCTTGCACAGTCTCTGCTCTTCAGCCAACTTCTAGCTATTGTTGGCTGTGATTGGATGACTTTTAGCCCAGGACTGTTTGCTTTTCATGCTACATGCTCAGTCTTCTCTAGTAACGATAAAGAACACAGTACCAAGAGAGTCATTCAGACGTGACATGACTGAGACATAGTAACTGCAGCACTGGAGAGTAGCGTACAGGAGGGACGTCTACAGGAGTGACCTGAGGGAAGATGGTGGAGGGCTGCTTATAGACAGTCACACATACACATAGCCTCTCTATTGCTGGCCAGCCACTCTCTACTTAGTCATGCTGGCTGGGAGGCATGCTAGGCTCACTGCCCAGTGATCATGGGCAGAGGAGGAATTCCTTTCTCATCGTATTGACAACACCTGTAGACATTCTAGAGAAGCAGTGGGTAGGGCCATCTGAAGTAGTTACAGCTATGGTGATACGGGATCTTTCTGAAGCTATAAGTTGTGTGGAACTGAATTATCCAGAGCTATCACAAGGTGTCTAGTGCCCACAACAGAAACAAAGTCACCAAAAGCAAACCCCAAGCTTGAAATAAGGGCTGTGGCATTTATGGTGGTTCCTATGGCTGTCATAGAATTTCTTGAGAACTTCTGATTATTAAATGGTAGGCTCCTTGGGTAGCCACGAGGGGTTAAAGCAGCCATGACTATAGCTAGAGACCACTTGCCTGATTGTCAGTACTTATAGTCTGATGACAAAGGGCAGTGGAAGAGTTTGACAGCTCCTGCAACGGGAGAGAGACAGAAAAAAAGAGAGAGAGGAGAGAGAGCAAACATTTTGTTCTCTCTACCCACATGGAAAGATTTTCCTACTTTGGCTAATGACCCATACACCAACATCTTTTGGAATCACACTCATAGATCCCTTCGCCCATGAAACACGTTGCCAATTCTATAGGTGTTCCTTAATCCACCTGAGTTTATGGCTTCAAAGTAACTGTCAAAACAATTGGATGTTATAGCTTATTTGGGGGCATTGCTATAACTTCCCCAGAGGAAGGAAATGACTGAAATGAAGGGTTCTTAATTACGGAGGTTAAACAGTGGTAAGTTGAACAGCAACTGAAGAGCTGTATACTGAGTAATATAACAGTAAGATCTGAGAAAGTTCAGTGTGTCTGCAAAAACAGGGAAATTGGGTTTCAGATGAGAACTCACAATCTCAGTCTTATTTTCACCTGGCCTCAGTGGAAACAGTTCTGAGCTGTTTTCCTCATCCTTACCTTCTACACATGTAAACTAAAGTCACAATCATCTTATCCCAACATTTCTGGGTGATTCTTGTGCAAGGGTGACTTCGTGGTGGTTGCTTCTAAAGGTTATCAAAGAGTGCATGTCTCGGGATGCTATAAAACTTATGGTTTGAGTCAGATGTAGTGATATGAAAAAATGCTTGTATGGGTGTGTGTGTGTGTGTGTGTGTGTGTGTGTGTGTGAAGCAAATGATATCCGGCTGGCCTACATGAGCATGCTAAGTTCTGAAGAGCCAGTTCTATCCCTGATTTTCACTCTGCTAACTTCTACCACTGTTCTACTAATGTTATATTTTATAGGCTTCCCTCAAATAATTGTATTCTGTCTGTGCTAGTTTGGCTTTCAATGTGCAATAGGTAGGGAAGTAGTGAAAACCTTATTCTAGTATTCTTTTGGGTGATTATTGGTATCATGACGAATGGCAGTGGAGATGACCCTTTTTGCCCTGTAGTTCACTGTGTTCTCTGAAACTAAAGAGATTGAGTGTAAAGACTCTGCTTGGGTAAGGTCTATTGATGGCAGAATTACTAAATCCAAGGAAAATACAGAGAGTATCTTGAGAATATTCAACACTTGAAAGTGTGTTGCCAAATTTTATTAAGTAAACGTCAAAGCTAAATGTCACACACACAAGGAATACTGTTATAGGTTTAGGAGTAGTGGGGATGTCTGGCATGTACCTTAGAGGGAGGACGTGATTCTGATCTGGATAAGTGGCTCTTATTTTCATGACCTCAGAGAAAAACAATCCTAAGTAATGAAATCTCCAGGTGGTAACTTTGGAAACTTTCTGAGGTATGAAAGAAGGCCAAGAAGAATTAGCGAGACTAAGAAAGATGTAAGAAGCTTACTTTAAAGAGAAAACAAAACATCTCTTTAGAAGTAACTACTACAGTGTTTGCTTCCCATCTGGTGTAATACCAGAATGGAATTCCCATGGAATGGGGGATTCAGGTGAAAGGGTGTCCTTAGCTGGCAGGACCTGTGACCTAAAGATCAAATGCAGCCAACAAATTAAATGAGGAAGAACCTGCAGAACTGTGGCCTTCACGGCAGTAGGAGAAACAATCGGCCTGGCATGCAGGTTTAATTCAGAATCCAAAGTAAGTCTGGAACCTGGCCTTACCCTTTGGGTCCCTCCACCCTCACTCTGCTCTCTGAAACATGTGGCCTTGGCTTCAGCTGCAAGTCAGGTCTTGAATCAGGCCAGACCCCACACAATAGGGCTCTCACTTTCTAGCTTTATTTCCTTTCCTTTCTCTTCTCTTCCTTTTCCTGCTGAAAATCCTCGAACAACAAGCTCATGGTTTTAGCCTTATTTTTTGTCTGTTTCTCTTAAACCTTGCTGCAAGCTTTACTCTTCTGTAAACATAGTAGTTAGGTCTTTTCTAGTGTTTCTTTGCAAAACTGAGGATCATAAATGCAGGAACTTTCTTTTTTAAATTTTTTATTATTATTACCATTTATTACAATTTATTCAATTTGTATCTAGGCTGTGGTCCCCTCCCATCCCACCTTTCTTCCCTCTTCTCCCCCTATTCCACTCCCCAAGTCCACTGCTAGGTGAGGTCCTCCTCCCCTTCCATCTGACCCTAGCCTATCAAGTCTCATCAGGACTGATTGCATTGTCTTCCTCTGTGGCCTGGCAAGGCTCCAGCCCCCAGGGGGAAGTGATCAGAAAGCCTGTCAACTGAGTCCAGGAACTTTTCTCATGAAGCATTTTTTCTCCTTTCTGTCCATCTATTGGCCTTCAGAGGCCCCGGCGCTGAGCTTGCATTGGAGAGCATCTATTCATAAAATGGCAGCTGAGGATTCAGAAAAATAGGAAGAAAACATGCACATGTGCAACAGCTGCAGAGAAAGAATGGAGCCTGGCTTGAGGGAGGGCATTTGAGGCATTGAAAAATCCATCCTTTTCCGGCACAATTCATTTGGTGACTTCGATTTTCGTGAGTCTGGATGATGTAGAAGTCTTGTCTTAGTAAATTATCAGTAAAATCCACACTGGCAGAAAAAGTAGCCAAAATGCAGTGACCTCTTTAGGTTAGAAGGTGGTGCTCTCAGGGAATTTGCCAGTATTTCTAGGGTGGGAACAGTTGTGTGTTTGCTGAAGCCAACACTTTTTCCCTTCTTTGATCTCCTTTGCTGCCTTTTGGGAAGCCTTAGCCGCTGATTGCTTGCTACAGTGAAACGTTTGTTTTGAGTTCCACATTCGCTTACCAGTTCTGGCCACAGGAATCAAAGGGAGACCGAACCAGCCAAAGTTCTGCTAGTATACCTCATGGAATCATTTCAAAGAGTCAGAGCTGGCACGCCTTAACTCTTGTCAGCTTCCTGTGCTGTCATCTTTCATACTCTGGATTCACACCAAAGGCAAAGGAAATGATGGCATTTCCTTTAACTGTGAGATTTGAGGAGAGGCTTCTTGTTGATGTTACAATTACTCAGATATACTAAATATTCGAGTGTCCAGCAGTATGACAGCATGAAGTCTGCTGCTGCCTTGATGTCTTTGATCACTTGTGTATGAGCTAGTCATTAGATTACAGTTGGGAAGACTCTTATAGTTCATCTGTTTTTATATCACTGGCTCCTAGCTGGATTCCTGTTTTATGACAGAAATTAATTTTTTTCTTAGATTTGTGATTAACTATCATTTTACTTAGTTCTAGTGTGTATCAAGTCTAAACCAAAGCAAATAAATCCAAAGGAGACCCATGGGGTGATGTGCAGTGTTCTCCCTTCCCCAAAGATGTGTCTAAGACTCAAGGTCTAAACTTACAGACGTGTCTTTGTTTGGAAGAAAGTCTTAGATATAATTAGGTTAAGATTATGAAGTTATCCTATGTTATCCCTGGGTTCCCAAATTCAATAACACAAAGAGAGAGAAAGAAGCTGGGTTTCAAATGATGCAACAATGACTGCCCCTGCACCAGAATAGTTGCCTGGCACTGATCTCAGGATCTGTAGAAAGAACCAACATTACTCATGTTTTAGCTTCAAATTATACCTTTCAGAATGATGAAATAATGGGTTTTTGTTACTTCTCACCACCAAATTTGTAGTAATTAATTATGGTTCACTAGAATCAGATATAAGATCTCTGTCTCTTCTCTGTGTTTCTCTGTCTTTCTCTCTCTCTCTCTCCATATGTGTGAGCGTGTGTGTGTATCAGCCAAAGCAGTTCTCAGTTAATTTTGTGTGTGGGCAGGTAGGCAGAACATGGACCATGTCTAATGAAGAGTGTTGCACTATCCTGAAAGTTCACTGAACCAGGAATTCCTGCTTCAATTTCCAGTTCAATGTCAGTAGGTGTGAGTCCCTCTTTCTTCCTAGACTTCTGTTTTTCCACTCCAGAAGGAAGATGCCCCAACATCCCCCACACAAGGTGGAGGTCAGTGAGTTTGTAGAAGCAGTCAATGTAAGAGAGAATTGCAGAAGTGGCACATTTTAAAGTCTGACTAGTAGAGCATGCAATGGCACAGACTGTTTAGATTGCTTAGTAGCCTCCCGCCAGTGAGTCTGCAGTCCTTATGTCCTTTTAGAGTCAGGACACTCATGTTCGAGACAGACCCAGACCAAAGCTTACATGTCATTGCATTTTTATGGGGACTTAACAATCTTCAGAGGGCAGCACAGCTGTGTCTGCTGAGTGGCTGTAGATAAATCAGTATAAAATGTAACCAAGAACACTGCAAGCTATAAAAATGGTCTGTGCTGAAGAGACATCAGTCCCAAGTTTTGTTCTCAAATGGAAGGTGGGCCTTTGCCATCATCCGCATAAACTGGGTCCTCCTTGGTGTTCTACAGCTAGTTGGGGCCCAGGCAGCAGCCTTAGGGTGTCACTGCAATGGTGCAGATCTTTCCTTTGCTTTATTATAAAGTTCATGTCAGAGACTGCCCTGTCTGCTCAATGTCGTGGATCGGCTGTGGGGCCAGGGCTCCCAAGACAGGCATAGACTGATAGGGTCTAGGACCCAGAGCAGACCATTCTGAGTCTCCAGGATGGCTTTATTCCTCTCCTTGTCTGTGTGCCCAGAAGTTGTTCAGTGGTCAGAGGACCTATGAAGATTTTGTTAGTGGATTTGACCCATGAGCAGACATTGCAAATGCAGCAAAGCTCAAGAGACAGATGGGGCTCGTCTCACAGGGCCCTTCCCCGAGCAGGCTCTACTGTCTACTTGTCTGGGAGGAATATGAGATCTGTTCTTCCTTGGTGTGGAACTTGTCTCTTTAAGTCTCAGACTTAAAAATATATATAAAATAAGCCTCAGTTTCTTCACTTGTTAAATGACAATCAGGTAACAAGGCAGCACTGTAAATTTAACAATTATAAGAGATTTAAAATATTTAACAAATATAAAGAATAAATGCAGAAATCATCCCACAGTCAAAATTGCAACTCTCAATTTCTCAGCTCCAGACAAAAGAAAAATCAATAAAAATCATAGATCAGAATAACACTCTGAACAACTTAAATGACATGTAAAAAACACTACATACAACTAGAATACCTACATTAAGTGTATGTGCTACAATCTATTGTTTGACAGTAAGTTGTTCAGTTACAGTCAAAGATGAAAGCACGAGGAAAATCAGAAAATATGTTGCCCTGAATAGAAACAAAAGTAAGAAAACTACACTATCAAATGCTTAACATTACAAAATATATAACTTCTAAAGACATTAGCACAGTTTTACAGCTGAGGGATCTCAGAAAACAAGAGCAAAGCAAACACAAAGTCAACTGAAGAAGAAAATACAATAATGATGACAATAAAGCTCAATGAAATAGAAAATATTAGCAAATAGACTTCAAGAACATATAAAAAGACAACTAGTGAGTGGCTAAGGAGTTTTTGTCCTGGGAATGCAACTCTGATTTGGTATTCAAAAATAGAAAATGGTATCCTTCTCCAAGAAGAAGAATATTCTTTCAATGCCTTTAAGTAAAATACGTGAACATTTCAACACTATTTCACAATAGAAAGCTAGAAATAGCAGGAAAAGCTAGAATAGCAGAACTGATATAGAGTATTTTTATAAAGCACCTTACAAGTTCTTGGTCACTGAGCAGTGTCCAGCATGAGTTCCATCTCCTGGAGTGAGCCTTACATCCAATCAAGAGTGTCTGGTTACTCCCCAAGCCATTACACATATGTATCATGCAGGCAAGTCATCATTGTAGATCACAGGGTTGCTAGCTGTGTTGGTGTTTACAAGTCTCCTCTAGTAGTGAGCAGAGTGCCTTCCAGAACCATGAACACTAGTCACCAGGGGGCAAAGGCTCTAATCAGTACTAGCTAGATTTCTCTGTGTTCACTGAGATATATAAATGTTGTCTTCAGCAAAAAAACCTTGCCATCAGTTTGTGGAGAGCAACCAATAACTTTGGTAATGCCCTGAGATGTTTGATGGTTTCTGTGGGGCTCCTTTGGTCAACAACTCAACTAGTTGTAACTCATTACTTTCACAAGAGTTTCCACCATGGCCGTGTGGGAAGAACAAAGACTATTTTTCTGATAAAGGGACATAGCAATAAAAGGACTCCTAATGACATTCCATTATCCCCAAAGATCAATATCTCACTCAGCCATTACCAGAGAAGCTTCTTGCAGGAGATGAAACTAGCATAGAGTCTCACAGATAGACAATGCGGGACTCTGAATGGAACATTCCATTCTAAAAGGGATGTTTCCATCAGGCTTCTCTCCTCAGGGATCAGGGAACTATACCAAATGAGAGACAGAACCAGTAGGGATGGATGACTCCAAGAGAACCAGTAGGGATGGATGACTCCAAGTGTCTTTCAGGACTGACACACATACGAACTCATAGAGACTGTGGCAACAAGCCCATGGCCTGATAGGTTTAAGCTAGTCAGTGTCCCAGTGCTGAGATAGGGAAGTAAACTTGGGCTCCCATCCCTAACCAAGAATCTATATCCAAATGATATTTGCTCACAAAGAAAAATTTAGTTTTCACCAATGGAGTCCAATGGAGTGGGTATATTAACCACATTTAAGGCCCCATGCTCAGCAGTAGATGGTTAGTACAAAACAAGCTCAATAGTGTTTTTGTAGACTTTTTGTCTTATATTGCTTTGTTTGTGTATTTTATTGTCTCACTGACCTTTTGCCTGTATATTATGGTTTCCAATTTTATGTTTTTCCGAGCGCGCGCATGTGTATGTGTGTGTGTGTGTGTGTGTGTGCAGCCTAAGGTTTTGTTTGCTTGGGTCTTATTAGGAGAAAAAGAACAAAGACAAATACTTCCCCTCATCCCACACTTTCCCAGTTCATCTTAGACCACAGGGCTTATTAATATTCAGTAAAATGGCTAGGACTGTTCAGATAAAAATAGCCACTCTGTTCATAAGAAACAAGCTGCTTGAAGCATGTGCTTACTTTCCTCCATTGTCTCATATGCAGCTGCTTTTTCCACTGAAGATAAACCAACAGAGCAGTTCTGTGGAGTCTGCATTCTCTAAATACCTGCCTAGAATCACCTGTGTTTCTTACACATCTCTAGAACCATGCCTACAACATATTGAAACAGGTTACATATCTGACAGACATCTCTACTGCCCATGAAGAGAAAGACTCCCCTCCAGGAAGAAGCTGTCTCTGGCTACCTCCTGTGTTATGCTAAGTACACACAGACTGTTCCATGCAAAGCCAGTAGCCGAATACAGACATTTAAATTCGTTAAAGTCAAACAATTCACTTCCTCCATTGCACAAGCACCATTCTGAAGCCAGCTTGCCCGATCTTTTGACACTGCATTATGCCATCTACAAAGTTCACAGTCAAGAACTACACAATTGAGTTCTACACACACATTACAAAATCTTCTCATGATGTCTTAAGCAAGCTTAACACTTGCGATGCTGTGCTATGCTGTATTTATAGCTCTCCTACAAGGGCTCAGTACTTTCCTGTGTCTAATGACTGAAATACAGAGCAGCATAGAAAGTTTCCTTCTTTGCAGGAAGTTCTATTGGACTGCATAGGCACGGAGGCTTAACTGAACAAAGTTCCATGTAGGGGGACTTTTAAATTCCTATTGGCTATGACTATTATTTTATACCAGTTCCAAAACTGTACTTGAGTAAAACCAAAAATTTCCTGGATTATTTGTGTTACAAATAGTTTATATGTTTCTATCTGCAACCCCCTCTCCAATCCTCTTAGAGACATGTCTTAGAGTTCTGTTGCTGTAAAGAGACACCGTGACCAACTCTTCTAAAAGAAAGCATTTAGTTGGGGGCTGGCTTACAGTTTCAGAGGCTTAGCCCACTATCATCATGGCAGGAAGCATGGTGGTGCACATGGCATTGGAGCAGTAGCTGGTAGCTGCGTCCCGGTCTGTGGAGAGAGAGATGCTAGGCCCGGCCTGGGCTTTTCAAGTGAACCCCCAGTGGTTCACTTCTTCCAGCAGTGCCACAACTAAACCGACGTACCTCCTTATCTTTTCAGATAGTGCAACTCCTTGGCATGCAAATATAGGAGCCCATGGGACCATTCTTATTCAAAGCACCACCACACACACTTAGAAGTAATGCTCCATGTCAGATAGTCCTGGGTAGTCACATGCTCTCAGTACTACATTCCGAAGAAAGTCAACTCTGGACCACAGCTTATAGCACAGAACTTTGAGGGATGACGCTTTTTTCTTTTTTTGTTTTCTGGGTTAACGAACGAGGGAGTTTGTTTTTTTAAGTTCATGTAAATTAGTTTCAACTTCTACTCACCACCATTTGAGGGGTAATATAAACTCTCATAATCCTATAGATTTTATCTTACAAAATTGAGTCAGTTACACTACTGCCTTGTTGTTTCGTCATCAAGAGAAAAGTGGTTATGCCACGTATCTTCCTCCCTTTTGGCAGCGAGGGGACAGGATCTCCCCAGGCTGGCCTTGAACTCACAATATTCTTGTCTCAAAGGGTTGGCTAGCAGTGTGATTTAGTGGTAGAGTGCTTGCTTGGTCTGTGCTAGTCTCTAGGAATTTTTTTTCTTTTTAAAGATTTATTTATTATTTAGAAGTATTCTGTCTGCATATATGCCTGCATGCCAGAAGAGGGCAACATTATAGATGGTTGTGAGCCACCATGTGGTTGTTGGGAATTGAACTCAGGACCTCTGGAAGAGCAGCCAGCGCTCTTAACCTCTGAGCCATCCCTCCGGCCCCCTAGTCTCTAGGTTTAATACCAGCACTGAAAAGCAACAAAACCATTAGCAGAGTAGAGTAGGGTAGGGTTGTGTAGCGAAATTCATAGCTGCTGTTCAATGAGCTAATCAGTGAAATAATTTGCATGAATTCCCTTTATAGCTTTAATCTGTCCTTCACTATGTATGTGTGTAACTAACAAGGGGATTTTACCTAATGACAGAGTGTAGCCCTGACAATATGAAACCTGGGGAGAAGAAATGATAGTGAGGATTTTCTTTTAACCATTTTTGGAAATTACAACAAAAATTGAGTAAATTCCTGAAAGCTTTCTGAGTCACAGTGATATGGTTTGACTATTGTCCCTTGACTGCACCAGGCTGCAGAGCAGGTACACCAGGCTGCTTCTTATACTGGTTGCAATCACATGAGAGGTCCTATCAACTCTTTATTTTTTATTTTTAGTGTCCTTTAAATGACTATTGTCTCCTGTTTTAGCCTTTGCTTCTACAGGCCTCTATGATTCAAACATCTAGACACAGCATCAGTTCTGAGTTTACAAAGCCACCCTCGGCCCTGAAGGAGTGGGCAGTCTTCACAGGTCTCATACACACATACACATATGTAGCTACATGATTTTAATGTTTTTGTAAAAAACCATGACCATTAAAGCATAGCAAAAGTTGGATTTAAAAAAAAATTATCAAGTGGCTTCTGAGGTAATGGACAAGCAAAGCCAGATGAATGTGTGAACAAAAGGATTCCAGCAGGGAGACACAGAAGCCATTCTGTGATGTCAATTTGGAAGAAAGGTTGGTTTACTCTTGGAAAAACTTTCTGCAAAGAAGGACTGAATGTTCAAACCAGATAAGCACCCTGTCAAGCCAAAAATGAGGTTGAGAGTCTTTGGGGCCAAAAGATGTGAAGATTAGGTTGTTCTTTCTGAAGCCAGAGCCCAGATGTTCGGAGCTGGCCCAGCCCATGACTCAGTCTCCACTGTTTTCATCTTGAGAGGTTCAAAAATTTAGAGTTAATTCTTGGGACTGGGGCAAAGTCACCATAGCACAGTTCTTTCAGAGCAAGGGTCCAGCAATCCCCCACCCAGATTAACCTTGGGATGTGACTAGGGTCACGTAGCCTCTAAGGAAGCCTATGGAATGTGTTAACTCCCTCCCCCTTGCTACAACCTAACCTGCATGTAACAGGGCAGGTATCCCCAGATGGCCAGATCTGATCATTTTAAGGTCAACTCCACTAGGGACCCTTTCACCCAATCCTATAATGCCAAGACTTACACTTCCCTACTTTCGTTTTCGCTCCCTTAAAAACCCTGTTCCCCCAGGTTGCTTGCCTCTTTGTTCTTGCAAAAGGCAGCCACCCAGCTCGAGTTTGTAATAAAGGCCCTCATGTGTTTTACATCGGACTCAAAGCCTGTTGGTCATTTGGGGACTCGTGATCTGGGTATTTCAGTCTCATAGAGGAAAGAAATTCTGTTCCCAGTATGGAAGAAGCTGCTTTGGTGTTGGGCTTCCTAGCACCGCCGTTGCTTCCCTGGCTTCATGTGTATTCATCTTCATCAGTGTTCTTTGGGCCTCTGCATTCATTTGCATGTTTCACAAGAACACCTCCCCAGAACAGAAGTGAAATGGCTCTGGCTGGCTGTTTTATACCTTGTCTTCTCAGAATTACCTTCTTTATTTAATTTCGTGGGGTGGTGTAAAGATGAGAGTGTTGATTTTTATCCAGTTCTAGTTCTGCAAATTCAATTTAAATAAGAAGTGAATGTCCCAAATTTTGTTCTGTCACTTTATTTTCCCTTGAGGGTGGCTCCAGTTCTAAGTTCCTCAGGGATGTAAGAAGCATTTTTGCAGATACCTGACAGTGGTTCAGTGCATCTCATTTCTGTGTTAGAACCTCATATGTCCTTTGGCTCTTCAGTGTGTATGGATGCCTGGGTACCTTTGGCCTAGTGGTGGCTATAATTACATAGTAATTGGTTAGTGTTGAGTCTTGTAAATTGCCTCATCCTCCTGTCCCAAAATACATGCAAACACAGCTCATGCTGGAACAGCACAGTACCCAGGGACAGAAAACAGAAGGAGGAGAGTGTACTGTAGAGCAGCTAGGTGAGTTTCTATCCCTCTATTTCTAGCTTCTTCCTTAATGAAAAGCAATGGAGCTGGCATCGGTAACCATGAAAGTTCCCATATGAATGAAGCCCGGGAAGCCTGGAGAATCCCAAGGCAGACAATGATTGGGAAGATGGAATGCATAGAGACTCAACATCCTCCTTCTGCTTGCAAATGGAAGAAAGCTCTCAGCAGCAGCCTGTCGACTAATGATAGTGTCCATCTGTTTTGGAAAGAAGCTAGGAAATAAATTTAAAAAAAAACCTCAAGAAAGTGCTTGTCCAAAATGGCTCCTTTTAATGAACTCTTAAAACAACAACAACAACAAAACAACCAAAAGTTTCCTTAAATGTTTCACCAGAAAGCAGAGATTTCTTGTCTCCCACAGGAAATTCCAAGAAGCTTCTATGTTCTCCTTGTTGCTGAATGTTTGTGAAGCTGTTGACCCATTGTATGAGATTATAATTGTTCACATTAGAATATTTTAGGATGTAAACATGAGTTTAACATCACTTGTACAATTTATTTTTGGAATTTATACTGTACAAAATGGATTAGTATCCTACAACATGAACTTTATGCTCTATAAGTTAGATCCACTGGCGTGTTTTTTCTTTGCTTCCCTGGGACCCACATTTAAGTTCTGTGCCTTGTTGTTCCTATTCTGACAAGCTCTATTCTCTTTCCTCTGCCCCAGTAGGGCACACACCAGGGTTAGGAGCAGCAGCTTCTAGATGTTGTTACCATCTATGTTCCTGGTAGAATTCCTATATAACCTTTGCCTTTATATTACAACCCTTTATCCACGGATTATGCTTACCTCAGAACTATTTTATATGCCAAGCACTTTGCTAGGGAGTAAAGATACAACAGTTTAAAAGACAGGGACGGGGCCATGTTGACAAGATATTTTCTAAATATTTATGCTTATATTAGTAGATACGTACTGCTCTCAATTTTGGCCAGAAAAGCTTTTTTTTGGGGGGGGGGCAGGAGGCAGTGATAGTGGTTAATACAGAGACTCATAAATGGCCAAAGTACTGAGAATAAGAGACTGTGAGTGCTCCCTCGAGTAGGCTTAAGTGGGTTGTGTATATCAACTTCTTCTCACCCAAGGCTCAGGGAGCATAGCAGAAGACTGGTTAGCAAGAATATAGAAGCTAGAGGAAAAGGTAGGAGAGCTGTGAAATCCTGTTCTCTCCACACGATGTGATGGTTATACACGCAAATTCACACCAGCTGTGGTTGCATGCGCAAGACTGGCACAAAATCAAGCCAGTCAAAATTAAAGTGTGGATGGTAGAAGGGCTCACAGGGCCTGAGTCCTGGCTAAGGGGCTACTGCAGCTGATTGCTGCTTCAGGAAGGACAGCCACCTTTCTCAGAGAGTGTTGCCACTGGTAGGTTGATTGCCCATCACCCCAAATGCCCTCACACCCATGCACATACAGGCAATATTAATTGAACTCATGGTTTTTGTGTTAGGGTGTGTGTGTTGAGACAGGGTCTTACTGTATCACCCTGTCTGGCTTAGAACTCATTATGTAAAGCGGGTTGAACTTGAGCTCACAGAGATCCACTTGTCCCCACGTCTCCCTTCCCAAATACCTTGCTTCACCATTTCCTGCTATAGTCTTATTAATTTAAAACAGAGAGAAAACTTGAAGTTAGGAAGAAGATGCAGGTAGGGGCCCAAGAGGTAGTAGGAGGTGAATGATCAAACTACATTGTATGTATATATAAACTTTCATAGACTAAATAAAACATATTAGTTAATTAATAAAAAAATTAAAGAAGGGTCCTGTTCAAGTACCATGCATTACCTATAATGAGGGAAAGTAGACATTAAGCAAAACCTGATTCTTCCATTATGATGAAAATAGTGCTGCATAAGAAAAATCAGAAGCACAAAATGGTGGGATAATTTTACTGGTGAATGCATTGGTGAAACATTCATGTTGACATCCCAGAAAAAATGAGAATTTTTTTAGACTAAAGGAAGATGGGGTCTTGTGCAGTTAAAAGTAGTGGGATGCGATTATGAATGGAAGTGAGAATAAATCAGACAAAGTCTCTGATAAACAGTCTTATTTTTCAGCTTTCTGTTACTACCACAAAATACCTGAATACTCAACTTATAAGGAAAAAAGGGTTTATTTTGTCTCATGGTTTTGATATTTTAGTTCATGCCCCAACATGCCCCTTTGTTTTTGACCAGCAGCAAACACATTTGGGCGGGGATGGTATAACTTGGTAAAGTTATTTACCACATGGCTGTGGACTGAAAGAGAGGGATCAGAAAGCCCAGGGGTTCTACTCTCACCTTGAAGAGCACGCCCCTAATAGCCAGAAAATTCCCAGTGGGCCTTACACACTCAATATTTTCACTGTCTCCCAATGGTACTAATTTTGAAGATAAGCCTTTAGCAAATGGGCCTTTAGAGAACATTTCTAATCAAAACCACAGCAACCAATAAATTTAAGTGCAAACCTTCAGTTTCTAATCTCTCTCAGCAACTCTGCCAAAACCCACATCTTTCAAACACAACATCTCTGAAGCATTCTTACGGAAGAAACTCACAGGTCAACAGTAATTCTCTCTAGTGGTTGCTACCATGGATATTAGCTTTTTCATATTTTTATAGTAATCACATATCATTTTTATAGTGCAATGGCATACTTTATAACAATGAACTTTATCTTTAAAGAAACACAGCCCAGATAAGAATGCTGTCTACCCTCTGTGGCTGGCTGCCCAGTGTATATTGATTGGCATGTGGTAGGTTGGTTGGCTTAATCCCTGGCACAGCCTAGGCTTTTAAGTGTTTATTCCATTTTTGCAAATTCATCTCCAAATCCCAAGGACTGGGCATGATGCCTAGAATATTGCTCAATAAATATTTGTTGAATGGATCCATAAGCAAACTTCCAAAAAAATTACAGTTATTAGTTATAAGGCTGCTGACCTGTTTTTGTCTCTTTAAGAAAGAGATAAAAACTTTAGCTCTTTTAGGGCCTAGAAGCTCTTATTCAAGCAGGCAGTGATATGAAAACAAGAAAGGCCTACTTAGTGTCTCAGATCTAACTTTTAACCTTGCCCTAATTAATCCAGGACCCACCAAGGGAAGTAGTCCCAGATAATTGTGGTCTTTGAACACTTTGCAAACCTTCATCAGGAAAACTATTGATTATCTTATGAAGAGACTCCTGGCCACAATGTTCGTATTACCTAAAAGAGTAATAGGCCTCTGTTTGGCCTGGCTGATAAAACTTACATATTTACAATAATAAACACAGAAAACCTTTATAGAACTGTATAGGACTATACTTTTATACCTATCATTGTTAATGATGAACTAATTTTGAGCCAGATGCATTTTCTTGGCTCTGGAGACTGTGATGCATCTTTGAAGCATTAGAGGAAGCAACACCAGGTTGACTGAAACCCCACAGTGCTCATATCCTTTTATTTCCAAACAAATTTCAGACGTTCACCAACAGCGCATAAACCCCTTTATACTATGATAATCAAGAGCTCATCACACAATTTGTGGCATGAGTTACTTCACTGTAGTTCAAGAAAACTGCTTTCTTATTTTCTTCCTGGATTCTTTCCCTTGGTCTAGGAAATAGAAAATAAACCTCATACCATCTTCATCCATGCCTTCTCTGCTGTAACTGAGTGTGCTTCCTTTTTGCTTATCTACTGCCCACCAGATGCCATTTCTGTGCAAGTTACCTTACCAAGCAGCTCACCACTTCCTCCCTCTCTCACCCTGCTAGTCACACATGTGGAAATGAGCACTGTATTATGACCCCAGGACCTGTACACTTCTTCTCTTCTCACCCCATGTCACCTCTCCCACATAAGTAATTAAAATCAAATGGTTTTAAGATGCTGACACTTCCGACTGTAGCACTAGCAACGTCTGGTGGTTTTTTTTTTTTTGTATTAATTCCATACAGTTTTTGTGTCTTCAAATTGAAAGAAGAATAATACAAAAGGGCAGCTAATATGTTATTCTTCATTCCTTTAAAACTTAGTATTGTGAATGGTAGAGAACTGGAGGATAGCATAGACTTGCTGGAGAAAACCCCAAAATGTTAACAGGTTATTTAATTTTCTTGTCTCAGAATATACCTAATTTTACTTGGGAGTTGTTTTGTTCTGGTTTCCTTTGAATAGTCACAGGAAATTTAGCGTTATGAAAAATTTTGTAAAAAAAAATCTTACCTCTGCACAAAATTATATTGGGATGAAGGTTTGACTTAATAGACAGTTCAGAGATGAGTAATCTAGAAAATCTGAGTGTAATTACAAAATTTAAAATAACCAAGCTGAGTTTAATGGTCAACACCAGTACTCTCAGAAATTAGGAAGCTGAAGCTAGAGAATTGCTGAGTTTGAGGCCAGCCTGAGCTATAGATAAAGACCTTTCTCAACAAAACAAGATGAAATAAACAATAAACACCCCAGTACCTCTTAACAGTATTTATGGTCCATAATTTTGCCTATATGTAAACTAGGGAAAAAATGCCATTATGTCCCTGGCTTAGTGAGGCACCCTAATGCTTGGTCCTCAGTTGATAGAACTGTTTGGGAAGTATTAAGAGGTGTGGCCTTGTTGAAGGACATGTGTAACTGGGGTGGGCTTGAAGGGTTTAAAAGACCACAGCATTCTCAGTTAGCCATCTCTCTGCCTTGTGCTTAGAGCTAGACATGTGAGCTCTCAGCTATGGCTCCAAAACCATACCTGCCTACCTGATACCACCCCCCCACCCCCGCCACCATGACACTCATGAAATCACTATCTAAAAGGGTGAGTTCCCTAGTACACTCTCTCTTCTATAAATTGCCTTGATTGTGGTGATTTGTTACAACAATAGAAAAGTAACTAAGAAAGGCTTGATAAATTTCTTTACTGGTGTCAGAGTTAATGGGCCAATCTATTGGTACAAAACTATTGTGTCAAACATTGAGACTATCTGCTATAAAACATTATTACAAAAGCAATTATTGTAAACCATGACTTTAGGAGGCAATACAGATATTGCTATTCATACTGAGATACAATTTCTCAATGAAAATGTTATTGTAATCTTGTATTTTTATATTATCTAGTACTATCTCATGAGTTGTCTAGTACTGTGCTGCTCTGAAATGTGGAACTCTACATTGAGACCTGTGGGAAAAAATGAAGTCAACCATAACTACCCAATCAGATTAAAGAGATTTCTTTCCAAATTCTCCCAGTATTTTCTGTTTTCCTTTGCACTTCCTCCTAGGGACCCCCCTACCCCACACACAAATGTTTATATAGTCAGATAAAGATCCTCCAAATTATTATTTGGAGATGTTTTAGTAAAAAGAGGGAGGAGGGCTGGGGAGGTAGTTCAGTGGCAGAAAACTTGAATAACATGTAAAGGTTCTGGGTTCAACATTCAAGGGTTGGGAGAGAAGATGGGAAGCAGCAGGAGAAAGAGGGGAAAGAAAGCAGGGAGAGAAAGAGAGGGAAAGAGAAAGAAAGAGAGAGCACCATCTAGAGAAAGAGCAAATAGAAGGACAATAGTTTTGCTAATTCAAACCACCCTAACAGTTATCAGCACAAGGGGAGTCCATCATGTAGAAGAGGTAACAAAATACTGCTCAGTGCTTTGACATTTTCATAAGTGAACTACATGCCCTACCTTCCCCATGATCTCAATAAGGCTAACAACAAGCTTCTTCTGTTGACAATCCCCTCCCGCTCCCAAGAGGCATGTGTACCCACTTTGTACTATGGCTGGTTGATGAACCTCTGCCTTTTCAGAGTCCTCATTTACCAGAGCTCTCCATGCAGTACCAATCATTGTATCCAGGTAAAATCTAAGAACCTGCATGTCTTGCCCAACACCTGACCTGAAGCTGCAGCATGTTCTTTCAAGGTCTTTTGCTCAAGAGGTTGCACTCTGCAGTGTTTTCGGAGGTCTGATTCTTGTAAATCAGAATCAGTAGATAATCAGGAGATTTGAAACTTCTTCATTGGTTTCCTGTGTTTTCCTGTCTTACAACCTGAGGAAGGCTGGCCCTGGATGATCACATCAACTGAACAACTAAAACCACAATACCTAACAGGAAATTCTGCATTTTCCTCCAAACGTGTAAACAGCAATATTGGGTGGCTCTGGAAAACCTAGTGCAGGTTTGACTTTCATGTTGATTCATGGTCATCATTTTGTGGAGATTTTGATGGGAGATAATTCGGTACCTGAAAATTTGTGTACTTTCCATATGTTTTTGCTTGTTGTGTTTGTTCTGTTTGTTTTACTGAGTTCTTGTGAGCTCTGACCGCTTTGCTTCAATGTGATTCTGCTGTCAGCAGTCTTCTGCTGCCTTCTAACAGAGAGATACATGTTTTATAATAAGGCTATGTGAGGAGATCCGTACATGATTGAAAGTGAAGTTTCCAAAATCTATACAGAGTTGTTGTTGAGCCTACAACTATGACTTATACATGAGCACATGAAAAGCGAATGGTGAGAAGAAAAGGTACATCTCAATCTAGGTCGGGCTCTATGACTACCTGGTTTTCACCATAGGTTTCGTGGTTATCTTGAGAGCCATGTGGGAAAAGAGAGAAGCAGGGTGAGGAGCCAGAACACACTTATTACCCACTGCTTTGAACGATGGAAACTCCATGTGCAAGTTTCTTAGGGGAAAGTTTTGACTAATCAACTAGAAAAATGAAAGAGCATGGTAGTCTCCTGTTGTATTCAGTCCCGGAGAGCCTATGTAACACAGTATTAAGGATAGAATTGCCAAGATTGCTTTATTCTAGGTCTAGCTCCAAATGCTCTATGCATTCAAAATAACTCTGTACCTATTTTATTCATTCTGATGGCATTTGTGTGTGTGTGTGTCCCTGGAAACCCTTCCTTTTGGGAGACACCACCATTTATTTGTAATTTTAATGAAGACATATTTAAATAGGACAAGTAAATATTTTTGAGAATTTACTATTTTTTCTCATTCGTGTTACCAAGTGTTCATTCAACTTGCAAAATAAACATTATGATCCATTTGCTTCCAATGCAATTGTTATGCTCAATGACAGTAAGCAATTTCTTCATAGCCATCTATCCAGTGACTAGTTCTTCAGCTCATTCCTGGCCCTCTTCAGCTTGTGAGCTCCTCTGTGAGACTTAAGGAAGGGTGAGAACCCTCTGAGCTCAGCTAAATCATACGGAAAATATAAACACTATCGTGTCTACTGTGAATGAGCAAAGATTAAAATGAGCCGACATATGACCACAGTTTTCAAGGTAAAACCGGACATTATCTTGGTCGCTGGTGATGTGAGCTTTAAGAGTTTGCTGCATTTTGGTTCTGCACAGCTAATCAGTAGGTCAGAATCCATCATCTCATCACATAGTCACAGATCAAGAGCAAGGTGCAGGATGGTGCCTACCAAGCTTCTATGGTTAAAAGCAAGCCACCTTTAAGTTGCCAAATCTACAACCTATAAATAACACCCTGCCCTTCTCTATGCTCGGATTACAGACATGGTTACTGTGACCCCCTCGCTGAAAAGAGTTCTAAACACAGTTCTCAAGCCTGTGTAAGGCTTTCAGTAAAATATAAGTGGCCATGTCAGTGGCTTACGAATGCTTTTAGTAAGGCTGAGTAAGGAGATGTTCAGTTGATTGAAACTGAAATTATCAAAATTCAATTCAGAGCTGGCTTTGTACCTACAAAGATGAGCCAAAAGTGAGCACACAAAGAAAAGAGAATGGGCTGGATGGTAGAAGTTCTTCACAATGGAGATCAGGCTTACTGCCTAGAGACCTGGGAAGGGGAAAGTTTATTCACCAGCCTCCCCATGCTCTATGCAGCAGAAATATCCCAAACAAGAAGACCATGAACTTGTGTCCACAAGGTGACATTCCTATTCACCAGAAAACCTTTCTATTATGCTTCAAGTGAAGTCCCGATGAACTATCGTATTAATACTTTTCTGGTGGTAATATTATGTGCTTTTGAAATAGAAGCTGTGGCAGTGTCTGGGCATCCTTATAAGCCAGCAAGAACACTTCTGGTGGGAGCTTTGAGCTGCCTCAATTTTGTTCAGAGACCATTTTTCTCTAATTCTGAGTGTATCCTTGCTATTGCTTGCAACCTCCTGTAATAGAAGGGCTCTCTGGTTTTAGTTCTCTTTCTCTCCCCTGATATTTAGAGCGTCTGTTAGAGCCATATGTGGACATTCCTACTTGGTCAGGAGGTGGTATTGTGGACTCACGTGTGTAGAATGGATCTCTGAGTTAGGTAACCCATGCCATGTATTAAAAGCAGTTCATTCTCCCTTGCTGCCCATACTTCTGAGATATTTAAATAAAATGTGTGTTTTTGGCTTCCTATGTTGCTATAGCATAGGATTTACAGTCAGTAGGTTTAGGAAACATCTTTTCAATGCTTTCTAGGATGAAAATTTTGAAAGAGGCTAGCAGCAATTCTTTTTGAGTTGGAGGCTTGATGCCACCTTGTAAGCCTGGTCCTTTCAGAAGTAAGAACGGTTCTCAGAGACCACATCCTGCTTTTCAGAGAGAGAGATATCAGCTTCCACAGAGAACGGCTCCTTCCGTCCTGCACTTTAGGAGGCAAGGAACATCAGCATCTCAAGTTCGGTGTGTGCTTATGTCTTTTGCATCATCATTACTACAACAGACATTTCCTCTCACTGGTCACCCTCAGGGTTACATGAAGATGCATTCACAAATGGGCCAAGTATGGAACAGGAATAGAGACTGATGAAGAATCAACAAATCTTACAGGATGTAGAACTGTCAGGATAGGACTTTACCTGTGTGGTCTGGCACAGTGCTATAGTAGTTTGAAAGCAGCAGCAGTTTTGATTGGCTGGTGCCTCTGTTATTGCAGTTGTTCAGGGTTTCGTGTATTCAATGTGGGTACAAAGTTGTCCTCCTAAGCTATGTTGGTGAGATGTAAATGGATACTATGAGTTGCCCTCAGAAACAACCCAAAAGATTTCTGTAATGTGATCCATAACAAAGCATGTAACCAACCAAGTTCAAGACGTAAACGGAAGGAGGTAAGGCTGAAATGTGATCAAAACCAAGAAAGCAAATACCTAGCCAAATATGTGTGCACATGGGTATATGTATATATATATTTTTTTCTGATTAGGAATTTGCACAGGTTAACAAAAAAATAGAGCAATCTGAAAAGAAAACAAACAAACAAACAACAATAACAAAACATCATTTGAGAAATGACTCCCTCAGATTGTCCTGTGGGCATATCTGTGAGGCATTTTCTTACTTGATGATTGATGTGAGAGGGCCCAGCCCAGTGTGGCCTGTGCCATCCCTGGGCAGGTGGGTCTGGGATGTATAAGAAAATAAGATGAGCAAACCATACAGAGCAAGCCAGTAAGCAGCAATTCTCCACGGCCTCTGTTTCAGTTTCTGCCTTCAGGTTCCTGCCTTGAGTTCCTGCCCTGATATCTCTTCATGATGTACTATAAGCTGTAAACCAGCTAAACCCTTTCTTCCCCCAGGTTGCTTTCAGCCAGTGTTTCAGCACAGCAACAAAGAAGAAACTGAGGCAGGCATATTGTTTAGTTATTAGCACATAGTTCAATACTTGAACTTCCCAAGCCATATTTAGTGGTTCTAATTAAAAGTGAACATCAGAGGGCTCAGGTTCAGTTCTTGGCACCCATACGGCAACTCACAGCCATCTGTAACTCCATCTCAGGACATTAGATTGTTTCTCTCCTCCATTGGAACCAGGCACATATGTAGTGCACAAACATGCATAGCCTTATTTATACACACAAACATAAAAAATAAATCTTTAACAAAAGAAAATTGACATCTCATATACACAAATTATGTTCTGAGGTATAAAAATGTCCACGCTGGAATTTCTATAAAAAATTTGGGCACATGAATGAAACGGTTGGGCTTGTTACATGCATTTAATCTAAGCACTCAGGAGATTACACCAGGACAATTAATATGAGAACTAATGAGACTGCAATGTGAATTTGGTGATAGCGTTTGCTACAAATAGTGTCCTTGTCTGAAAAAAAATTATGAATATTTATACTCTTGAAAGTGAATAAATAAATACCCTTGCCAATAAGTAATTCTCTGTTTGCTGCTGTTTCTTGACATGGTTGCTTTTATTTTCAAACAATTGATTAGTGAGTGTAAATGTTAGACGTGTGTATATTTAAAATGATGTATTTTAAAACATTATATGTGTGCAAGTGTCTGCCAGGCTATGTATATGTGTGTCACATACATGCCCTGTGCAGAGGCCAGAAGAGGCCATTAGATCCTCTGGAATTACAGATGGTTGTGAACCCACAGGTAGGGGCTGGGAACTGATTTGGGGTCATCTGCCGAGCCATCTCTCCAGCCTCAATTATATTTTAAAAGTTGTTCCTAAATGAGAAGAAGACCGTGTGTGGGGATCTAGGGAACAATCTTGCTATAGTCGTGTCTCTATAAAATTCATGTGGGGAAAAAGCAAGAAGGGTAAGAACAGGAATTCCAGCTTTGCTTCTGTTAGTTTTTACCCTGAAATGCCATAGTGTGTCCTGCTGAGACAGGCTAAGCATGCGGAAGTCTCTGCTTCATTTCATGAAGGCTTTCCACACCCTACAACCCCCGCACCCCCTTGCCTCATTGGGTTCAAAGTCAGAGCCTCCGACTTCACTGTTGTGCCGTGCTGACGACAAGGAAGGGAAACACAGCAGCCTTCCTGCCGCGGAAAGGGAGGAGCCATCCTGAAATATCTCAAGTTCTGTGTATCCAAAGTGTATGCGCAGGGTGAGACAGGCAACGTCAGGCAACTCTTGGCAATCTATTGTGCCAGATGTGTGGAAGAGAGATTTTTAAAAACAACTACCACCATCACCACCACTATCAAACAAAATCAAAACACTGGAAAAGAGCATACAGTCTTTGTGAGGTAATTCACTAAAGCCCTTGTTGGCATGTCTGTACGCTTATCTTGGCCTGTGGGTTGAGATGAGGGGCGTGGCAGCAATGGGAGGGAAACAGAGGCCTGGGGCGCCCCCTAGAGGCCAAATCTATTCTACCTGACTGCTCCAACCTGAGCTCCTTAGAAAGCCTACAGGAGTCAGAATCCCAGGATCCTTTTGATTTGCATCTTCCTGATGGCTAAGGACCCTGAGATTTCACCTTACATCTGTCAGAA
>CM053753.1:63965377-64016155 GCA_028658305.1 Pachyuromys duprasi
AACAATAGGCAACTTACAGGTAGGGTGGCTACCCTGCTGAAGAAAATGATTTCCCTTCCCCCAGCAACCATTAAAGGCCAATAGCTCCTCTGCTAGCGGCCTTATTGCCCCTCCCCAATCCATTCTAGGCTATTGATGGGTTAGACCTTGGACATTATCTGTAATTTTCAATATCTGAGGAGTACAGAGAGAGCCCTTGAACAGTATAGGGAGATAGCACAAGGCAGACATGGAGGAACTATGGACATTTTCTTCTATACGCTTCAGGACTATTGCTCCCTAATAGTTTGGGGAGAAAAAGAAAGAAGTATCTGCATGAACTAGTTTGTTTTTTGGTGTGATAACCTACCTTGAACCTGATTTGACCAGAGTTAATCTCAGAGAGGGACTGAATAAATTTTCAGTCACTGTTATCACAAATAGGGGCTCAAAATCACAAAATGTATGCAAAGTGGCAGAACAAACTGCTTTCATACTCCTAAGTTAGATGGCCAGATGCAACAGAGAAACTTCACACAAGTTTCAACAACATAGAAACACACACACACACCCAGGAAAGAAGTTAAGAAAAAAAAATTCTCTAAGAAATAAAATGGAATAGAAGCCAATGTCAAGTTATTCATGTGTAGAGAAAGTGACTCAGAGAAAGGGGTGGTGACAACTTTTGAAAAAGTAGCAATAACTGAATCCCCTCAAACCCACTAACTACTGGCTGTTCTGCTGATCTCTTTGGGACTTCATAATACATCAGCCAAAGAAATCTGGACAGTGTTGCTGGTGGCCTTGAAGTCAGCCTGCAGGATGAAGCATTTGGAAGGGAAAGGACACCAGGGAAGTGAACCATTGACTTCAGAAATGGTTTTAAAGTGGTTCAGGCAATGATTTCCATGCCAGAACTTGAGAGCTATGGCAAAGGAGGAGGCACAGCCCATGAGAATAAACTGTGTTTGACAGAAGAATTCTTAACCTGTTGAGGGGGGAGGTTTAATCTAGACTATGAAAGCAAACAAGGGGAGGGAGGGAATACAAAGATACATGCTCTAAGATAAGTCTTGTGAAGAACTGCTACAACTTCTGAAGAAGTTGTTACAAAGAAAGGAAACACTTATTCCAGTAAGAAAATATCAGGGAGGGAATTGGCATGTGCATTCATGGCCCTTCCTGCTGCATGTTCCCTCACACACAGGATGCTTAAGTATGAGCAGAACATCTCTTAATCAGGGATTTTGTGAACACTGCTACAAAGGCAAAAAAAAAAAAAAAAAAAAGAGGTCCATGGGTGAAACAGAGGGCTAAAATAACTTCTTTGGCCTGTTCTACCACACTGAAGAGTAAAGTGACAGCTCTTGGGTTAAAGTTATGTGTGTGTCAATGGGGCTTTTGGGTATCTGCGGCAGTGAGAGCAAAACTCAACAGCTAGAACCAACATGGAGGTAGAAATAACCTCATGTATGGAAAGAGCTGTAGACAGATGATACTCAGACAAAAGAAGCAAGGTGCTGGAGGAAGTGTGCATAGCATCAACTGTATTATCCTAAAAATGTATCCACGTGGGATGCTATGCAGATTTGGAAAGCACATTTATTGACGCATACATAAATCCATCCACTAGGCAGGTGAGATTAAGAAATCTGTCAGATTCTATAATTCTCAGCCTAGGATTCTTTCTGTCTTCAAGATCAGCTTGCTCGCTTTATTTGTAAGTAGTAGTACAGTTTTTGGTGACCTAAGTCAACTCTGTACATGATTCTCTCCAGCTGTACCCACAGGCAGGGCTGAGCCACAGGGGAAAGCTGTGCTTTAATCAGAACCGTCTGGACACTGGACAGCAGGGACTGACTAGAGCAACCCATTTTTCCAAATCATTTTGTTTATTCAATGTTTATTTAATTGTGTCTCTGAAACAAGTAAAAGAACCCTCCTTACAGTACTCTGACTTCAGCAGGAGAAAGTGATTAAATCACTGGATGGTGATTTGCCTCAGAGGGAGATCTCTCCGTTGGCAGTGTCAGGCCTGAGAGCAATGTCAAACCTTGGCTGAGGACTCTGGGGAAGAAAACTCATCTCTGGGCTGAAGGAAGACAAGTATTTGAGCATTTATTAGGGACTGGCTGGACACCTGATTTGAAAGATAATAAAAGATGTGATGTTATATTTTTCTCACATAGAGTTCTAAATTTGCCGTTGCATAATAATTCAGAGAGTAGACTTAATTTTTACAGCCTTATTACTTTCCTCTTCAGATCTTATATTTTTGTCTGAGTATTTATTTGTGTGTACTGTGTACATGTGTTCATGCATACACACGCCTGCCTGTGTGTGTGTGTTGTGTGTATGTGCCTGTGTGTGTCTGTGTGTGTGTGTGCACACACACGGGTGCCCTCTGAAGCCAGAAGAGAGTGACAGATCCCTTGGAGCTGGAATTACAGACCATTGTGTGATTGATGCCTAATGTTGGTCTGGAAGAGCAAGAAATATTCTTAACTGTTGAATCATCTCTCCAGTCCCCGTATTTTGCACTAAATGTTTTTTACATTTGTTTACTTATTTAATACTTGTATGTGTGTATCTATGTATGCGGGCACATGTAGAAGTCAGAAGACAACTTGTGGAAGTCAGTTTTCTCCTTCCAACATGTGGGTTCTGGGGATCCAACTCAGGTTGTCACTCTTAGTGATAACTTGTCAGGAACTTTCAAACCTTTAGTTTCTTCACCTTCCCCTACCTTCTCAATTCTTCCCATCACCTCCCTTTTCATTTTCTCCCATCCTCATCTTCCTCTACCTCCTTCTCTACCTCCTTCACCTTCTTAATTTCCCATACATCTCATTCTGTGTACTTGCCTACTATGTTTCAAGTTTGTTAGGGAAGCATATTTTAGTTCCTTACCTTTCCCATCCTTTATCTGTCTTTTTAACAGAATATTTTGCATATGGCTTTTCTCAATAAATAAATTGCTGAGTTGACATACATCTGGATGCATCTATTAGCCAGCTGTGATCAATAAATCTTGCTAAAACACTGAGGAAAAGCCATTGCCTCAGCTACCAAGAGAAGGGAACAATTAAACAGAACTACCCAGCACGGTCATGCAATAACCATGAACCAGGACAATTACCAGCAAGGCAAGATAGACAGGAAGGTTCAATAAATGGCCCCCACATGTTGGCAGCTATCTATTTGGACTTAATACCCACTCAATGGGAGGGAAAACATGCATGGTACTGGAAACCTAAGCAGCTTCCTGGGGCCGGTGAGGTCACTACCTTAGAAAATAATCTTTGCTAGACCAGTTCCTTATGACATCCTAAATCTTATCCATATGCCCACAGGCAAGTGTAGCTACTAGCCCTCATCCAGGAAGAGTTCCTTTACAGAAAACCGCAACTGGGTACGGTGCAGCAATCAAGAGATCATGGGAGCCCAGTCCCAGCGGTTACACCTGCCTCACAGCTCCTGCAGCTATGGCTCAGGGAACATCTCAGAAGAGAGGGCAGAAAGATTGTAAGAGCCAGAATACCAGGAAGTGTACTATAAAATATTCTCTCCTAGAAATCACGGCTTAAACAAGACCAGAAAAATGATATCAATGGACATTTTACTATGAAAGCAAAAAAAAAAAAAAATTGAGGGATCCCAGCACTAGGCCAAAAGAGAAACCTGTAAGCAGCTAATGATTCCTGGGAAACAGAGAGTTAATAGCCCAGGGATAAAACCCCTTGTTGGCTCTCTAACACAGTCATCATCCTGGAAATGATACATGTACACAAAAACAACAACAATGAACTCAGAAGGTTATGTACGTATAAACACATATATGTATATATAACATTTATGTGTATATGTTCTGTATGTATATACATATATATTGTGTGTATGTATATATACACATATATATGTATTATATATATTAAATATATATATTTAATAGCAATAACAATAATAATAAAAAGAGACTAGCAACTTGAGGGAGGGCATGAGAAGGGCTCAAGGGAGGGTTTCTGGGATTGGCTAGAGAGAGGAAAGAGAGGAGAAAGTGACGTAACTATTTCAATTAAAAACACATTTTTGTAAAAGGCCATTGCTTCTAGTCATTGCATTGGTTTATATTACTTCATGACTGTTTTTTTCATTCTCTGGAACATGTCACTGAGATTTGTTATGTAAGGCTGAAAATGAATTCTTTCTCTCACTGAGAGCCATCAGAATATCTTTTAATTAATTCATTAACAGAATTACTTATTGAGATGTGTTCTCTCTATGCAGCTCAGATTGGTCTTGAATTTCCATCCCCTACCTCAGCCTCAGGAATATTGGGACTATAGAAATGTGCCACTATGCCTGGCTTTATTCTTTCACTCATCTTCCTTTTTTATGTTTTTTTTTAAATTTCATGTAAGCTTCAGTTGTCTGTGTTTCCAAAAAAAAATGTAATAATTAATTTTAGTAAGACATAGCCAGGCTATCAGTAACTGTAATACAATATAGATCTTCTTTACATGTTTATTGGATTAACCATTTTTCTTTCTTTAGCAACAATTCTCTAGGCTAGATTTAATTTGTTTCTATTGGCACTGAGATGAACTGTTCTCCTCTTTTAATTGGGGTAAGAGTTGGATAGGGTGGGGCCAATTGTAGAGACAGGGGAGCCAAGGAGATTGGTTTGATGCCAGTTGGTGGGAACTTGAGCAGTTCTATGTGATTGCGTAGTGAGGAGAAAAATGTCTAAACTAGGTAGCTGAGAAATATTTTCTCTCACACCACATAATAAAACAAACAGGACTAAAGGACTTCAAGAAGCACTTCGCCTTTTACCAGAGAACAGGGCACATATTTAAAAGGCTTAAATGTACTCATGGGAACCCACTGAAACTTAGATAATCTCTTAAAAATGCACAAAATGGGTATGACCTCACACATTTTCAAATACAAAATACTCATGCTTCCAGTGAGATTTGAGAGAGCATCATTTATTCGAGAAAAGGCCTTTGCTCTAAGCTGGGAGGCATCTTTGCAAATACACCCAATAAATGAATGGCAATTCCCCTTCCTGAAGTTTTTCTGGGTGTGAATCTCCCTCAATGAAAGCACTTGCCTGAAGATTTGACATTTCTCAAAAAAAAAAAAAAAACAAAACGCATTTTGGTCTCCTTTGCGCTCCTGGCCACACATATTATAAAGCCTCATCTTTTTGGAAAGTTTTTGGGGCTTGTCAGCCACAACTTCGCACCCACCTTGTACATGTTCAACATTCTCATAGGTTATTGCAACATGTTGAGGCTTCTGGTTCTTAGCTAGCAAGTTTGCCCACCTTAGACCATGGCATCCAACAGTTTATCACACTAACTTGTTACTTTAGGAGGACTGTATAGGTTAACTGTGAAAAAAAGTGTTAAGAGTGGTGTGTTTCTGTCTCCAACAGTGTGTAGATTACCCTTAATATTTCTATTAAGTTTTCTGAAGTTTCTGGTGTGATTTGTGTGTGTGTGTGTGTGTATGTGTGGAAATGAGAGTGTCTATAATTCTTAGACTTCATATTACTAATCTAGTCCTCTTAGATCTTTTTTTCTTCCTGGACATATGACTGAATTGCCTTTTCCAGCCTCTTTACAGTTAAGTGTGATACTTCATTGTGTTCTGGCCCACAGGGGTGGGTTAGAGACATCTGATCTCTCCTTATTCTAGACTCTATGATCATGGTGTCTTCACTCCAACTAACGTTCTTAAACACAGGCCAGTTTTGATATCTTCTGCCTCCTCACTCCCAGGAAATTATGATTGTCACAACTGGCAGATGGCCACTGGCATCTAGTGAGTGGAGACCAGGATTGCTGCTAAATATCCCATAGTGCAAATAAAGAAAGGCCCAACCCAAAATATGAATATTAGCCAAGTTTCTGCATAGAAATGGAGCTTTCATAGGATATGTGTAGACAGGTACATGTAGAGGAGATCTAATGGGGATCTGCTCACAAGGCTCTAGACTGAGACGTCTCACACGTGCTATCGTTCTCTGGGAACTCAGCAATTCTGGGCATGCTTCAGCCCAGTGCTGAAGACCAGAGAATCAAAAGAGCTGCTGAAACACTGAGAATGAGGAAGAGGAGCAGGCAACAGAAGACGGGCGAGTGGCACAACTTTAGAAGGAAGGGGGAAGAAAGAAGAAAAGAAGAAAGAGACGGAGAAGATGGAGGGAGAGAAGGAGAGGAGGGAAAAAGAGAGTGAATTTATGTCTCAACCAGGTTGTCCTTTTGGGGCCCTAGACAGTTGAATGATGACCACCCACACTGATGAGGGTGGATCTTCTTTCCCAGAAACATCCTTAGAGACACACCCAGAAATCCTGCTTCGCCAGCTATTTGAGAATCCTTTAACCCAGTCAAGTTGACATATAAATTAGTCACCACAAATACTGAAGTTGAGAAACTCTGTTTCAAACCCTTTTTCTGCCTGCTGCCTGGATACAAAATGTCCAACAGAGAATTCTGAGAACTTGAAAGTTGGTTGAGCCACTAGGTGAGAGGTTCCTGGAACCCTTAACCCTTGCATAGTGGTTTTTACTGAACATCGGCTGACCTCCGTCTTTAAAATAGAGACCATTTTTTTCCTATGTTAAGTGACTGAAATTTGACAGCTATTTACAAAGCCACTAAGAAATTAACATTGACAAATAGAAACACAGTTCTTGGGTAAATTGCTTAATTTATTTTATTTTCCTGTCTATTAATAAAAATAATAAAAATCCCCTCCCTTATAGGGATCTGGGAGGGTTGAGTAGATTTTTGCATTTATATAACACTTAGAATAACATTGATCTAATTAGTTTGCTACTTAGGCACAAAAATATCTTTATTCTGCCAAACAGTTTTACAGTGAACTAACCAGCACTTGAAGAATACTGAGTTCTGTGTTCAGGCTGTGTAATTAGCTATATTACAGCTTAATGGTTCCCTGTGAAGAAACTGTCACTATCATTCCCTTTACTGATTCCTGGCTGAATTTTCTAAGTTGGTTCAATATAAGTTGGTTTTAACTCCCAAACCAATATCTTTTCTGTCATTCTATTACAGTTGAACTATCACTCTATTACAGAGAACTCTGTGTGTTCAAGGCCAGCGTGGTCTACATAGTAAGCTTCAGGACAGTCAGGGCTATGTAAAGAGACCCTGTCTCAGAAAAAGAAGGAATAAAGAAAGAAAAAGAGAGAAAGAAAGAAAATAAATAATGTAATAAAACTTTAGTGTATGTATGTACTAAACTGTAAATTATTCCTACACATCCTGTGGAAATGTGCCAGATACATGTTATTTAATTGTTATTTTGGATTCATAGAGTATCATAACTAATATGATTATATCCAAATAGAGGTATATACTACTTACTACCATGTCTCAGTGAACTTAAAGCTCACCAATTCAGCTGAACTGGCTAGCCAGCAAGCCCCGGGGAATCCTGCTGTTTCTGTTTCTTTAGAACGGGAACCATGTACCTCCAAGCCTGGCTTTTATGTGGCTGCTGGAGATCTGAACTCAGGTTCTGATGCTTGAACAGTGAGCACTTTAGTGATAAAGCCACCTCCTGAGCCCCGATGTGTATACTTTAAAGACCTGTCTGTTCCAGAATTGGTTTGTTTACTAAGCATTTGTTTGATCTCTTTTTATAGCTCCCTTGCTGTTGATATTTCCAAATGGTAAGTTATTCTTGGTTATCTGGTTGTATTTATAAAAAGAGAGTCTATGTCAGCAGTCAGCAGCTTGACACATGAGCAGTGCATCCCAAGCTTTGGGAATAGAGCCTGGGCATCTTAGTTTTATAAAGTTTCTAGGATAGGTGAAGACACCAGGAGGTTCTAACTAAGATCCAGAGCTGGCATGGTTTCCCTTCGTTTGGCTTTGGTATCATTGAGAATCTCAGAGAAGGAAAACAATGAGTTTTGGGTAAAAGCTACTGTCCCAGAGAAGCTTGTTTTTAAGAGTGAAAGAAACTACTGGTGCCCTGGGTGTATGCGACAGAAAGACCCACATAATCTGATGAAACAGTGTTGAGTCTCAGAATGGAAAAAGAAACCCTAGAGGAAAAAAAAATGAGAAAAGCAGAGACAGCTTCATCATTAATGTGTCTTCTCAAGGTCATTGCTTCTATCTACACTTGCTTACAAAGGACCAAGACGCTGAGCTCCTCTCCTTAATTCTGCCTTGCTCTGACTGGATGGACATTTTGGACCATTGCCATAGATACAAATTGATCATGTGCATTTATATTTGGGGAATGTGTGTGCACTGCTGTGTTCTTGAGGCATGGAGCCACTGTCTTCCCAGCACACTCAAGGGCAACCTGGAAATCCAGCACTCACAGATAATAACAGGAAATGTATGTGCTCTACAATAAGAGCTGGGTGGGCATCCTAGGCTTGAACTGTCTGTAACAAGGTCTTCCCAGGGTCTTTATTACTTCCACACATTAACCTGAGTTTCAGAGCTTTCTGTATGACTATATTGTTCCCCTAGGTTACAAAGCTCCTCCCTCTGCTTTATCCCTAATGCTACAGGCAAATATAGACTACAGTCTAGATTTCTACTGGTGTTGGATGAGGCCAGCTAACTTCAGAGGGGCTGCTCAAGTTGATCTGAAATTATGGGTATATTTTCATTATCTCTTTGCCACTGATGTCGGGGTACCATGAGGAAAGGAATAGGGTAGTAGAACTTATCTGCTGGATAGTCCATTGGAAGAAGGGGCTCAAAAAATAAAGAGAAGGGGCTATAAAGATGGCTCAGTCATTGAGAGTATTGGCTGCTCTTGCAGAGGACATGGATTCAATTTCCAATACCCACCTGGTGGCTCAGAAACATCTGTGACTCCAGTTCCAGGGGATCTGATGTCCTCTTCTGGTATCCGAAGCCACTGCACAATATGACGAACATACCGTATATACATGCAGGCAACAAGTAAAAGAAAATAAATTAAGGTATAGAACAATAAAGGCAGATATCTGACAACTTCTGGCCTCCACATACATGAGTACAAACCTACATGGGTACTTGCACACACATGTGCACATACATGAACACACATATATGTATATGTAGATGTACAAAATGTATGTATATATAAATACATATAAATATGTGTGTAGTCAGCAGCAATAGACTGCACACATGATAATGAAATTATGTCTCCTAGTGATGTCCCAGCTGTCTTCGTTTATGTAAATTCACTTTGTGATGCTCATTTAACAAAACAAATTGCATAAAGACCAATTTCTGAGAACTGATCCTTGCTGTCAGTTGGCAATTCTGTTTATCTTCTATATTTACTTGAGAATTCTGAGATATTGTTATATCTATGAATTAATAACTTATCCCATATGAGGGAAAAACACATTTGTTTTTAGCATTGAGACCTTTGTTTGTTTGTTGTTGTTGTTGTTGTTATTGTTGCTAAATACCTTCATGTCCTCTGCTTGGTATTTTTCAGCCTTAACACATTTTGGACCCCTGCAGTTCTGTGTGTTGTACGATGATAGCATTCCTGGAGATTCTGAACAGCATGCCAGTAGCACAAGATCTACCCAGTTATGACAAATAAAAGTCCTTCTAAACATTGTCAAATACACCTTAAAGTGGACAAACATTCCCTGGTTGAAAAATTACTCCTCAGCCCCAAGGAGAGCTGGGATATTTTAAAAGAGAGACTCTGAAAGAAAAAGAATCTAATAAAAAATTTTTAACTGCTCAAAAAGACACATGGCGATTTTGCTTACTAAAGTCTCCAACAGGCTGCCTCTGTCTACAGTACATTCTTAGGTTACACAGTTCCTGCAACGGAAAGATGCTTTCTACAGTGACAGCAGTAATGGACACTGAAATGAAGCTAGGTGGTTACCTAGCACATCAGAAATTGAACTAATGTTTTGACTAGATACTTAAATCGTTTAAAAGTTTTACTTAATACTACTAAATTACAAGAAGTAGCCAACCAACCAACTGCACATTATTTTTGGTATGTTGCGTACCAGGAAACTGAGCCACGGGACCAGTAAGAAATTTGTCCAGGGTTAGGCAGTTAGTCTAAAAGCTGCAGTGAAAGGCCAGATTGTTTGTTTTCAGCACTGGCAAGCAGTTTGCTCAACTCCTTTCCGTTAGGCTGATTCTAATGCCTGACTCTGCAAGTCAATAGTGGAACAGAGACTGATGTAGTTGGTCCTCTCTGCTCCTGCAGCCACATCAGCACACTTTTCCCCACCCTTGAAGAGAAGACACCTGAAGGTAGACATACAAAAAGCCTGGAGTCACACCAATATACAAATTCCATTTGGATCATTCTCCTACAAGAAAGGTCCGCTGGACCCAGAACATCAAACAAACAAACACCTATCCATTGTTAGCGAGAATCATGAGAAAGGACAGCTTATCATCAGAGAGTCAGGGAATAAGTGTGAAATGGGATATCCAGGTCTGAGCCCAGTTTCTTCTTTGGGAATAGGGAGACCAAGCGCAGCAGAGCTGTGGTGTGTGTATAGCATCAGCAGAGCATCAGCTTTATGGTAGACATCAAACAATGGTAGCTATGCTGGTTGCCAAAAGGCCCTTCCTTGCTCTTTTACCCCAGAAATTGTGCTCCATGCTCTTGCTTTGAACTCTGGCTTTGGCTATAACTTCTTTTTGAAGTTTGTTTGTGCCCTCAACATCTGTTCTACATATTATGTACCAAATATAGCAACTTGCCTCCTCTGCTCAAGTCACATGTGGGGTCCTTATAGTCTTGGGGGGTTCCTGAGTCTCATTTGACCCAGGTCCCATCATATTCTAGTTTTGGTGTCTGAATCACTGGATCTGTTTCTAGATATGTGGCTGCTAAGCTTGGACATTTAGGATAGTGAGAAGTAGGAAGAGGACGGTGTAAGTAAACTCATTTTTGAAAAGCTGATGCATGAACAATTGCAGAATTAGAAAGACACAAAATGGAAGCAGAAAAACCACTGATTTAGTAACAACAGAGACTGCACAAAATGTGAAAATAAACCAGGGTTCTTTCCCCCTCCAGCCTCTGCCACTTACACAGCTGTCTGTCCTTGGTGCTGGTGTGGGAGGGAAACCACCACAGGTCAGAGACCTTGAACAAGTAAGGAGTCCACACCAAAGGAAGCCTTTGAAGCCTGGTAACTTGCTGTGACCTGAGAGTGAAGTGTTTACCCATTGTGGTGAAGAGCCTGCAGCAGTGCAGAAACATGTCTTAGTATTTGCCTCATCAACACATGGGTGTGAAAGCTGCAGAAACAAACTCTCCTCTCTTGCCATGCTGGCCCTCCTGCCAATACCAACATGCAAATGCTTTTAGGGAAAAATCCACCCATTTCAGGGTGGCTTTGTAATCTTCTGCTACTGTCTGTGGGATTGAAAACAAATCTTCTCCCTTGTCCAGTGGTGAGCTGGTGGCCTGAGGGCTTTGAAAAAGAACAAGAGAACCAGAGAGACGAATGTTGACTGCTTTCTTTCATATGGCGATTCAATCTGTTACCTACCTATACCTACCTATAGATCTGTTAGCTATATATCATCTATTGAAAGTGGAAGGGGACCAAGAGAGGGCAGGAAGAGGTCTAAAAGTAAGAAAGAACAGGGAGGGTAATGAAATATAGGTATGAAAGCAGAACCTGGGCAGCTAGGGGCAAGAAAGAGGACTATCAAGGTGGGTAGGGGAGACGGAAAGCCTAACGGTACATATGTATGAAAAGGTCACTATGAAACCCATTTCTCTGCATGCTAACCAACAACATAATTTTAAAATTATTAATGAAAACTGGGAGGCTCAGAATGTCTGCTCTGATGGAAACTGCTTGGTAAGCATCACGAAGGTTACAAAGAGAAGGGTCATTAGGACAAGTAACTGAAGAGCTAGTAATGAATGCTACGCCACCCACAGGCCATTGTACAGACCGTTTGCTTCAGTGAATTGACACACAAAACTAACCTGTTTAATTTGCTTACATTTTAATCAAAGTACAACACCGGTTTTACTGATGGCTATAAACTGTTCTGTTGCCAAGAGTCTCCAAATTTAGTGAAACAGCTTCCTGCCTTCTCTGTTTCCCAACAGCCTGTGAGTTCAGAGAAAACCTAGTGGTAGAGAGACAGAAGGGCAAATGACGGTCTACAGCAGATACAGAAGTGTCTAGTGTCAGGTCCCAAAGAAACTTGGGACAAATGGCTAACTGGTGCCTAAACCAAAGCACATGCTAGCCTCTGGCTCACTTAGTACCTGTGGTTCCTCTCAGCTCTTCTCATCCCGCCCCCTACCCTAAACTTTTCCAGCTCACAGGCTTTCCTTCCCTCAGCTTCTCATTCCTATACCACCCTGCTATTTGGCTTTAATCTCTGCCCCCTGCCTCCCTCACACACACTTGCCTCTTGTCTTCTCTTGCTCTCCTTTCTCTCCCCTCTCATGGCCCAGTTCAGTTTACTGGCCTTGTCTAGTATATTACTTTCTCTCACTGCTCTGAATTCTCACAGATGCCTCTGGCTGGGCTCTACCTCATATCTACAATGTAAACCTTCCCTTTAGCCATGCCTTGGAATAGTTGGTCATGTCTGCCCTTTAGACATCTGGCTATCAAGCTTAAACTCGCAAATCCTTCATGGAATGTGTCACTGGAAAGCTCGTGGTGAAAGAAGCTTTCATGTTTCGGCTTTGCTGAGGTCAAGTTGCTGTTCTGCCTAGCCCAGGCAACCCTGGGAGGGAGACATATGGAGAATTCCTATACCCTCAACTTGCCTCCTTCATTAGTCCTTCCTTGGATGTCTGGCTCATCTTGCTTTTATTTCTAGTCTTGTCATATTCAATTTGACCTATTCGTTATATTTGTTTCTCAAACTGCAAAAAAAAAAAATCCCTTATGATAGAAGAAGGAATGAGGCGGGAGAGGGTCAGGACAAGCAGAAATAAACTGTGTTTAATCAATAAAAACCTGTTAAGTCTTTGTTGTATGTCATCAGCTAAGACTCCAGATGGCTGTAAGGAGCCCCATATATACTCTCTTATGTGTTTGGGATCTCTCTACTTAGTTATTATATTACTGTATGCCAGGCATGGTACAAGGACCTTCATTTTACTAATCCTCACAGCAGGAGGAAAGTTATCCATGTTACTCTAGTACTTGAAATTCAAGACATTGAGCACTTCTTCAGGTTTACAGAGCCAAAGGTATAAAACTAGGATTTTCCCGAAGGCTAACTCCTGTTCCCTGGCCTTGACCTTTCAGCTCTATTCTTCTGGTCTCCAGATCATTGCACTTTATCACACTTGAATGTGTGCTGAATTTGTCGTGAGACTTATGAAAGCCTGAGCTTTGTGAGTGAGGAGAAGTGTGGGATGGGTCCTGATTACATAATCAATTATGTACATCCAGGGATTCTGTCTTTAGGACTTAGTCCAGGAGCTGATTTTTCTCTCTCTCTCTTTCTTTCTTTCTTTCTTTCTTTCTTTCTTTCTTTCTTTCTTTCTTTCTTTCTTTCTTTCTTTCTTTCTTCTCTCTCTCTCTCTCTCTCTCTCTCTCTCTCTTTCTTATTTCTTTCTCTTTCAAAGAGTAAATAACTCAGGAGTACAGGCAGAGAACATTTAGGTGTGATTATTGTGCAATGAACACCTGGGGAGGGGAATTTTGAAAAGTATTTAGAATGCCTTGAGAGACAATTTGTCTCCTATGGCCAATTAGAGCCCAGAGTTGGTCCTGAGGCTGTTATATTTGTGTTTTACTTGAAGCCATCCAACTGCATTTGGGACATCATACTTGGCAAGGCCTCTATCTCAGCTTGCAGCATATTCTCTGGCCAACACTTAGCATCTCTGGGAAAGTTTCCATCTATCTGAGTTTGCAATAACCTCCTTGTTTGGTTGAATTGCTAATCAAAACATCATACTTCCTGGGCCAATTTTCTTTTTTGGAAAAGAGAAAAAGAGAAAAAAACATGGCAAAGTCATTTGCAAGGGATCATGTGGGAGACTGGGAAGACAGAAAACTGGTCAGTCAAATTACCCTAGGAACATTGGTATAAGAGACACTTGTGTGCTCTCTGTGTTGGAAATTCTCTGCTGTCAAGGAAAGGCACATCTCAGTGAAGCAAAGACCTGGACAATTGCTTTCCCAGCCATTTTATTGTCTATGTTTGCAAAACTAAGCATGGTTGCTTTAGGCTAGTACCCTTGCAATTCTGCTATTGTCTAGACACCTAAGCCCACAAGTTTTGTTTGGCTTGTAGCTCTACAGAGATGTAGCTTCTGTCAGCCAATCCCTAGGCAAACACAGTTCTCTGGTTTGCAGGAGAAGGATGGTCTTCACTGCAGTGGTCTAACATTGTTTGAGCCAGTGAAGGTCCATGGGAGAAGGAACATATATGTTTGACCCATAATTTGCTTTCTTGAGCAGACCTAAAGGGCAGAGAGGGTGGGACACCATAGCAACAGCAACTATTGGTCTTAGTGCTGTGATACCTCTGCTCTTTTCACCCACTCAGAAAAAGATTGAAGAAAGTATCAAAGTGTGGTTGGTAACAGAATCAAGAATTCTACAAAGAAATACATCCCAAACATGACACTTTCAATCCATCTAAGGAATTCTAACCTATCAATGAGATGGTGTGGTCATTTATGTTTATGTGGTGTGCACACTGTTCCGAACGCTAAGGTTTGGTTGTTTTTGTTTTGATTTTAACAGACATGAAATCTTTTAATCACTCTGGTTCCTATACCGAAAAAGAAGAAGCCAAAGCACAGGGAGGATCACTAATTGAAGCCAGGCCTTCTTTGGCTGCCTTTGGTCTGGGGTTGTAGTTGAGGCGTTTAGCTCTCCAGTCTAAAGACACTTCCGAATGCTTTCACCAGTACAAAGGGAGATTGACAGAGTAGGTCACATTCCATGTTTGATTGATAAGAGCTAATCTACAGAATTCCAGTCAATACTCACACTCTATGGCTCTGAACTCCAGTTCTCGATCCTTTCGCTCACAGCACTCCTTCTCTCACCCAGCAAGTAGTTCTGAAAGCAGGACACTGAGATGAGTATGTTATAAATGGTCTGGGGTCTGTGAAGTGGATTCACATGTAAGAACAGTCACTTTAGAGCATGGATATCTGTCAGTGGTTCTGGATGGGTGGGATCACTCTATTCTAGGAACTCACACACCGACTCTGGTTTGATGCTATGTCATTTGCCCTCGCCAGTATATGGCTACAATTTTCTATTCAACAGTGGTATTTTATAAAACATCAGAATTTTATTTGGTTTCTGACTAGAACAAAATATAAAAATAACTATGAATCATTATAAAGAAAACATGAATATTCTCCAAGAAGCTCTTCTACCTTTCAGTGCTCAATAACTTAGCTGATGAATCTAATCAGATGGGAGGATTACAAGGTGGAGATTCTTGGTTGCAGTGGGAAAAGATGTTTGATGAGATTGTCCAGGTTCACAAAATAAATCTTCCTTCATTTTGTGCTTCCCAAATCCATTTTTAAAGTTCATAAAATTTTTTTAACTTTATGTTCTTCATCTCTCTTACTTTAACCAGTTTTTTAAAAGATATCCATTCTTTCATTGTTCATAATATAGGTTTATGGCAATTGCTTCTTGCGCTAAGGCTCTCTGAGTTTGAATAACTACTAAGGACATTTGGGTCAATTGTCTGGGTCAATATATATATATATATATATATATATATATATATATATATATATGTGTGTGTGTGTGTATATATATATATATGTGTGTGTGTGTGTGTGTGTGTGTGTGTGCTGAGATCCAGTCAGGCTAAGAGATGACTTAAGGGCAAGGTGTGATGAAGATGGTAAAGTTGGTTCCTGGAATATCTCTTGGTTGTTAGTTCTCTGCCTCTTCTAGTCAAAACTAGAACAGGGTCTGAGGAAAACAGGGGCTGTTCAACTGTGGATTCCCCGCTTTTCAGTCCCTGCACTAGGCTGCCTTTTTATAAATATCAGGTGTCATACTGGTGACTCTAGATACAGATTTAGGACATGGTGGTCTGCCTCCAGGGGATTTCTACCTCTGTGAGTCTTTATCCATTCCTGCAGGTCACTGAGACATTGCTATATCTGCATACATCATCCTTCAAGAAGATAGGGTTCTGGTGCCAAAATGGATGGTATCTACAGACTTTGTAAGAGACAAAATAGATTTTTTGTGATCATTTTTGTTCATAATCACTTGTTTTTAGTCCGCAGCAGTTTAGGAAGCACGTGGAATAACTTATATCCTTAAAATTACTTTATGCAGAATACTGGCACAATGTGTATGCATGTGTTTTTGAATTTCTGTTTGTTTCATTACCTATCCAGTCTGAGTATATGAAGCTATGTGAGAAGCTAAAGTTTCAAAGGATATGCACATTTATTTGTAAGTTAAAAGTATCCTAACTCTTCACTGAAGACTTCAGGCATGCTTCCCAAAATGGAAACACCTTTGTTTTTATATCTGGTAAAACAATTGTATCAAGCTTAGTGGGAGTTTCATATAATTTTGAAAAGATATCCACACAACAGCGGAGGGATTTTGGGTAGGGACCCATGGAGAGCAGGCTGGAGAGATGGCTTTGTGGTGAAGAGCACTGATTGCTCTTCCATAGAACCTATGTTCAATTACCATCAACCATATGGCTGCTAACAACTGTCTGTAATTTCAGTTCCAAGGGATCCAACACCCTCATCTGACTTCAGCAGGCACTACACAATATGTTGCAAAGATATATGTGCAAGCAAAATACCAATCTATATAAAATAAATAAATCTCACAGAGGAAGAGGATCCAGGCAGTACTGATGAGACTTGATAAGCTATGAGCAGATGGCAGGAGAGGAGAACTGTTCCTTTCAGTGGACTAGGAGAAGGGTATGGGGGAAGAGGAAGAGAGGGTCAGACTGGGAGGAGTTGAGGGAGGGGGCTACAATCAGGATATACAATGAATACACTGTAAAAAATAAACATAAAAAAAACAGTTCATGAAGAATGCAGTGGAATGGTGATAGATGTAAGATATTGACTCCCATTTTCCCCAGCCTCTGTATTACTCTTCTAGCATCCTGCCATTTGTCTGGACATATTAAATGATTGGGGGATACAGGTGACTTCACTGGCAAGACAACACCCCTAATTGACTTGAGGGGTCATGAAATGCACATTTCATCAGGCTCCAGCTGCCCATTGTGAAGGAGGACATGTTTATTCCTGAGTTCCTGGCTCCCCTGACCCATACTGTAGAGTTCAGCTTTGCCCAAATCTGCTTTGCAGTGGAGCTGCCCATCTGTCTTCTTTCTCACCCATGACTCTGGTTCTGGAGCAGGTTCCCTAATTCTCTTTTTAAGCTATTTTGTTTGGGTTTCTTATACCTCATCCTCCCTTCTTCACCCAAATCCCTTCCAGTACCCCAACACTGGGTAGGAAATAAAGAACGGTTAATGGGAGAGGGGGCATAGTTTTCCTTAGCTACTTCCTGCTGGTTAGGGTTGTAGGGTTCCTCGTGGCAAGACCAACCCTCCTTTCAGGATATCTCCAACTTCTTCTTGCCAAACTGCATCAACAACAACCAGGAGCAGTGGGGTGGGGAGGAAGCGCCAGCCCCATTCTTCTTCCTCAGAGCCCCCTTAACATTCTCTGGGCTCTGGATTTTATTTGCACTTCAGAGTCCTCAGATTGAAACTATCTGCAGCTGGCAAAGATTCCATCTCCGAGTCCGTATGAGGCAAAAGGTTTGCTGCTGTGGACAATCTGAATCAGTCCCATATCCTACACGTGGGGTCAAAACATGTTTACATCCACAACACCCAACTACCAAATTCTGTTCAAGTATCCCGGCTCATCACATGAGAAAAAGAACTCCCGTGACAGCATTGTTCAGTGCATCGGCCCTCCTGGGAATACTGGGTTTTAGAGAATTCTGGAGATGGACAGTTTTAGCCCAGTAGGCGAGCTTAAACCAATGAGGTAGAACACCAGCATTTGGAAAGGCAGAAATATTTTCTCAGATTGCTGTATTGAAAGTCAAAAATATATCCAGGGATAGAGTGAAACAGTGATTCTCACAGAGGATTCATGGAGAACCGTGTGACACTGTCCTCTCAAGATGAAAAGCAGATTGGAGATTGGGATTGTTTTTAGGTGTACACCTGTAATCCCATCACCCAGGAGGCTGAGATTGGAGAAGCATTGTGGTTTGAGGCCAGCCTGGATTACATAGGGATGCCCTTTGTCAATCAAACAAAACCACACACTCAGAGAGAGAGAGAATCAGACAAGCAGGTAGGCATACAGACAGATGGATATGGACATAGACAGAGACAGAGAAACAAAGACTAGTTCTCTGGTGAAACTCTACAATCCTTAGAGTAGTATTTGGATACAATCATGAAGAATGGAATAGGAACTACATCTATTACTGGTATGTATATTTAAAAGGAGCATAATATTCTACTAAGAAATGTAAAAACTTTCTGATTCATATGAGTTAATGAAACATCGATAAAATGGTTCCCAAAGAGTCAATGTGCTTAGAATGTATGCACTGTGTTTAATAATAGGTCTGGGTTTTTCATGACAGAGTAAGAAAAGGAGTATCTAATCTGTCATTAAACAGTAAAGGCACAAAGTATTCCATTCATAGATATGCATACAAGGAACTCCTGCACAACTTTGTTTAATGTTCTTCTATTGAATTCATTGTTTGGTGTGTGTGTGTTGCGAACATACAGAGAACAGATATCGGCATCTGGCATCGTCTATCTGTTCTCCATCTTACTTTCAAGGCAAGGTCTCTCACTGACCTTAATGGAGCTTTTGTTAGGGCCCGGAATTCTTCTGCCTCTTTCCCTTCCCCCCAAAGCTGAAATCACAGGCACATGCCACCACGGCAGCTTCTTACATGAGTGCTTGGGATCTGAACTCAGCTCCTCATGCTTATGCAACAATCACTTTAATCACTGAGCCATCTTCCCAGCTTCTGAAAGGTTCCTTGAAAGAATCTGAAAAGAAAGTCCAGTATTGACAGATACAAAATGTGTGGTGATTTTTATAAACACAGATAGACTTAAATGTCAGATCAACAATGGAAAGGAAAGAGCAGAGAAGCATTTCCTTAGTTCTAGTATAACGTGGTGGATCCATGTCAGTGTTCCCCTTCAGCCAATGATGAGGGGGGAAGCTCCCATCAGAAACTATTCTCTTTTATTTATTTATTTATTTATTTATTTATTTATTTATTTATTTATTTACTTACTTACTTACTTACTTACTTACTTACTCACTTATTTATTATGTATTTTATGTATATGAGTGCTCTGTTTGCATGTATGCCTGCCAGAAGAGGGCATCAGATCCTGTGGCTGTGCACCACCATGTGGTTGCTGGGAATTGAACTCAGGACCTTTTAAAGAGCAGCCAGTGCTCTTAACTGCTGAGCCATCTCTCCAGCCCCCAGAAACTATTCTCTAAAGCTAAGTACAGTCACTAAGGAATCAAGGTGTTTCCTCTTCCTAGCCTAGGTAGAAAAAGAAATTTCTGAATCTAGGAAGGAAGTGATGGTGTTCATTTTGGTGCCTCAGACTTTGGCCAGAATTACAGAGCATTGAGCGGTGACTGTGACCATTGCATTTAGTGATGACCAGTAATCTAGATGGATGTTAGAGATGCACAATTTCAAAAACCCTGATTGTTCATATGCTTTTTCTTGTGTACATCTTATAACTAGATGTTAATTTCCTCAAATGGATTTTTAACATAAAGTTAAAATTTTTAAAGGAAGAGTTGAACTAGGGATTCAACATGAGCCAAGCACAATCCTCACAACTCTGGCAATGCCCTTCACCTGCAGGCTTCTGGAGAAAAGGAACAGTGGAAGGAAAAGGGGATCTGTTTATTTGTGGTAAATGTCTCGGGACTCTCAGAGCCTGGCTTAACTTTCTTGTTTCCCTGATGTGAAAACAGAATCTCTGTAAGTTCTTTGGCCTGACCATGATCACACACAGCTTTCCAACGGAGCAATTTACGGATTGATCTAAGTACAAGCATATTCTATTTACTTGTTCTATTTCCCCTCCGCAGAATCCAAACCCAGCTTTGAACTTCAATGGCTTGGCTTAGACATTTCTTCAGGTATCTCTAGATCATGCTTTGAGTCAGATGACCTGATGATAATTGGGTGTGCCTAATTACAACCCCTGTATCTAAAGTAAAAACGAAAAACACCTTAAGGAGTTTACAGAGGCCTGGAAATGTGATCCTGCTAGCGGGTTGTTGTTGAGATTTAAGCTGCTTTATTGTTAGAATTCTACCACAGCTAGTGAAATGGGTAATCATTAGATGTCACAGAGGAAGAGGAAAACTGTAAACAAAACAAAAACCCTCCACTATTAGAAATGCTGCCACCTCTTCCTAGCTGATTTGAATTTTGCAAAAAAGTAGTATAAGCACAGACATTGCATTCCCACCAACCTACAGAGTTCATGTGCCTGGGACTAGGGTTCTTTTCACTCCAACACACAGAGAAGAGAAGGCAGTTCTCCAGGTTATCTGAGTTAAACAGTTTGTGGTCTTGGTCAGGAAGCTCAACCCTCTCTAGCTACTTAAGCCACCTTAGCTTCAAAAGAATTCCCAAGCCACCTGGATGAACACTTGACAGAAGCCAGAGTGAACCTGCACTTAGGCCCGGTGTGTTCCACATGTCAACATCAATAAACTGCAAATGTTGTAAATAAAATGAAATGTTTTTCTCTACTAGAGTGGAATAAAGTGGGAATTAGTTAGGTCAAGAGGGCTCTGATCTTATGCATAGGATTAATGTCCTTATAAGACTGGTTGGAAGCAAGATTGGGCATTAATACCCTATTGTGGAAAGGGGAGGGGCTCATGGACTCTCTCCTCTCTGAAGGTTTATATGCAGTGGGAGGAGGTAGGACATTTTCTTCAATAGTGTAGGTGCCCATGCTCCTTTAAAAGATCTCAACCAGGGGATGGAGCAAATGCTCAGCAGCAATAAGAGCACTTACTGGTTTTGGAGAAAGTTCGGCTACCAGCAATCATATCGGGCTACCCACAACTGCCTATAACTCCAGTTCCAGGGAATCAGGTGTCCTGTGGCTTCTGTGGGAAAATACACATATATGACACACATAAATTCACACAGGCACACATTACATACACATAAATAAAAATTTAAAAACCCTCATCTGTGCTCCTGTACACACACACACACACACACACACTGAGAGAGTGAAAGGGGCCTCATGGAGAAGAGGAAGAATAACACTGTGAATAAGAGGATTTAAGACAGAGTGAGGGAGTGAATATGATCAAAATGCATTATGTACCTGTGTAAATATATCATAATAAAACCCATTATGAATAATTAATATGTGCTAATAAAATATTTCAATAAAGAAATGAGGGGGTTTATTTGCCCCTCCTACTTTGTTAGGACCCAACAAGAAATGAGAAGATTCCTGTTCCTCTCATCCTTAACTGTCTTCTCTTTTATATCCTTTATGCCTTCTACCACTATAGAAACTGGAGGAAGATTGTCTACTGGCTGTCTACTTGAGTACATTACCTGGCTAGTCTGTGCCTCAGTTAGTCATTCATAAAATGAGGCTAATAATCATAGTTCACTCAATGTATTATTATGAAAACATAATGAGTTGATATTCTAAAACACATTAAGACAGAGTCCATACAAGTAAGTGCAATTCTGATTCTCCCTTGCCTAGCCACTTTGGCTTGCTAAACTCTCCTTATGCAAGACACACTTGCGTTTGCCTCAGTGTCCTCCAAGTCCTTGTAAATTCACTCTTTGTCTGTCCTGGACTAAGACAGATGCCCTTAAGGCTGTTCTCACCTCATTAGGCTTACTGGTATTGCTAGATGAATTAAAACTTTAAGAAAAAAATTTAAAATGGACCCAACTAAATCAAACCAAACCAGTCAGCTAGAAGGAAATGAACACTCTTTTTTTAATTTTAATTTTTATTAATTACAGTTTATTCACTTTGTATCCCAGCTGTAGCCCTCTCCTCGTTCCCTCTCAACCCCACCTTCCCTCCCCCTTCCCACCCTGCCCCTCCCCCAGTCCACTGATAGGGGAGGTCCTCCTCTCCTACCTTCTGATCCTAGTCTATCAGGTCTCATCAGGACTGGCTGCATTGTCTTCCTCTCTGTCCTGGTAAGGCTGTTCCCCACTCAGGGGAAGGTAATCAAAGATCCAGCCACTGAGTTTATGTTAGAGACAGCCCCTGTTCCCATTACTATGGAACCCACTTGGACCCTGAACTGCCATGGGCTACGTCTGTGCAGGGATTCTAGATTATCTCCATGAATGGTCTTTGGTTGGAGTATCAGTCTCAGAAAAGACACCTGTGCCCAGAGAAATGAACATTCTTGATTGAATGCCTAAAGGAAATGGGTGGAAAAGGTGAAAATATCTCAAAATTCAGTTCAAAGGTGACTTATGGAAAAGAGAACAAAAGAAAAAGTTAATAAAGAATATTGGAGGAAAAAGTAGGAAACACCCAAGAAAACTAAGATGTATGATTTCTTTCCCAAAGAAATCAGGAACATCCCTAGAACATAAACAAGACACAAATTAGCGCATGAGGCCAGTTCTTGGGACTGTATTTCTGCCTGAACACTCCAAACAAGCTTGTCATCATCCAGGATGATCAGAAAGCCTTCCTGCTTTTTCCCTGCATTCTGCTTCCTTTACTTGACCTGGCAGGGCCTTCTCACCTCGTCATGTGACCATCTGCTTCCCTTACTGTTTCTAGATGTGCCTGTCTCTTTCCTTCCAGTAGCCAACCATGGCATACACCTGCTCACTGAAAACCCTGCTCCCTCTCCATCCTTGCCAGAGCAACTCTAGGCCCTTCTGGACCCTTCCCTTCTGAAAATTACATTGCATGTATTTCTATTTGAGATGCCAGAAATTACTATTTCCATCCATTCATCTACCAGTAAAAAATTATTTGAAGCCATTAAGTATCTATTTTTCCATTGAACTCTAAGCAGGTTTAACTTTCCTTATTTTCTAGAGCATTCTAAGCAATTATCAGTTTAGACTTCAATATGAATAAATAAATGACGCGTTCTAAAAGTCAAGAAAAATATGCACGAGGAACATGTTCTTCTCTCATTCCAAGGAAGAGAGGTCATATTTAGGTAGCCTGGAAATTACTTATAACTCTTGAGCCCTTCCACCCTTAGCCATGGCCATTTTGGGGGTTCCTGATGCTGTAGAGCTGTATAGGGAGGCCTTATCCAAGCAGTAAGTGTGTGTGGGGGGAGTGTGGGGATGTCAGGGCAGTGTGAGGGGTACCATATCTCACTCCTGATAAAATTCTACTTCCCCATGTTAATCTAAAGAGGTAAAGCTAGACCCAACCTCACCAAATTAGAATCAGAAATAAATGTTTCCAAAGGGGTGAAAATGAATAATTTTCATATGATTGAAAGGTTTAAAAAAAAAAACCCAGTGTAGGCAGAAGAACAAAAACTACAAGGGGAAAAAAACCCCTCAAATCTCTAAACAGATGCATGAATTTTGTTTGATGTTGTTTGAACTAGAGCTGGAAGAACAGTGGAGAAGACAGAGTTGTTGGCTTTTTTTCTTGGAAGCTTTCTTTAAAGGGATTTATGGAACTCAGATGTTGATTCTTCTCTCTTTTCAGGAAGCTTGTCTGACAGAGTCCCCATCCAAGTCAAGTCGGCTCATTCAGATGAGATCACTGTTTTCCAAACATTCTTTGGGACGGGCAAGAGTCCTGTGAAAATGCTCCAGGATAATTAGTGTCAGTTTGACCATGGTTCACTCTCACTCCCAACAGTTTTCCTTTCCTAAAATGCAAAACGACTCCAGCATTGTGATATGTCCTTCCTCTTTCCCCTTTGCTCCTTAGGCTGAACGCAGTGCTTTGTGGCCAACCAGTGTGTAGAGCAGTTGAGCTGGCTACGCATCTCCACCAACCTAGCACCTCAGTGAGCACAGAAGTCAGCCAGAATAGCATGACCATGGTACCTGCCTCTCTCTGACTGTGGCAGAAGAAGAAAGAACCAAGAAACAGCATCGGGAGAAGAGACCAAATATAGCATTCATGAATTTTGAAGTTAAAGTGGATGTTCACACCTACGTTTCAAAGCTAGGCCACGCATTCCAAATAACATCTAAGTTGTGCATTTTCACAACTGAAAATCATACTATGATTAAATTGGATGGTCGCCCCTTTGTGTCGACTTTCTCATTTCTCATGAACTCCAGTACAACTGCAGTCTCTCACTGTGAGACTGCATTATTTGAATTTTGATGTTTACAAATATATGTATGTCTATAAGGAAAAACAACTTGTCTTTTATACAAAATTGGGAGGGGTAGAGGATACAGAAGGGAACTAGGAGGAGTTAGGGGAAGAATGGAGAATGAATGGGATGAAAATATATTATATGCGTGTATGAAATTCTCAGTTAATAAAAAATATTTTATTTTTTTTAATGAAAAATTGCCTGGCAAGACATGATGCACGAAGAATTCTTATTTTCTGTCCTTAGGACTATAAACTAAGACTGCTACTATGGAACTCAGTGTGGGAATTTCTCAAAAAGCTAAAAATAGAACCACCATATGACTAAGCCTTATCATTCCTGGGCATATGGCCAAAGGATTCTGTACCCTACAACAGAGACATTTGTACAGCCGTGCTTATTTAATTGTATATATCTAGTGCATTTTAATTACCCAATGAAATTTTACTTATTAATAAACAGTGCAGTTATGGAAGCTGTGGGGAAATGCGGGGGTGGGGGGAACTGGAAAATGCTATGTCATTGAAGTAACCCCAGGCCCAGAAGACAAACACTGTTTTTTCTCTCTCATGTGTAGATCTTAGCTCCAAATATTTAGATTTCAGAGCTTAAAAAAGAATGGATGCCTGTAGGGACCAGGAAGCAGAAAAGGGAACCAACGGGAGTGGCGTTCTTGGCGGGGCTTATGAGGATAAGGTGAGATGAAGACAGAGGGGGTGGATAGCACGAGCAGAAAGCTTGAAATACTGTAAGGTGGGAGGATAAGGAAGAGGTAGGTTGTCCGAGTTTCATTCTGTAGCTGTGATAAAGCCGCCTGGACAAAATCAACTTAGGGAAGAATACGGTTAACTTGGTTTGCAGGTCTAGGTCACAGTCCATCTGGAAGGGAACTGAGGAAGGAGCTCAAGCAGGAACTGAAGCAGAAGCCATCGAGGAAAACCTCCAGAGACTACAGCCACAGTGAATATTAAGCATGCACCCACTTGATGGCGGACACGAAAGGTAGATTAAGGCATAGTTATAAATATAAATAGCATGATGTTAAAAGCCACGTGGAGGGAGAGAGAGTTCGGTGGGTCAGAACATTTGCTGTGTAAGTATAAAGACTTGAGCATCCTTGAAAACTCTCCGTAACAGCACTTGTGCCTGTAACTCCAGCAATGTAGGGGTGGGAACAAACAGAGACAAGGGTGTCAGCGGGGCTTTTGGTACGAACCTAGCTCCAGGTTCAATGATGGCTCCTGTCTCAAAGAAATAAGATGGAGAGTGATGGAGCAAGATCCCCAGGGTCCTCTTCTGGCCTTCCCAACTGCACTCACATGTAAATACTCGCACTATAACACTGATGAAGAGTTTTCAGACAGGGAACTCTGAGTGCTTGTACCTTGGGTCTCCTGCAAACCAGGGTGAGAAACTGCCCCCGTTACAGTGGTCTAGGGAACTTGAGGAAGTTTAGAATTCAAGGAACACTGAGACATGCAGAAAATACATTCTCTCTTCACAATAGTATGAAACACATAAGATTGATCCAAAGAACACACTTCCTTGGTGAAAATAAGACTGTCTGCACAGCTCAGGCTTAGGTCCAAGTTCACTTTAGTTCACTTTATCTGTAGTTTTGGATCACAGAAATAGGGAAGAGAGAAAAACAGTTTCTCTAAACACTAATCTGCTATGACTCAAAACCCCAAGTGCAAGCCAGACTCTCTACTTTTCACCCACACAGGGCGGGGCCTTTAGCATTTGGTAACAGCTGATCAGAGCATCTTCATGTCATATTGGCACTTCTGAAACTCCCAAGAGTTGGATAGAACAAGCTGATCCAGACCCTCTCTCCATCCAAGAGCTCTGGGAACAGAAAAAGCTGTGTGGAGATGAGTGGCAGCTGGTGAGCCAACGGACAAGTAGCTGATGGATTGCAGGCTCCAGTTATGACTCACAGAGATGCTGAAGAATGCCAAGTTGCCCTGCCCAGCTGTTCTAGAGCTTCAAAACTAAGAGAGAAAAACCAGATGTTCATTTAAAAAAAAAACCAACCACAAATGTAAAACATAACTTTACTGCACAAATGCATACCAGAGGGTACACGCAGAATCAGAACAGGTTTTTGCTAGCCCTCACAGGGTGTCTGAGTGACAAACAGAGGGAAAGGGGTGTGTGTGTGTGTGAATATTTCTCATCTCCCTTACGCTTCCGTGCTGTACTCCAGGGAGTATGAGACACTGTCTTGGTATGTCCCACAGGGCAGCTCTTAGTGCTTGCTTTTTGTCTGTTTAGAGCCAGGAGCACACGTAAAGATGGCCTACCTAGTCCCAAGGCAAGGAAGATTGGTTAAGTAAGAGCAAGCGAGTCAGGTGTAGTGACACACGCCTGTGATCCCAGCACTCTGGGAGGCAGAGGCAGGTGGATCTCTGTGAGTTCCAGGCCAGCCTGCTCTACAAAGTGAGTCCAGGACAGCAAAGACTACACAGAGAAACCCTGTGTCAAAAAAAAAAAAAGTAAGAAAGGCAGCTAATGACTTTGCCCTGTGACCTCAAAAACAGTCATCACATCAAAAAACAAAAGAAAAAATCATAACAAATAAAGAAACAAAACTCAACTAGCATAGATTTTTCCAACATAAAGGAAAATGCTAGGAAGCCAACCAGATAAAGTTTAGAAAAATTCCAAGCACAGGGTTTTTAATTGTTTTCATCCAAGTAAGCAACCAGCTCCTGGGGTTGAGCCTTTGGGTATAAATGTAACAAGGCAGCCAGAGGTCATTCTCCAATGATGAACAAGTAAGTGAGGAGCTCCCAAGAAGGAGAATGTACCTCAGGGTCTTTTCTTCAAAACTTTACTCTGCTGCCTCAGCCTAAAGGTAGGTATGTTCAAAGTCAAGATCTGAGGTCATGAATTCTATAAAAGATAAGGAAGGTGCAAGAAAGGTCTGGGGGTAAGTAGGGGAAAGGCCTGTTTGGAATCTAAGGATTGCCTTTAGGCTCTGTGCTATACCTTGTGTATATCTTAGCCGAACTGCCTCCAAAAATCCTCAACTCAATTATGAATTAATATAACCCTTCCCCATTTAGTCCAAGATTTCTTGACTCCCTGACTATTTCCTGGGGTATCACTCCATGGTTAGGGAAAGAGTAAATGAAGGTTGAGGGAGTCCAAGCTACCTTTTCTTGAAAATTCACTGCTAAGATGGTTGGATGAGATTTATGTTAAGACAAACCTAGATGAGAACTCTGAGGATTTCAAGGGTGGACTTGGACTCTGATAAGCCCTCAGGCAGATGTGCTAGACTCAAAACTTCTGGAGGTAGGTCATGAGGTCCAGGGTGGGATTCAGGAAGCCATCTTCACACTCAAAGCTGGAACAGATGAGGCTCAGAAACGAAGACTGGAATCATGGTACTTCAAATCTTCTAAAACTTTAACCTTTATTCATCCAAAAATTACAATCAATAACCAGCTTTCCATGAATACTTACAAATACGAATAGGTTGTTTTGTTTAGCTTAACCATCAAATTACCTTGGATTTCTAAGATAAAAGAAGCATAACTTTTATTTCTTCAGTTGGTGTATACTAACTTTTTCTCTGCTGTGGGACTGTATAGACAATTTAAATAATTCTTTAAAATTATTACTATAATTGAATGGCAAAAAGGAATGAAAAAAAAGGAAAGGACATAAAGGCTCCTAGTACAGTTGAGGAGAGGGCTTATTGTAGATATGAGGGAAAGCACAACCAGAGGCAGGGATATCTGGGAGATCCCAGACTGAACATGGCTAGACCAAGATGGACCATGTGCGAAGGAGGGGAGAGGAGAGGGGAAAGCCAGACTAAGAGTCCAGGAAGGTAAAAGGTAACCAAAACTGTTGGGAAAGGCAGCCCAACACATGGGCTGGAGAAGTTTAAGGTATGGGGTAGATATGCCAGTCTAACAGGTAGGGACTGAGGGATGATGGGAGAACCTGGTGACCAGTGTCTATAGGCCACACCTCCTAATCTCTCCCAGGTAGTGCCACTCCCTGATGACCAAACATTCAAACATATGAGCCAATGAGCAGAATTCTTATTCAAATTGCCACAGTCTGTGTCTTCCTTCTGTCTGAAGTTTATGGTTTCTAGCTTGTCTATAGTGTGTCCATTGTGGGTATATTTATATCTGCTTGATGTTTGACTGCGGATCTGACTGACTTCTTTCCCTCATGAAAGGTTTTGCTCTATATTTATTGAACAGAACAGAATGCACCACATGAGGAAGAAGTAAGGAATTCTTTACAGAAAACTTAGGCAGTGTTTTACAATGGATTAAATGGACTCAAATGGACCCCAACATGTTAAGTAGTGGAAACATAACTTTATCAAGCAATATCTGTAATTTGCTTTCAACATTTATGATGAATATCTGTTTTATAAGGTCACTTCTGACCTGTTTGCTGTTTCTAAGAAATGATGACCATAACACACACACACACATAAACACACATACACACACACACATACACACACACACACATACACACACACCACGGATTTCTCCCTAGGCCAAGTGCATGGATGAGTACGAAATTTAAAATTAGATATGTGCATTAATTTATGATGTAAAAGCTAATTACATAGAAAGCCAAGGCAAGTAAGGTTGTTTGTTACACTGTTCTCCTGAAACAGTGGTTTTCAACTTGTGGGTCACCACCCTTTGAGAGTTAGTTGCATGACCCTTTCACAGGGGCCATTTAACACCATTGAAAAACATAGACACTTACATTATGATTCAATACAATTGCAAAATCACAGTTAAGAAGAAGCAATGAAAATTGTTTTATGGTTTGGGGGTGACCACAACATGAGGAACTGTATTAAAAGATCGTAGCATTAGGGAAGTTGAGAGCCACTGTCTTAAAAGAAGGTTAAATAACAGTCTAAGCCTATAGCAGGATATATGGTTAATCATATAGTTTCAAGTGATATCCAGTGGCATTATTAGAATATAAAAGTATTTTCATAAAAGTAATATGGCTACACCAGATCACCATGAACAGATGCTCACACATCTGTTCATGCCTCGAACAGTCACCTATTTTGAGAAACCATCAGATTAAAAATAAAATTGAAGCCACGGCCCTTCTAAATAAGTTATTTTGTTTTTAAAAATACAAATTTAAACCGCAATCATCTTCCTGACTGAAAAAAATTATTCATTCTTAAAAATAAAAATTTGAACCAGAACCTTCTTCTTGCCCCAAACAATCAAAGCAACAACAAACAAACTTTATGTATATCAGGTTAACTTAGGACCAATGTGGCAATAACAAATCATTTCAATCTTATCGAAAGTTTATGTTCAGGCATTTCTTTTTTACAATCATGTTAAAAATTCTTTATCAGTGGAATCTTTGCCACTCAGTTTTCAAATCATCCTATTTAGCTCCGTGATCTACTTTCCCTTCATATGTGGGAATGGTCACTATTCTATATGTTATATATTCTATACAGAAAATATATAGTTTTATATGCACTATGCATTTATATTCTGTACAGCTCATAATTATACTTTAAAGTCTTTTAAATGTTATACAATTGTTCACTATAGGTAATCAACAAGGGGGATACAGAGATGGATAAGAGGCTTTTAACCTGACTGGCCTTCCAGAGGACCTGGGTTTGACTCTCGATAGCTATTAAGTCTCAGCATCTGAAACTACACTCCTAAGCGAGCCACACTCTCCTCTGGCCTCTGAGGCCACCAGGCATACATATGGCACCCATATCCATAAAATGATATGGAAGACCTAGGACTTATGCAAGACCTAGACTTATGCAAGACCTAGGAAGAGACAATGGAGAACCAGGGAAAAAAAAATACTTAACTGGCTTCAACTTTTGAATCTTTCTTGCACAATTTGTTGGACAAGGTAATTTGGCCATATCAGCTTTCTAAATCCTTTACATAATATGGGAAGCGTACATAATAACATCTACTTCTAGGCTTACAAGGAAGATGGGCTGTGGCTGCATGTGGAAGGGAAGCCTCATTTCTCTAGGCCAGGAAGCTCACCTTGTCACTGTCTGTTTTCCCAGAATGACAGGCAGTTGGCTTCATTTGGAGCAAATTACTTAAAAGAAAGAAAGCCAGAAGTTGTAATGTCTTGCATTTTGTTGCCTCACTCAGGTATCACACAACTCCATTTTACATCTAGTCCCTTATGTGATGGACGTTTGAAAGACCCAGGGAAATGGTCACAGAGTGAAAAAAAAAATTGTTGTAGGTATGCACTGAGGAGGAAAACTATTTCTTGAAAGTTTGAGAAAACCATTCAAGTATCACTTGTATACATATGTAACTATATTAGAGTGCATTTAAAATGTGAGTTACCTAGACATAAAATATATTTAAATGGGACTGACTTTGGGAGAAGTTACCAAATACAAACCCTTACATAGTATCAGAGATTCTTACGCTTATATTGGATGACTATTGCTTAACCACTAATTTCATTTTCTGATTAAAGTAGAAAACAAATCTTGGTTCATTCTGAAATATAGTTTTAAATGAGAAGCGTGTGGATTTTTTTATGTTATATTATTCATTCATTCAGCAAGTTTTAGCTAGATCCTAAGGACATAGCCTTTGCTTTGTGCTATTGCTTTGTTTATGGTGAGGGGACAGACTGAAAATGATATGTACCAAAAAGTAGACCCTGTAGGTTTTCCAGCAGGTACAGAGAAACGGTCCAACTTCAGTCTGTTTGGAGATGGATCAAACAGTTCTTCCAAACGTTACAATATTACATTTGAGCAGAGTCTAGGGTGAGTTATAATTACACAAGCAGGTGCAGAGAGAAAGGAGGGGGCCTTTCCAGAGGAAAGAATTTAGCAATTTAGATTCCAAGACATTAGAGCAGATGATGCTATGTGCTACAAATGGTGAGATCACTAGTCAGCAGAGTTGGCATGAAAAGGCGGAGAAAGCAAATGCCGTGTGTGCAAAGCAGACCATTGAAGGGGAGCCTCATTTGCAGAGTGAAATTTAACTTGTGGGCAAGGAGGACACTGCTGAGGAATGTATGGCAAGAATGCAGCACTGACATTTCCAGGAAGGTATAGTAATGGCCACTTGGAGGAATGATTAGAAAGGATGGGTCTGGTGATCCAGAGAGCAACCGCAAGGCAGTGGAAGTTATGGAGCTGAGAGCTAACACAATCTGTGTGATCTTCTGTGCCTTTGACTTATGTGACCAATAGGCATTGCAGTGTTTTGTAAGGGAATCTCTTGTTTGCTAACTGTTTGTGTTTGTGTTTGGTAGCTAGCGCCTCTGTCTGTCTCCTTCCTATGCTGTCTCATCGGTCTGTTGCTTTAGGCTGCTAGTGAGTAACATGGCTGTTTGCCAAGTCGCTAAGTTTTTAGCATGATTGTGGGCCAATTTTTCACACAATAAATATAACCACTCCTGGTCAAATTCAAAGATATAGAACATGGTACTTATCGGACATTAAGGGGAAAAGAGAAGCAGGGAGGGTGAGATTGGGAGGGGATGAGGGAGGGGCTACAGCTGGGATACAAAGTAAAGGAACTGTAATTAATAAAAAAATAAATTAATTAAAAAATGAAAAAAACAGAGAAGTAGGGAGTTAGTGTTTAATGGGCACAGACATTCATTTTGGGAAAATTAAAAACTCTGGGGCTGAGCAGCCACGGCAGTTGCAGAGCAATGGCTGTGAATGACACTGAACTGTACATGTAATGATTAAATGTTAGATTTTACAACATACATTGCTTGCTACATTAAGAACAAAAACATAATAGAATTTCTATGGCAAATTTACAAAGAAGCTCACCCAATGGCGAAACACTTGAGTCTGGTGAACTGAAAATTCCCAACTGCTTACTCCACTTAGATGTGTTTTATGTTTTGTTTTGTTTTGTTTTGTTTTTAATGTTGCTCAAGCCATGAATCACTCTAACAAAACACCTTTAGTGGAAAAAATGGCTCCACTGTTTATGTAAAAATTTTTTTTTGAGACTGAATCAGGACATTGACAAACCATATACTGCCTTCCCAAAGACAAAACAAACCCCAGCCAAAAAATGAATGGATTCTCCAAAGAGAAAAAGGGCCTACACATATGGGGTCAGGGGATCTAGTTAAGATCTGTGTTTTTCAGTATTAAAAAAAAAAAAAGTGCTTCTCTTGTGTTTGGGAAAGTTACTTATGTTTATTGTCTCCAACTCTGAATTTTTCCAATAGTTTATATAGTCTGGTGATTATATTGTACTTGACTTTTATTCAGAAAATTTTTACAATAGACTCTTTGCTAAAAGCATTTTAAGTTAGAATATAATGTGGTTTTTCCAGTAAAATTCTATTAAATTATTATTAGCCAGTGTGACCTTAAGAAAATAGCAAAACCCAACTTCAAAGCAGCCATCTAAAGAGACTGGAGATAGCAATGTTGAAAATATCCCCTTACTGAGACACTTACCCTGTGGCAGAATCTCAAAGCATATTTGAAATTCCTTCCAAACATTTTCTCCTATGCTAGTTAATGAACTACTCAGCAAATTTAACATTATACAATCCTATGTTGACCCCAACCAGAACTAAACAATTTGATCATTTACCTCATTCATAAAATTTGGCTTCCAGAGGTTTCAAGCAATGGCTGAAATGTGACTCAAACTTTAAAGGCTGCACAACTGCCCTAACCCAAGCTGTGCCCAACGATCCTTGCGAGGTAGACCCCAGTCGGCTTCTCATCCCTGCATGAACTACTCACTATGATCAGCCTATAAAAAGGCAAGACTTAGTCAGTTCATTGCCTTAAATGTCTCAACTCGTGGATTTTTGCCTCCATTGCTTTGGGCCTGTGGCAGGGCGTGTGGTAGAGCAAAGCCGTTCACCTCATCACAACCAGCAAGCAAAGAGACAGAGCAAAGATCTCAGGTCTGAATATACTCTTCAAGGTACACCTTGATTGACCTACCTCCTCTAACTGGATCCCACAGCCTAAAGCATCGACCACTTACCAGTCATAATGTCAGCTGGGGATTGAACATTTAACACCGGAACATTTGGGAAACATTAGAGACCCGATCAGTGACATGGTGTGTGGTGTTGACAGCCATAGCCCTTGATAGTATCTCATCCTGACCTTTTCTTCTTTTTCTTGCTTTTCCATTTCCCTGAGTTGTATTTGCTTTTCTTCAGAGTACTCATCAGCACCTGCCACTCACCAATCTCCCTCACTAGGAAATGTAGTTAGAGAGGAGCACAGCCTCTATCCACTTGGCTGTTTCCGTGTTCACAACACTGGAATAAGGTCCGTTGCATAACTAGCCTTTGAATGCACAATGCATGGGCAAAACTAATATTAACAGCACTGTCCTCAAGTATCTTGCCTTGGTTTCATAATTCTAGAGTTTAATGAAAACTCTCACTTTGGGGGCTGGAGAGTTCATTCCGTAGTTAAGATTAGTACCTGGTCATTGAGAGGACCGGCTTCCATTATCAGCACTCAACATGGTTGCTTACCACTCCACGTGATCTAACCACCCTCTTCTGGCCTCTGAGGACAACAGATATGAACACGATGCCTATACAAAGATGCACTCACATAAAATAAACGTGAATAAAACTTTCCTTAAAAGAAAATATTTGTGCAGGGTAGTGGTGGTGCATGCCCAGTACTCAGGAAGCAGACGCAGGTGGATCATAAAGTTTGATGCCAGTCTGGACTATACAGCAAGTTCCAGGGCTACACAGAGAAACACTGTCTCAAAAGAAAGAAAGAAAGAAAGAAAGAAAGAAAGAAAGAAAGAAAGAAAGAAAGAAAGAAAGAAAGAAAGAAAGAAAAGGAAAGTAGAGAGAGAGAGAAAGAGAGAGAAAAAAAAACATGTGAGTGGGCATCCTAAAAAGTCCTTCTCTGAGAAGGAAGAGCCTAGAGAGGAGCTTCTGGGAAATCCTGAGGGAAACTGATCCAGGGCATAGACACAGATGCTCAGCTGAGGATGGACATGTGTAATAAAAAACCCAAGAGAAAGAGCCCAAGAGGCTGTGTTGTCCAAACTGTGGGCCTCTGAGAGCATCATACGCCCCTGCCTTTCTTCTGCTGCATTTTCTGCTCTGTGCTTCTGCTCATCATTTAAGTGTGCATGACAGAAGCCTGTCTTCATCACTACCTGTACTCATTCCTCAAGGATTGATTTTCCAGCTTTGAGACTGAAATAGCTTCCTATATTTGTAATGCTAGTCCCAGTCCTCCTTGAAGTACAGACCCCTGCCTCTAACATTCTAATGAACATCTGTACCAAGGTTCTGACTAGAAATTCAAATAGAACATTTGCTTTTCTCTATGCCCTAAAGTGCCCTTGTCAGCCCTGTCTTAAAATATATGCCACAGTAAGATGATTGTCTGTACTTACCTGCTGTGAGCCCCCTAGTTTAAACTCCCTTGTCTTTTGCTTGTGTTAGCACCCTCCTAATGGCCTCCCAGATGCCTTTTTGGCCTTCATCCTCATCCGTGGGAAACACCCATAAGCATTTCTACAAATCCCATAGTGGAGTTGCCGTGTCTTTGTTGAAAAAGCCTTCACTATCAATGGACAGTCTTATGAAATATCCTCTAAGTGTCTGTAAAATTCTACTTCTCCACCTAGAATGTTTTTTGTTTCTAGTACACTTGTTTCTACTGTCTCTAGGCGAATTGTCCTGGTCCTGGTCTAAAATGGCCTTCTTTTCTTTACCATCTTTCACCCCCTTCTCTTTTCAAGTCTCTCTTTCAAGCACACATATAGACATTCAGTAGCATAAAGAGACCCTCAGTGGCTGCCTTTAGCCAAAGATAATATTGGACCGCGAATATTCTGGCTTTTTTCATGTACATACACAGGTTTAATGCCTTTTCCATATCAACGGAGCGTTTGTGCATAATGGGGAGACTCTTGGCGTTTGAGATGGGACAACAGTACTAGCGTGAACTTTTCCCCTTATGATTTCCAGGGGATTGTTCTTGCCATAGTCTTGTCCATCTCCACATGTTCTCAAAATCTTTATAGTTCTAGTTTCTCTGCTGCTGTAATAAAACACTGAACGAAACCAACTTGGGGAGGAAATGGTTTCTTTCCTTTATTAAAAGTTTATTAGAAATTAGAGTCCACCATTGAGGAAAGCCATGGCAGGAACCTAAAAGCAGAGGTCACTGAGTAACATTGCTTACTGGCTTGCTACTCCTGCCTCACTCGACACGCTTTTTCTATTACCCAGGACCACCTGCTCAGGGGGAGCACTGCCCACAGTGGGATGGGCCCTCCGACAACAATCATTAATCAATCACATGTCTTGATTAACACTTGCCTACAAGCCAATCTGACGTAAGCATTTTCTCAGTTGAGGTTCCCTATTCCCAGATGACTCTACATTCTGCCATTAACAAAAAGTTGACAAAACTAATCAGCATGGTTATTAAGTTGGGAATATTCATCTTTCTTCCAAAGGTATTTTGTGGTACCTCTCTGCCGTGTCTCAATAGCTGCCGTCACTGCTCATGTACTCTGAGTATGTTAAATAAAATGTGCATTGGTTTAATGTAAACACTAAGGGACCAAGACCATCAAACTGATCAAAGAGGCTAGTGTATGGCTTGGGGATACCCTGAATAAGGAGATGATTCACCCTCAGAAAGAAAAGAACAGGAGAGTGTAAGACTAAACCATTACTCAGAATGGTACGGAATTTAAATCTTATTCATAACTTTGTTTTCAAACTTTACTTGCCCACGGGTAACCAAAATGTCAGAAAGCAAAACCTCTTACAAGGGAACATGACTACATTTACTTTCATTTTTTTCACGTTTTACTTTTTTACTTTCATAATTTACTTTCATTCTTATGAACCACTTGTCTCCACAGATGTGTAAGCTCACATTTGTATTCCCGGTGATTACAACAATGCCTGGCACTGAGAAAAATACATAAAGAGGAAATAAACTGTTATTTTGTTGGTCTTCACTTTCTGATGAGGTGAGAATCTGACGTGCTTTTACCAAAAGGTGGAGGGTGTGATCAGTACAGTGAAGAGCCCAAGGAAAGATGGGGTTAAACCTGCCTAGAAAAGCAGGTGCAGGAGGCAGAGCCAAGATAAAGGAATAATTCCAGAAAGACAAGCAGGCAGTTTAACGCAGCCTGCAAGGGTATCGAGCTCTCACACATTCTAAGGCCAAAAGAAGACACCCAGAGTTCTCTGTGGCAAGCCTGTCCCAGGAAGCAAAGATGCAATGCCTGACACAGGAGTAGACGCTGCAATTGGCTGCAGCTGCTGTTCATACTGAGATTTATATGAGGGTAAGGTTGACAGTAGTACTGTGACTACAGTGTTTGCCTATCTTCTCCAACAGGCAGTAAGCATCTAGGAAAAGATGCTATCTGGATGACTGTTAATCCTGGTGCAAAACCTGCGCTTTTGACAAACACATGCAAGAAAGGCAAAAACAAAGCAAACAAACAAAACCTTTCCAAAACAACAACAACAAAAGCCAACCACAACACACACAAACATAAGGCAGAAAGAAATTGGATCTTTGTCATCTTGGCTAATAACTATGGGGATGCAGAAAGAAACAACTAGAATGTCCTGCCCAAATGTGATTGGTGGAAATCTTTCATATGCATTAAATGGCTAATGGCTTTGAAACTGCATCTCCCTGACCTTGGCCTGAATCCTCCAAGCAGCAGATCCATACTCAGATAGGTTCATTTCTCTCACAGAGAGCAGTAAAGATGTAAAGTGTAGATTGCTGACCTCAGGCATTTAAAAAGAGTCATTAGGGGCTGGAGAGATGGCTCAGTGCTTAAGAGCTTTTGCAACTCTTGCAGAAGATCCATTTTCAGTTTCCAAGAGCCACACGGCTGTTCCCAACTGTCTGTAATTCCAATTTCTTCTCCCTCTGGCCTCTGAAGTCAGTAGGCATGCATATGGTGCATATACATACCTGCAGACAGACATTCATACACATCAGACAAAAATAAATAATCCAAATAAATTAAATAAGGAGCCAACCACTTTACTTTCTGCTAGGATAAGATCCTTCAATGTTCTCTAATTGTAAGATCAGTATATTCCTAAAGTGCCTTTAACTTCCCCCAACAAACCCTTAAGCACTATGTTAACTTTAGAAAATGGGTAACTTCATATATTTATATGTAGATAGATTCTTATGTATTTTACTTTCAATCATATTTTCACATAATTTTAAATTAAAATATATTTTCATTTCCTGCCCCCTCTTTTCTCCTTCCAAGCCCCGCCATGAACTTGCTTTGATTTGTTTTAAAATTATAGTCTCTTTTTCTTTAATTGTCATTACATACCTATGAACATATTTTACCCACGCACCCACACACACACACATGTACATGCCTAAGTATATAAATAAAACCTTCTCAATCCATTTAGTGTTAATTATGTATATGAGGGCAGAGCTGCCTGCTTAGTATTAGCTAACTAATTAGGGGTCTCACCCTTGGGGAAGACCATTTCTACTGCCCTCAGCATTTCTTGGTTGCCTATCGTTCTTTGTCTAAGGGTAGACTGCTGTGAGATTTCCCCCTTTCTTATCAGCATGTGTATTGCTGGTGTGCTTCTTAAGGTCTTCTTTAGGTACCCATTTATTGTTGAAAAAGCACACATTGTTTTCAAGTTTAAATTAGGTACAAGGCATTTGGTTGGTAGTTTGAGATGAATTTTAAGTACTTATTTGCTTTAGGGTTATCTTTTCTCAGAACCTTTCTGGGCCTCCTCAGCATGTTGAGTTAATGGTCATTGTGGGGTTTCACTTTGACTTTTTTTTTTCCTTTTATTTCCTATTTAGCACCTCCTCTACTGTGAATAGCAAGAAAAGAGAGTGCATTTGCATGCTGAAGAAGGCAAGTGTGGCCAAAAAGAGCGGCTCATTAAAGTCTGAGGGTGGAAAGAAAAACCACAGCGATGTCTACCTGCGAATAGCTGGTATCTACCTCAGGGTGTGATCAAATGGCTCTGCTTGCCTTCCTGCTGAAGAGCAGAGCAGGGGAGGGAGCGCTCCTGTCCCATGACAATGAAATTGCTAGGTTTTTTCCCCTTTGCTTCCTCTCCCATAACATTGAAATGTTGGGTTGTTTTCTTCCCCCTTTCTTTCTTGTTTCCTTCTAAAGCAAGTGATTTTCTGGGCAATAGAAGACTGTTTTGAATTCATTTCAGTGGCATCTATTAAATGTTATTTTGTGCAAGAGAGCTATCTGCAAGTGGTGGAATGCCTAGGTTCTCTGGTGTGCCCAGGAGAGCACACTTCTATGAATGTTTAGCCAGCTAGAGGTCTTCTTTCTCGATCTCTCTCTCTATAGCTACTTCAACTTTCATTAGAGAACTACCTCTATCTTAGTGTTTCATTGCTGGGAAGAGACACCATGACCAAAGCAACACTTATAAAGGGAAACATTTAATTGGGGCTAGCTTACAGTTCAGAGGTTTAGTCCGTTATCATCATGGCAAGAAGTATGAAGGCACATGGGCAGACATGATCCTGTAGAAGGATCTGAGAGTTCTACATCTGAATGTGCAGGCAGCAGGAAGATACTGAGACACACTTCTTTTAACACTGCACACATAATCCAACAAGGCCACAACTCCTAATGCTGCTACTCTCTATAAGCCTATGGGAGCCATTTTCTTTCAACCCACCAACCTGTATGAAATAAATGGATATAGAGCTAAATATTATTTATTATTAACCCTATAATTATTATGGCAGTATTCTTTAACCTGCTATCATAATCAATAAAACACAGACACGTGTTAGATTTTAAGATAGCCTATTTACCTTGAGCTGAGCAGATATTTCTACCTACACTATCTCAATAAGCTCACCATCCACCTCCCAGTCCTCATCCAATGCCATCTGCCTTAACCATTCTTATCTGGCCAACCTTTCATCCACAATCTCATAAATACTTGCTTATATTTTTCATTTGGGGGTTTTCTTTATCCACACCATTTTTGGAGTCCTTCTTTCCAGCCCACGCGGTTCCTTCTCCATGTTAGCCCATCGTAGCATCCTTTTCCCGCCTCTCTTCCCATCTCTCTGTTTCCCATGATTCTCCTGAACCCAAAGCCTGGGAACCTTAGGCATGCCTACCAGATTGTGCCCTGCCCAGGCTTTAAACGTTTTAATCAACTGATCGGGAATAATGTCTTAAGCAGATTTATACAACAAGGATAAGGCAATAAGCAGATCTTGAGAGCCAGTAATTAGCATCCAAATACAAACATCAGACCAACCCCCAACACCATCACAACCTCCTGCCCACATTTTTCTAAAGCAATCCTGATAACCGTTTTCTTCTCTCCTGCTCAATTACTATGCAATCAACACCAGGTAGTTTCCTGCCACCAAATCTCTAAGTTAGCATTTAGAACATTTACTCTTGTCTGGGACGTGGAGGTGCACACAAGAGGCAGGCAGATCTCTGTGACTTCAAGGCCAGTATGGTCTACGTAGTGAGTTTCAAGACACCCAGGGTTATGTAGAGAGTCTTAAAAGACCAACAACTAAACCAAACCCCGACCCCCAGCAAATTAATCCATATATCCCTTTAGCTTTGGCTGCGTACACATCATCTCAGTCTCACTATTTCCTCTAAATCTGCCTCACACCATACTAAATTAATTCGTCCTTAGGTTGCAGGAAAATGGACTGATCTAAATTAGGCCCCTGGTCAGTGGACTAAAAAAGGGCAGGGAGGAGATGAGGGAGGATGGGAGGGGATTGGGAGGAAATGAGGGAGGGGGTTACAGCTGGGATACAAAGTGAATAAACTGTAAATAATATAAAAAATAAAAAATTGGAAATAAAAAAAAAAATTAGGCCCCTGGTTTGGGGAAGTGCACTGTCAGGCTGGCTACTACGCCTGTGTTTAGTGCGCCATCTACTGACACAGTCTACCAGAGGAAGGAGAGCCCAGTTCTCAGGAAGAGAAAGGCAGCCCAGAGTAGCTTCCAAAGCCTGGCACCCACCAGCTTGTTGATATAACTGTATCTCAGCTTTACTCCCACATGGGGCACAGGTTTCCAATGTCGTGCATATGGATTAGTGAGTTCGTAGAATATGTGAGAATTCAAGAAAAAGGATGAGATTTTTAAGGATCTACTGAGAAAGGCAAAAAGTAAACTGTACAATTATTTCAGAAAGCAGATCTCTAGAAGGGTAAGTTGGCTCCAGTTGAACATATCAACAAGAGACTCTTTTATGAAAAGGGGAAACACAAAGGGGTTGAGAGTCTATTTAAAAAGGACAAGCGCAGGCAGAAAATGAGAGCTAAAGGCAGAACAGCACCTGCGGGACACCCAGTCTGAACTTCGGCCTCACACAATCATTTGTTTAACAACAAGAAATTTATTGAAACATGCCAAGCCCTTGTCGAGCTATAAAATGGGGGATCATCCTATTATCTCCCAGGTGGGTTAAATAGCAGAAAATATGAAAGTACTAAGCCTATGAAGACGTCTGGTAAACTGAAAGCTGTTGTCAGTAGGGGGAAAGAGAAGAAAACAGCAACAAGAAATAAGAGAAGGGACAAGGCACAGCTGGGGTAGTGTGGGACACAGCTGAAAATAATGAAAGTAACAAGAAGCGTAACTGGGAATGAAGCATTGATCAACTTTACAGTTTGGACTGAAATCGGCTCTGACCTTAATGTATTCACAAGGGTACACAGGGAGCGGACAAGAAACCTTGCTGCTTGGCACTCTGTGCATTCTGAGAGTGCTCCATAAGAGTGCTCCATAAGAGTGCTCCACCCAACACCACCTACAGGAATTTCCTCAACTCTGTGCTCAGAGCTTTATGTGCTGGGAAAGCACATGTTGCTGATTGGGGGATGTGGCTAGGGATGGGGATTTTACCCACTGAGAGAAGCCATTTATACAGCTTACTTCACAAGGTTTTGGTGTACCTGAGCCTGCCACTGATGGTGACAGTTAATACTGAAGAGATTGAAAGAAATTCCCATATAACCCAAGACGCCTTCCTTTCTCACCTAAAGCTGAGTCCTCATAGCAGACCCAGAAGGTGCAAGCCAAAAGCCGCCATCATCTCTCCTGTATGCCCTGATACAGGTATTTCTTTGTATGTGTGCACATATATCTGTGTTATGTGTGTATATACATGTTCATATATATGTTCACACGTAGCAGGAAGTGCAGCTCAAATGATGACATCAGTCATATTCCTCAATCACTTTCCACCTTATTTATTTAATGTGTATGAATGCACACCACACATATATATGTATTGTGTGTGTGTGTGTGTGTGTGTGTGTGTGTGTGTGTGCACCTGGTGGTGACTTTAGGAGTCAGAAAGGTCCAGATTGCCTAGAACTGTAGCTATGGATAGGTGTGAGCCACCATGTGGTGCTGGTAATCGAACCCAAGTTCTCTGCAAGAGCAACTGATGCTCTTAACCAGTGAGTCTGTCCAGCCCCTCTACCTTACTTTTTTGAGACAGGGTCTCTCACCGAATCTGGAGCTTGTTGATTCAGCTAGGCTGGCTACCCAGTGAGCTCCAGGAATCAGCCTGTCTCTGCTCCTTGCTTCCAGTGGTGTGGTGACAACTTAAGTGCCCAGTTTTTATGTGAGTGATGAGAATCTGAACTCAGGTCCCCAGGCTTGAGAAGCAAAGTCTTTACCAGCTGAGCCATCTTCCCAGCCACTCACACAACTGCTTTTGGGGACTGCCTAAAGGACTTCAGATTCCTAAAGCATCTGGAGAGCTGAATATTGTAACACACACACACACACACACACACACACACACGCAGGCACGCACACACCATCTCCAGAGAAGCAGGGAGCCAGAATGCCCATTCCCTGATGTAATGTCCAACTGCAGTCTCAGGAGACAGCAGCCTTTGCCTGCATTGCTAACCTTTTACCAGCTTCCACCCATCCCAAGGAGAACTAAGGACCAAGAACACAGTAACATGAGCCCCAATTACCATAATATAAAAACAACTTAGTCATGTTTTCCATGGGCTTTTCCAACCCCACACTCAAAGCATAAAGCAGGCATAAAGAGATAAAAATACATGCATGGAACTATAAATAGATGCATACTGTCTGGGTCTGCAATGCCAATTTCTGTGGCCCAAATGAGCAGCTGTGTCTAAGAAAACAAGTCCGATGGAAAAATCTGAGGATTTTCCCCTTTCACACCATAGTGTGAGAATCCATAGGGAGGGAAGCTGCCCCACAGGTGTAGAAAGGGTTAAAGTCCTCAGTCATCCTATTCTGAAGTGATTTATGATGATGGGTAGAGTTTCAAAACTTTTCCCAGCCCAAGCGAAGCCTTTTCCTTCCTCACCAGGTTCACTGACTCTACTGAAATGGGAAGGAGGCGGGTTTTGCTGATCTGTTAAATTCTTAGTGAAGTTTTTGTGATTTCCAGTGGCTGCTGTTGTTTGAGTTTGGTTTGGAGCAAACCTAAGGTAGCCGTGACATTTCTGGGGTGGAATCCAAATGAGGAAGAAGACATAGAAAGACAAGGAAAAAGAGGAGAAAAAAGGTGGGGAGAAATAAAGGGAGGTGAGACCGAAGGGAAAGGGAGAAATTGTCCTTTTTTTTTTTCACATTCACATTCCTCTGTTTTCCCTCAGCCTGGAAAACATATTAATCCCAGTGCTTTCACGCCCGGAAACAAAGGGACTCAGCCAGACTTCAGGGAAAGGGTGATAAGAAAGATCTTGGAACTCCTCAGAGGGGAAGATTCAGAAATCTCTAGGAATTCACTTTAAGGAAAATCCCTGTGGCAGCAAAGGACCAACACACACAGACCCAGGAGAAACTGCAGACAAATGGAGATACGAACGGTCCCAAGGACAGCAACTTTCACCTCATCCCGCTGGACCAGAAGGTAAAAAGACACAGTCAGAAAGAAAAGGAATCAGCTCAGGCTGGGCTCCCTGGAGCTGCTTCGCAAACACGAGCTGCAGCACAGCCCTTTTGTATTGCTCACCCTCCACAAGGAGACAGGGGGCTGGAAGGAGCCGATTTCATCTAGGAAACTGTCCGAGTTTCTTTGGAAAGCCTCTGCACCCCATCTCCATGAACCACAATGTAAGTGTGCGGTCTCTGCTCTCTGCTATTTGTTTTCTTGTTGCTTGTCTGAAGAAACGAGGTGTGGATGTTGTTATGATTGCAATGCTTGGTTTACACGGTGCCTGGTGCGTCCCGGAGCATGGCTGAGGCAGAACCAGCGTGCTGTTGCCCGTGAGGCAAAGTTGGATTTCCTGCTTAATGACCAGGCACTGACACAGCTTGAAAGGAGCTCTCAGCCTACTTTCTGTCTTCTGCTCTCCCTCCTTTTCCTTCTTTAGCTACTGCTCCCTCCCCCCCAGCTCCCGCCCCTTGGCCAAAATAGATAATGCACAGTTCTGTTTGCAATTAATTATTTTTTCTTTTTTTTCTTTCTTCCCATTTTATTTTTATTTTCACTTATTTATTTTCCTTATTATGACCCCTTTGCATCCCCAAGTGGATAACACAATGATGTGGAAAATGGGACCCCGTTTCACCATGCTGTTTGTCATGTGGCTGGTGTGTGGATCAGAATCTCATTCCCCTGCCTTGGAGAGAGACAGCCACACAGGGCGGAAAGTAGCTTTGGCTTCTCCAAGCAGCAGTAGGTCAGCTCGTTATCTGAGGCATGCTGGGCAGTCTGGTGGAATTGAGAAATCCGCTCAGGAAGAACCAAATCCTCAGCCTCTACAGAGGAGGAAGAGCATACCCGTGTTGAGATTAGCTCCCCCGACAGCGAGGCCAGCCTCCTCAGGTATCAGACCTGAGTCCAGACCGATAGCTAGGAGCTCCCCGCGTGAGATGGTCCGAGATGAGGGGTCCTCCGCTCGGTCGAGAATGTTGCGTTTCCCCTCTGGGTCCAGCTCTCCCAATATCCTGGCCAGCTTTGCGGGAAAGAACAGGGTGTGGGTCATCTCAGCCCCTCACGCCTCAGAAGGCTACTACCGCCTCATGATGAGCCTCTTGAAGGACGACGTGTATTGTGAGCTGGCTGAAAGGCACATCCAACAGATCGTGCTGTTCCACCAGACAGGAGAGGAAGGGGGCAAGGTACGGAGGATCACCAGTGAGGGCCAGATCCTGGAGCAGCCTCTGGACCCCAGTCTCATCCCAAAGCTGATGAGCTTCCTGAAACTGGAAAAGGGCAAGTTCAGCATGGTGCTATTAAAGAAGACTCTGCAGGTGGAAGAGCGCTACCCTTACCCGGTCAGGCTGGAAGCCATGTATGAGGTCATTGATCAAGGCCCCATCCGCAGAATTGAGAAGATCAGGCAGAAGGGTTTTGTCCAAAAGTGTAAGGCCTCGGGCTTAGAGGGTCGTGTGGTCCAGGAAGGGAACAATGGCGGCGGAGGAGCAGGAAGCACAGGCCTGGGTAGTGAGAAGAGGAAAGAGGACCCAAGGAGAGCACAAGTCCACCCCACCAGAGAGCCTCAGAGAAAGCTGGCCACCACCAAGGCAGCCACTCCCCAACCTCCCCCAACTGCGAGGCCTACCACCTTTCCTCCTGCTCCAGTCACGACAGCCACTCGGGCCACATCCCGGGTGGTGACAGTAGCTGCAAGATCTACAACCACGACCGCCTATCCAGCCACCCAGAGGCCCTGGGCATCCCGGTTGAATCCCTTCTCAGTCTCCCACAGACCCTCTGCAACAGCTGAGGTGACCACTGCCAGGGGCCCCTCAGTCTCAGAGCAGCTCTACCCTCGGAAGGAGCAACAGAGAGAGAAGCCACAGGCCACTAGAAGGCCCGGCAAAGCCACCAACTATGGGAGTATCACCACCGTGCCACCTACCACCCTCTGGGAGGCTAGCACAAGAGTTGTGGGCACCAGCCGTTTCCGTGACAACCGGACAGACAGACGAGAACATGGCCCTCAGGAACCAAATGTGGTGCCAGGTCCTCACAAGCCAGCAAAGGGGAAGCTGCCCAAAAAGAAGGACAAAATTCTCAGCAATGAGTATGAAGCTAAGTATGACCTCAGTCGGCCCACCACCTCTCTCCGGGAGGAGGAGCTGCAGGTGGACAACATTCCCTCCCAGAATGCCAAGGAGTCGAAAAAGCATGAAAAGCTCGAGAAACCTGAGAAGGAGAAGAAAAAAAAAGGAAAGAGTGTGAAACCAGGCAAGTTACTCAAGAGTGAAAAGCAACTGAAGAAAGCTGAAAAAAAGAGCAAGCAGGAGAAAGAAAAGAATAAGAAGAAAAAGGGAAAGACAGAGCAGGATGGTTATCAGAAACCCACCGCGAAGCATCTCACTCCAAGCCCCAAGAAGTCAGTGACAGACCTGCTGGGATCTTTCGAAGGCAAACGAAGACTCCTCGTAAGTAACTTCTTTGCCACTTTCCCCTGTTTTCTATGGTTGGGGCATTGATGTGTTTGTTGTGTGTTTTAAAATCGCATCTTGGGAAACAGAACGGGTCTGAGCCTGACTCTCAATGAAGAAGGTTGGGAGCAGGGTGTAGGGCTCATGCCTTTAATGCTAGCACTTGGGAGGCAGGGGCAGATGGATTTCTGTGAGTGAAGATCAGTCTGGTCTACGTGGTAAGCTGGTGGCTGTGAAACTCAGAGACACTTTTAAAACTGGTGGGCAAAATATCTTCTCTCCAGGAAGGCTACCTCCTCCATCACTGTTCCAATTATTTAAAAAAAAAAAAAAAAAAAAAGAGCAGAAAGAATCCCAGGATGGCATGCGGACTGAGTTATTTGCTCTGCTTTCTCGTGCCCCAGAGGTGTGTACGAATTCGTAGTCACATGTCAGTTTCTCCTGAGGCTGTTTTGGAAATGGGTGTGTGTGCCCATGTTGGGGAAAGGAGATATTCAATCCTTACTCTGGTAGTCGGAGTACCACTAGTGTTGAGTATGTGGTCATTCATTTTAGGAACCTTCTCTTTGGGCATTACTTGCCACTATCTGTAAAATGGTAAAAGGATCTAGATAAATTGAAAGAAAGCTTTGAGCAGGAACAAGCCAATCCTAAATGGAAGGTCTTTCCTCATCAAGGACAGAACAATGACTCCTCTTGTCTATGACACCTTCTGCATGGACCCATGTTTCAGAACTCCTCCAAGATTCTGGCCCTAACCCTGGCTTCTTTACAGCACAATATTAGTCCAGGCAGCCAAGGAAAAGTTTAATATGTTACACAAAATACATAGTAAAAAAAAACAGGAAGTTCATATCGGGTGAAGCTTTTCCTAGATGCTGGTTTGGGGAACCATGGCAAGCCATTGTGACCATGCCCATTCTCCCAAACACAGCCGTTGACTCCTAGCTGCATCCATCTTGCAATCCGACAGGTACTCCTTTCTAGGGCATTTCCCAAGAGTCCTTTAGTTTGTCCAAAGTGATCTAAATTTGACCTGAGCAGGGAGACTCTGGTGACCACGTATCTTCTGTGGTTTGAAAAAATTTAAATGAACATTAAAAATGTTAACCAGGGCAAATACCTTTGTGGAATTTGTTCTGGGTGGAGCATGTCCTGGATTTTCTTTTCGTTTCTATCAATAGTGATGTTAGAGATTAAAAGAAAACCTAAGCTCTGGGAGAAAGAGAGAGAGAGGAGAGAGAGAGAGAGAGCGAGAGAGAGAGAGACTCCCTTTGGTACTTTCTGTAGGTTGATGGCATTTTAAATCAGAGTTTTCAAGTGACTGTACAAAGTTAGGTAATCAGATGATAGGCTATTTGTTAAAGTCATTTAACAGCTGCTTGTATATTACCAGAATCCATGAACTGAAATGGAAATGTTCCAGTTAGTGCCATAAGAATCACTGATTTCAAAGCACAACTCTAGTTGGTTGGTACCTGCATGTTTTCTCCTAGATCCTTGGAGCCAATGTTTCTTGGGGGCATTGGAAAGCAGAACTTTTTGGCTGCTTTGCTCTCTGAGTACCTGGGACTTTGCCTAGCCCACTAGAGTATTCCCTCACTCAATTCTGTCCATTTAGCCAACAAGGCAGGCAGAGTGCTCCTCATGGCTAGATTTTAAAGACAGAAAGAAGTAATCAAGGGTGTAATGTCAGGATTGTAATTGTGCACCAGCCTGACAAATACTCTCATTGCCCCAAGCGGGTAAGTCAAAAGAATGGGGTTTTCAAACTCCATCTCCATGTTAGCTGAACCTTAGGCCTGTTCTCTGTTTCCTGGCCTGTTCCTTGCTCTCTCTGTTAGAGTTGGAGTGTCCAGCTGGGGCTTCTCTGCTTTTAACAGTATGCCTGGTCATAAATTGTTATCAAATGAAACTCAGAGGCCAGCTTCTGCTGATGTCACACGAGGCAAAACCGAAACCAGCTGGGATTGCTTCCGCCTATGTTGGCTCTTTGGAGCTAGCCAGAGAATCAGGTTTGTTATTAGAAAGAAAATCCCATCAGGATACAGTTCAGTCTGTTAGTCCTGTGTGGGACTAGCTGATCGTATCACCAGTGTGTTTTCTGAAGCTCTAAGGATGAATGAAGAAAGGCTGGGGTGGAGAGGACGAGACGGAGCTACCACGATGTCAAAACAAAGCTTCTGGGTGAAAGGCGTGACTGGAACATTCATCCCTTTCCACTCACTTTTTCCATCGAACTCAGCTGATGTTATTCAGGAAGTGTGGTGATGCAATTAGCATTCATTAAGGCTTGGCAGTCTTGAGCTGTTAAAGTATGGCAGAGAACGTTTACTTCTCTCTACCCTCGACTTAGCCTGGTGTTCTGAATGTGTGAGGGGGCTGCATTCCAAGAAATGGTATGGACTTTCTGGATCATTTCTCCAGTTTTTTCAGTAACTGGATCCCTGACTTTATTGTAAAACCCCTGGTGCTTTGTGCTCATTCATACCATTCTTTCAATGTGAAACATCCCATAGCTGCTACTTAACCAATTACTTAAGGAAACCCTAGCAGCAACCGTGTAAGTTGTGGTTGAGCAAATGGCTTCTTCAAGGCCACTAAGTGCATTGCAGATAGATCCAGGTGTCCTCCTCTTAGGCCAGAGCTCAATTCTTTAAGCTCCCTGCCTCTCAGTTTGTTAAAAAAAAGAGCAGACTCTACAGGTAAGACTGTCTGTTGAAAAAGTGTGGTTTATTTCTCACAATTCCTACAAGGAATGATTTATTAACCCCTTGCCCCGTTGAGAAAACAGAGTTTTTGACTGCTTGAGATGTTCACCAAAGGCATGTGGCTATTATGTAATAAAGACCACAAGCCCCACATACAGTCGATAAATAATACATACTTTAAACACTTCGTTTTGGTCTTTGAGCTTTTGAGACAAGAGAAGAAACAGTCACATTTTGTAGTAAGTGCAAATGTGGAGCTATTGCCTTTACTACACAACTTGACTCTTGCGATCCAGGCAGGTGGTGAAGAACTGTTGACTGAATCCATTTTCCTATTCCTTTACACTGCTCGATGTCCATTTGGGGTTGGCCACAGAGTGGTGGACTGCTGTTTATCACTGAAACGTTGGTCTTTGTGGAGGATAACTAATAGACAGTTGTTATTTGGTGGCTCTGAGATTCACCTACTTGTCAGCTCATAGGGAGCTTTGATACGCTGAACTGCATGAATTCAAGCTCGGGTCTCCGCTTTTTTGGCCATGGATTCTCCTATAATCTAAGTTGGCTAATATTTTCAACACTGTTGGAAAGACCTGGGTATTGAGATGACAATCTACTGATGTGGTTTAGTTTTAGAAATGGAATTAAGGTTCTGTTTTACAAGGCAGAAAGTTGGTTTATGGAATTCTTTTAAGATCTAATGTTTGGAGCCTAACATAGTGTTTAGACTAAGAAGGGACTTAAAAATACTTCAAAACTTCCCCAGTGTCTTCTGATTCCTGTTTGTTCCCCTTACTTATACAACCAGGCTTTGTTCTCCTCTGTGATTCATTGGCTCAACATACCATTGGAACAGAAACACAAATACGATCACAGCACACTGTAAATTCATGACACATGCCCTGAGTTACGGCCATCAAGCTTGCAAGAGGCCAAACAACACGAGTGGTCTCTGAGGAGTGTTACGGTGCTCTTTCTAGGAAGAGAAAACTGAAAACAGTTTCCACTTTAAGCACTGTAGGAAATGCTGCCAAGCTAGAAAATGGAGGCGACAGAGATGTCAACACTGTCAACACACAGGGACAAGCTTTGACGCGTCAGGCGATCAGCTGCTCCCCTTTTCCTGTGCAAACTCCATTGGCAGATTGAGCGTAAGGAGAAGGTTGCTTTTTTTTTTAATCTAGCTTATGGGCTCTGTCTAGATTGTCACAGTCAGGGATCCCCATGTTTCTGAGTTTCCCCTGCCCCTTATATGGATGGACTGATCTCTGTAAGCTTGAGAAATGTGGGCATGCCAGTATAGATCACTGGACAGGGACACAGTGTGAGACCTCAGGGCCTTAAGGAACTTGATGCTTGATGTCAATTATATATATGTCCACACACACACACGCACACACACACACACATAAGTGATACAAAATTCCACTTGAGCTGTGAAGGCAACTAGAACTGTAATTAAAAGCAGCAAGAGTGTGAGATATGATAGTAGGAGGGTGTAGGAGGCTGGAGAATACGGACAAACATAGAAAGTAGAAGAGTGGGTGAACTAGTCAAAGTTAGCAGACACGTGGGTGCTTGGACACTTTATGCAGTTCGCACGGAGGTTTGTCCATGGCAAAGATAACAAAGGTGAGAGGCAGCAGGGGCTGAGCTAAGACAAACATATCAGGTCTTTGATGGTGGACAACACCTTTTCCTCTGTGCCTCTCTGCCTAAAGTTATTTTTATTTATTTTTAATTAATTTATTTTTATTGATTATAGTTCATTCACTTTGTATCCCAGCTATAGCCCTCTCCCTCACCCCCTCCCAACCCCACCCTCTCTCCCTCATCTCCTCCCATGCCCCTTCCCAAGTCCATCGATGGAGAGGTCCTCCTCCCCTTCCCTCTGACCCTAGCCTATCATGTCTCATCAGGACTGACTGAATTGTCTTCCTCTGTGGCCTGGTAAGGCTGCTCTCCCCTCAGGGGAAGGTGATCAAAGAGCCAGCCACTGAGTTCATGTCAGAGACAGTCCCTATTCCCCTTACTAGAGAACCCACTTGGACACTGAGCTGCTTTGAGTTACATCAGTGCAGGAGTTCTAGGTTATCTCCATACATGGTCCTTGTTTGGAGTATCAGTCTCAGAAAAGACCCCTTTGCCCAGATTTTCTGTTAATCTCCTTGTGGAGCTGCTGAACCTGCCAGGTCTTTCTATCTCCCACTTCTTTCATAAGATTCCCTGCACTCTGTCCAAAGTTTGACTATGAGTCCCAGCATCTGCTTTGATACCTTGCTGGGTAGAATCTTTCAGAGACCCT
>CM053753.1:64016655-64054430 GCA_028658305.1 Pachyuromys duprasi
ATCTATCTATCTATTTATCATCTATCTATCTATCCACCTATCTATTTGTCATATATCAAGTAAAGCCAGGAAAATTCTGGCTTAAGATGTCATGATTTTAAAACAAAGATAGGAAAGTACTCTTTCTCTCTCTCTCTTTTTAAGTCAGAAAGGTGGAGCAAAATGAGAAAAGTATTACATGATTGGGGATAATCAAAGGGGGATAATCTCTTGGTTCCTGTGTCCCCTTGCCTGTGAGTAGTACCAGTCAACATGCCTACAGGCCTTATGCTATGGGTGATTCATCATACATGCTGATCTATGAGACCCCTAGATGCTGGCAACCCTGAAGAGGGAATTAGCTAGCATTAGAAACTGTTAGGCTAAGTAAAAAGCCACTGAAAATATGGATTGAACTTCACCCAAATCCTTTTGGAGAGCAGAAGAATTTGGCTGAACTGTAGAGTTTTCGCAATTTTTCAAGTTGCTGATGTGTATGAGGTTCACAAGGCACAGCTCAGCCTCGGGCAGCTGAGATGTAATTTGCAGCAGTTCCCATGAGAGTGTTGCTGGATTCACTGATTAGTCAAGTCTCACACTCAGGAGGCTTGGACCAGAGGCACTGGTTTCTTTTACAATTCTTTTGTCTATAAAACTTTCCATGTGAAAAGTGTGTGTGCGTGTATGTGTGTGTGTGTATGTGTGATATTTTGGTTATATTTTTACCCCCTCTTATACACCTCCATCTCCAACTGACACCCTTCTTCCTGTAAAAAGTTTTATTTTTTAAAAAATCTTTTCTTAGTTTACTGCTTTTATTGTTTGGTTATTAGTAGAGTTCTTTATATTCATTCTTTATATTTTGTAACCACCTGTATTTTTCATAAGATACATTTCTTCTGAAAAGATATGAAAATATTTTCTCAACTAATTAACATTTACACAAAATAATATAGCACAGCTCAGATTTTTCTGATTTAGGATCTTGGTACAAATGACACGTCTGTCCTAATTATGATGTCAATTCGATTTGCGTAAAGACTAGTTTTCTAGACTATTCACTTTCACTCATGACAGCAACTGCTACCCTGTGATCTATTGTCTTAACAAATCTTTTAGTGTAAAATACAGTGGTCTAAGCATAGGTGTAATGTTACACAGAACTCTAGAACTTAGCTACACATTTTCAGCAATGCCTTCTCTTTCATTAGCTCACCATACCCTGAAGTGGCTGCAAACATCCTTTCAAGTACCTCAACATAAGCCATCATGTGCCAGTAACTGATTTGCTAACTCTATCCCCCTGCTGTGTGTATGTTTGGGGGAGAAAATAATGTCCTTAATCAACAATAGCAGCTAGACATGGTGACACACACCTTGGGAGGCAGAGGCAGACATATCTTTGTGAGTCTGAGAGCAGTTTGGTCTACATAATGATACTCTGCTTCAACAAGAATCAAATAAACCAAAGAAACAAAGTAAGTAGCTCTGGAGACCAGCAGGTCCACACCCAGAGTTACAATTTATTTGTTATGTGAGCTTAGGCAGGTTAAATCTTAACTCATATTTTTGATTGTGAGCCTAGCCTTTAACAGTTGGACCATCTCTCCAGACCAATTCTTAAGTCTTAAAAGAAATGGAATCTACTTCACAGGCTCGGTATACACATCCCTGCTGATAAGGGGCATTATTACTGTGGCCATCCTTATCATCACCGTTGGATCTGGTGATCAGTGTGGTTTTGATCCAAGTAGTCTGGAGATCAAATGGGCTGTCACAGTGGTCACCAGGAAAACAATTGCTATTGCTTCCTGCTAGTTATAAAATGCTGACTTGCCCTTTCAGGTCAGATTGCATTAGTACTCTTGATGATAAATGAGAAGCCCAAGAGACTAACAATGTAAAGGCGGATTTCGTGGTTAACAGCGACTCAAACCATTTGTTCCCCAGAGTTTCACACAGTAGCTTGAGCCAGCGGGCTTCATGATGCTCCAGATGTGTAGAGAGGAAATGGGCATTCAGCCCAGCACCGACTGGTGCTGGCAGGTGATGAGAGCCCTCCCCAGCCAGGTGTTCTCAGTGCCAAATGTGCCACCTCCCGACCCCTCTCATTCCGAACTTCAGAGGAGTTTGGAAAAGTCATTACGTCTTCTACTTCAGTCTTGTATAGTCACATTATAAGCATCTGGAAATGCCTTGAAAATTTTTAGCATTATTCTGGTTTTTTTTTTTTTTAGAAATCTGGATTGAATACGAACTGTAGGGGGTGTGGTTTTGTTTTTTGTGTTTTTTTGTTTGTTTCCCTGACTTATTGGAAGTCAGGTCTGGCAGTTTGCATCCGTGTCTCACAGACTGACAGTGGTGGCCTGATTTGGAGTGGGGGGAGCATTTTTTTCTCCCTCACCTAATTCCTGGAAGGCCCTTCACTCCCTGTGTTATGTTCCAGGTTACCCATATGAGAAAGGCTTGTACGTCTTTTCCGCCAAGACTGGGAGTCAGTTATGGGAAAATAAAACTTGGCGTGAGCCATAGTCTCTGTGAACCAAATCCCTGCTCTGTCTGCTTTTCAGCTGGAGATCTGTCCAGTGGCGTTACTTCTCCTTAAATAGGAAGCAAGTACTCTGCATTTCTCCGGAGTTTTACTGGGCCTTGACCACAGACACTGACAACCAGACACAGTGTGTGTGTGTGTGTGTGTGTGTGTGTGTGTTATGTGCACATGCCTCACCTTATCCCAGGAGGACTAACATTCAGAAGCCAGTGGAAGACACTTGATGTTTTCCTCTATCACTGGTCATTTTATTCTTTTGAGACAGGTTCTCTTGCAGAACCTGAAGCACCCTGTTTCCACTAGAGGTCCCAACATCTGCTGGTTTTGATCTACTAATGCTGGTGTGTTACATGAGTGCTTGGGATTTGAACTTGGATCTTCATGCTTGCCAAGCAAGTGTCTAACCCACTGGGCTATCTCCCCAGCTCTGGTACCTTTTTTTCTGAAGAAATCAAATTTGTATCATTCTAGTTTTGGAAATTGAGCTATTTTATCTTTATGTAACTTTTGAAATTGATACATTTTATACTCTTTATATAAGAAGTTATGCATAGATGGTTCTTCAGTCTGTGCCTGATCCTTCTATCCTATTACTTCCTGCTCTCTTCAGGCAACCATATGTATGATTCTTTGCTCATTTGTGCTTCTTTATGCATGAGCAAATAAGTACAAATATCTATTTTCTATTTGTTATACATAAGTTTGAATTTGATATACAACACACATATATGTAGACATACACATATATGTGTGTGTGTGTGTATAGAGACACAGAGAGAGAGAATTACTAAGTTGCTGCCATCCTCCTGCCTCAGCTTCCTGGGATTCTAGATTTGCACTGTTAATGTATTGAGAGGGACCATAGTTACAATAATCGAAGATACAGAGCTGGAGCACAGTGTAAGGACACAGTCTTAATAGTAATACTAGTTAAGATACACTGGGTCCATAACATTAATGGCCTTACGTGCTGTGATAAGAAGTCAGGTTTTCTTCTGTGAAACAGTGGCTTTTTGTTCTCTGAGTGCATTAGAGTCAGCTAGGAAACCTGTTAAAATGCAGCTCACTGGCTTTACTTTGAGTGATTCTAAATTGTTTGGTCTGGATCCAAAGATTGTCATGGTAAGTTTCCAGTAACTGTGATGAAAGTAGGCAATAAATTCTACTCTTTAAAAAAACAGCTGGTGAAGCTAGGGAAGTGCTGAAGCGATAGTGGAAGGTGAAATGGTCCTGGTATTTGTTGAATGGCTTTAGAGATGAAAAGAGCAGCCCTTGTCCCAGGGAAATAATGGTGTTCACATGATATAAACATGAGAGAACATGGCCTGTGAACACAGATTCAGGTCATCTTGAATGGCTTGCTCTAGTGTGGGAGAGGTTATGTGAGCTTTCATAGTGATAGAGCAAAAAGAAAACTCATAAATCAATGTACTTGTCAAATACATTGGTGGGAGATCAGGTTCGTGAGGTACAGTAAGCACATCAGGGCAATCTCTTCTACAGGTTTCAGATGACGAGTGTGTGTGTGTCTGAATCTGTGTGTATGGATATGTCTGCATGTTTACATGTGTGTGCCTGTGTGTGTGTGATCCTATGTGTGCCATAGGTGTAGTGATAGGAAGTTGATGTTAGATTTATTTCTTAATCATTCTCCAGCCAATTTTTTTTTTCTTTCTAAGACAAGGTTTCACTGTGTAGCCCAAGCTGGCCTGGAACTACATAGGCAGACCAGGCCAGCCTCAAACTCACAGAAACCCACTTGCTTTGTCTCCAGAGTGCTTGGAATAAAGGTGTGCATCTCCATACCTGACCTCTCTACCACATTTTTAAGACATAGTTTGTCACTGAACTTGAAGCTTGCTGATTGGCTAAGCTGGCTAGCTAGTACATGCCCATACTCAGCTTTTTATGTGGGGTTAGAGATCCAAATTCAGGTCCTTCTGCTTGCGTGGCAAGCACTGTACCAAATGAGTCATCTCCTCAGGCCCAGATGTTATCTTTTAACATTCATAGCTTTAGGGTTGGTGGAAGCCGGAGATCTGCTGAGTAACACATTCCAACAGTTTTACTAGCGGTCACAAAGATGTTAGGTCAAAGACATGGTTTGCAGGAGAGTGGACATTAACATAACTAAAGATAGCCTAAGATAATTTTGTCTCTTAATCTACAAGAGTCCATTTTTCCAAATTTACAACGGTCTAGTCAGTCAGTCAGTCAGTCAGTCAGTCAGTCTGTACCCTCTCTAGTGCAGAGGCAGCATCCTTTCAGTTCCCAGCTTGAACTTCTGGGAAGGTGAGAAGGAAAAAATCATGGATGCCATAATGAGGAAGTAGTCATGGGTGGGGGTGTGGGGGGAGTCGCCCATAACTCCAGGCTTACAGTTGTTTAATAGCTTATAATTAAAGCTAAATTTTAAGGTTCCGCTGGGCTGTGTACAGTCAAATACATGAGAAAACTAACACACTTGCTTTGGGGGTTGGGGTTCCCAAAGGATGAGGAGCCAGGCAAACATCCCATTTCTAGGCTGATTGTAATCGTGTGGAAGACAGTTCCCTCATCTGGCTGACCCTTTCCTTGATAATCTTAGTCCGGATCTCACAGAATGGACATGAATCTGTGACTCATGCTAGCTGGATCAGGAGAATGTTAACAGTTTTTAGGACTTCTTTAAGGAATGTCTGCTCATAAGTACTCCATGAGGGCTGGCATGCTCAGGTGGAAGTGGGTAAACTTCAAAATCTGTACCTTCTGTGTTGCTTCCCACACTGAAGAGTATTATTAGCCCAGCGAGGTCTTCGCCAGATGTGGAGGATTGCGGAGACCTGTTCCTAGATGAGGCAGCCGCACACAGGAGCTGGCCTCATACACTGCTTCTCTCAGAATTTGGCCGGGAGTAGATTCTTCCCTGCTGTACACTTGCCTCCATCCTCCTTGGATCCGGTGCTGATCAGAGCCTTCATTGTTTTTGTTTCCCTTTGGCAGAGTTTTCCTCCTCAGGCAAAACATGTAGACATTTCAGTATCCCAAGAGTGCAAAATGTTTTATTTCTAATGTTTGGCTGAATTACTTCTGAAAACATCTTGCTTGAGAAGACAAACCAGACTGTGAAATGAGCTTCTTGCTGTTTAGAACAAGTTTATCTTAGGTCTTGAACCAGGGTCCTCTTGACCAATGAGGGGTTTGTGTAGCACAGAGGGAGCTATGGAGGAATAAGTCGTGTTGCCTGAGTCCTGCCGCCATTTTGCTTCTAGCTATCGGTGTGCTTGAGCATGTCAATCCTCTCCCCCTCCCCCCGCCCCAGAATCTGTTACAGGCTGTACTCTCTCAGAGAGACCCCATAACCCTCTGAATTTTGAATGTAAGGAGGTTAGTCGACAATTAACTGTTTTCCTCTATTCCTATGAGCAAAAGGAATGCAAGGATGGACAAAGGGTTAATTTTGAACTCTAATGTGATTGACACTTGGGGCTGTCAGTTTTGAGGTGAGCAGGATGGCTTTTATATATATATTATCCTTGCCCAACCTTGCACTCATCATTGTACAAGAACAAGATCAGGCCAATAAGATGGCTCAAGGCACAAGGCCACCACTCAAAGCATGGTGACCTGAGTTAAATCCCTGGGGCCTGTGTAAAGGTGGAAACAGACAACAGGTTGCACAAACTTGTCCTCTGATCTCTGAATATGCACCATGGCATAAGTACCCACTCGCTGAATTCATGGACACATACAATAATAATAACAACAACAATAATAGATATATTTTCAAAAAGAGTTCAAGTCCATCTTTATCTACAGAGTGAATTCAAGACCAACCTGGGATATATGAGATCCTATTTTAAAAACAAGCAAAATAAAACAACAACAACAAAAAAAAAAACGCTCAAAATTATAATTCCTAGATGAAGATAAACCATTTGTAAAGACTTAGAATATTAACTGTAAATTTTTATTTTATTTTTCATAGGTTTATTTTTATTTTTCATACTTTTATTAACATATTAACTATGTATAATAATGAATTTTATAGACACATTTCACACATGTACACAATATATTTGATCATTTTAGTACTGTATCCATTTCTTGATCTCTTCCCATTCTCACTTAATTTTTTTCAAATAGAATAATCACACCAATCAAAGTAACAGTTTGACTATAATTATCTTCTTATCAGGAAGGTAATGGATATTATGTTCAGCTTTAATCTCTTATTTGCAAAACAGTCTATAGTATTGCTCACTGGGTGTCTGTGTTGATAATTGAGACCCTTTGTGCTAATATTTATGTTGTCAGGCATTCACTAGTGGAAGGTGAAATGGTCCTGGTATTTGTTGAATGGCTTTAGAGATAAAAAGAGCATTCGTCCTTAATAGGAGGAATTATTTAGCAGATACAATTTTAGGCAAAGATGAAGAAAACTCTAATCTATTTTAAAGAGGAAGTAAACATAGACACTTTTTAAGCTATCATGGGGTTGTATCCTGACAAACCTACTGTGACCACATTTAGGGCCTGCAAAATGGCACAGCAGATTGAGGTTCTTGTATGAAGACTGTGTGATGTGAATTCAGTTCCTCAAGCCCACAGGTGGCAGGAGAGCACTGACTCTTGTGCCAACTAACTTCCTAGAGTTGTCACCTACACCCATTCTGTGGCATGCACACATGGCACCTACACACTAATAAATCAACAAAATTAAAAGTAAGAAATGCATTTAAGCCGAGTATGGTGGTGTATGCATTTAGTACCAGTACCCCGGAGGCAGAGGCAGACTGATCTCTGTGAGTTCTTGGTCTACATAGTAAGGTCCAGGACATCCAGGACTGTTACACTGAGAGACCATGCCTCAAAAAGCAACAACAACAAAAAATCCACTAAACCTACTGATATTGTAAGCTGTGAGGTACAGCATAGTAAGATATTATTCTACAGAGTCAACTGTTACCCATGATCAAATGGTTTCTGGAGCCTTTGCATCATGAGAGAATATTTGCAAAAGATCAAAATTCAAAGCAAGGCTTCACTGAAATTGTATCACTTTCACAAAGTTGAAAAAAAAAATCTAAACCAAACCACAAGTTGGTGACAATCTGTAAAGCTGTCTTGCCCTTAGAAATGTTTAGAAACTTTCAGACATGTAACTTGCATATAAAGCCACAGCTACTTGTGTCTTGTGTTCTAGATAGTTTTTTGTTATCTTGACAAAGCTAGGCTCATTTTGGACCATGGAACCCCAATTGAGAAAATGTCCCCAACAGACTGCCTGGGGGGGCAGCCCTGTGGTGCAATTTCTTGATTGATGGTTGATGTGGGAGAGCCCAACTCACTGTGGTCCTTGAAGTGCCATCCCTTGGCTAGTGATCCTGAGTGCTATAAGAAAGCAGGCCAAGCAAGCCAGTAAGCAGCACTCCTCCACGGCTTTTTCATCGGCTTCTGTCTCCAGGTTCCTTCCCTGTGTGGGTTCCTGTCCTTACTTCTCTCAGTGATGGGCTGGGCTGTGGAACTATAAAGTGAAATCAATCCTTTCCTCCCCACACTGCTTTGGTTAAGGTGTTTTAACACAACGAGGAAACCCTAATTAAGAAACTTGGATTTTCATGTTTTCTATTTACTCAGTGACACCTTCAGGAACTATTCTGAATTATGATGATTTTGTTGACTGAAAACTTGGCTAATTCTTAAAGCCTTCCAAAAGCTCTTAAATTTTGCTTGAAAAATTGTATTCATTCGAGAAATTTGTATAGTGCCTTCTGGAGCCAAAATGAACCTGTGACTACTATTGAGCATAGACTCTTTATTTTTCTCTGTGGCTCATGTTTACTGAGCTCCAAAGTTAATTATATGCTAAGAAAAGGTACAAACACAGGCTTCAGACTCAGAATTATCTATAGTGGAAGTGAGCCTTAACAAACATGTTTGGTCTAGTTTCCTGGCAATTTAGGTAAAAGCTCATATTGTGGCAGGATGGACTCCTTTCTAACAATGCTAGGCAACCTTAATGCTAACACTTTCTATTCATTTGAACAGGATGGGCAGAGATGGGGTTGCCATCTTTAGAGGAGTGGTTTTCAATACTATTTTATGTATTCAATAACTATAAAGCATTGGTTGCTTTCTACCTATTAATTCATTATAGAACTGATTTAATTTAATTAACTATAGAATTGTTCGCACATATTGTGAGTTAAGCATGTAAAACTAGAAAGGATTGTCTGGTTTGAGCTGGATGAAAGTTCAGGGTTCCCACTCAGTCTTACTCAATGGTTTCTATTTTGCCATACTCATTTTTATTCCCATTTTGTTTTCTTCAAGATAATGAGAAACCTATGCATGTGGTGGATGATGAGGACTTGGTAGACCAACATCTCATTGGCGAGCTGAGGAAAGAATATGGAATGACCTATAATGACTTCTTCATGGTGCTGACAGATGTGGATCTAAGAGTCAAGGTACAGATCTTTGCTGTGGGTGATGTGGCCCAATTCCTTGAAATAGAATCTATGGTTTCTTATGGTCAATGGGTCCACTAGATATATGCTTAAGCACAAACTATGCCATAATGGTAAGGTTTTGAAGTGGCTCCAGGATTTCATTTGTCTTATGAATGTGCATTCAGAAATAATCTCTCCAGTGAAAGACTGAATTGAATTGAACTTAGCCCAGCCATGTGACTCAGACTGAATCTTTCCATCACACTAATGCTGTGAAGTTATCAGACACTAGTTAAATAGCTGTGGTGATCCAAGCCCTGGGAATAAAAGAGAAAGAGGAGTCCCTTCCTTCAGGAAACCTACACTTACCATAGGGCCCTTTAGGGTAGTGGTTCTCAAACTGTGGGACGCAATCCCTTTGGGGGTCAAATGACTCTTTCACGAAGGTCGCATATTAAATATACTGGATATCAGGTATTACATTATTATTCATTGCAGTAGCAAATTACAGTTATGAAGCAGCAGCCAAAATAGGGGTCAGCATGAAATGTATTAAGAAGTGATGGCATTGGACCCTTTGGCAGGTCCCTTTGGGAGGAAAATTGAGAACCACTTCTTGAGGGAAAATCTAGAAGTTTACCTGCTGATTTTAAGATTTTTTAAAAAAGGACTTCAAGAATTTTCTATCTACTTTCTTTGTAGCAACAAAGTTTCTGAACCATCAAAAACTCAGTTACACAGTCCCAATAGTAACAAAATAGCTAACCTTACTGGGAGCTTTGATTGCACCAAGCACCCTGCTCAAGCAAAGATCTAAAACAAATATCAATATCTCTTATTTCACAGAAAAAAATGCTCCAGAAGGTAAGTAGCTAGTCTAAGTTGGTCCAGCTAGCCTTAGATTTCACCCCCACAAAGGCTAGCTACACATCCTGGGGTCTTTAGCATCTAAGATACTGAGAGTGTAACAAATTTTCATGAACATCCAGTGAGGACCATCAAACCAGCTGATTTGACCTGCAGCATTTTTGTGGTTCTGGGAGATACCATATCATTAATGTTTTCTGCAGGTGTGTTGCCTCATCTTTCGAAGAAGTTGAACTAGATGATCTCTAAAGTGAAAAAACCCACTAGGGCAAAGTTCCAAGCCATGCTGAGGAGGCTGCTCCTATTGGTTCTGCTTAGTAGGGTCCATATCCACACCAGGTGACTTTTGAAAGGCTAGGTGGCTGGGACCCAAGGAAATGAATTTAATTGTCTTTAAGTTGAATCCTCACCTGTTTCTGAGAACCTGTGAGCAAACATGACCTAATGTTAAATGACTCAGGATTTGGTGGGAAAAGTTAACAACTCTAACATGCCACCTCATTTGCTTCTCTCTGTTAGTATAGTTTCTCGCTTCTCTCTGTTAGAATACTGTTTCTCGCCTCTCTTGTTGTGTCATAAATAGCAATTAGCTTAGTGTCAGAAGTATGAGAGTAAATATAGGGTTTGTATGGTAAAGAAACTATAAATTGTTTTCAGTAAGAGAAGGCCAGAATAATTTTTTATAAATATATCAATTGCTTCCTGGGGTCCCAATTTCAAGCAACTTACAGATAGTACCATTTCAAAACAGCATTTAGAAAGCATCAAACCCTCGAACATGGTTGAGCAAATGTCCTTGTTGTATGGTGGAACATTTTTCAGGTATATGCCCAGGAGTGGTATAGCTGGATCTTGAAGTAGCATTATTCCCAGTTTTCTGAAAAAGTGCCAGATTGATGACCAAAGTGGTTGTACAAGTTTGCACTCCCACCAGCAATGGAGGAGGGTTCCCCTTTCTCCACATCCTCTTCAGCCTGTGTTGTCACTTGAGTTTTTGATCTTAGACATTCTGATGGGTGAGATATCAGGGTCATTTTTATTTGCATTTCCCTGATGACTAAGGATGTTGAACATTTTTTAAGTGTTTCTCTGCCATTTGATAGTCCTCTATCGAGAATTCTCTGTTTAGCTCTGTAGGATTACTTGAGGACTATTCATGGAGATAATGCACAGATGTAGCCCATGGCAGCTCACTCTCCAAGTGGGTTCCCTAGCAAGGGGACCAGGGACTGTCTATGACATGAACTCAGTAGCTGGCTCTTTGATCACCCTCTCTGAGGTAGGGGGTAGTCTTACCAGGCCACAGAGTAAGACGATGCAGACAGTCCTGATGAAACCTGATAGGCAAGGGTCAGATGGAAGGTGGAGGTCCTCTATTGGTGGACTGGGGGAGGGGCATGGGAGGAGAAGAGGGAGGGAGGTCAGGATTGGGAGGGGATGAGGGAGGAGCTACAGCTGGGATACAAAGTGAATAAACTGTAATAAATAACAAAATAATTAAAAAGGTAAAAATTCTTTTTAAAAAAAAGCATCAAGCCCTCTACTCTCCAAATCAAAAGATTTTCCCAGACCTCTCTGGAAGGTATGAATTACATGTATCCTATGCTTTCTTTAATAGCAATACTATGAAGTGCCAATAGCGATGAAATCAGTGTTTGATCTGATTGATACTTTCCAATCCCGAATCAAAGACATGGAGAAGCAGAAGAAGGAGGGCATTGCGTGCAAGGAGGACAAGAAGCAGTCCCTGGAGAACTTCCTGTCCAGGTACACCATCCTCACGCTCCCAGAAGAAGCCAATACAGTCTTGCCTGGAGAGTTTTTCTTTTTTCTTTCTTCTCCCTCCTTTCATTTTATTTTTTAAATTGATGGGTGAATTTGATAATTCGGAATCAAAGAAACTCAGAGGTTCACATGTGCTCATGGGAGACTGCTTGTCGGTTCTGAGCATCCTGGCTCCTGAGCTTAGTCTTGTTTATCTGATTCTGTTTGCAAGGCTGGCTAGGTCCCACTCTGATTACAAAGGTTGATTTGGTGATATTGGATGGGTCCCTTCCGTGCCTTTTTTTTTGTACAGAGCATAAACTTCAGAACTTCTGTGAGGATTGCTTCACTCAGTGAATCTGAGAAGCTGTGAACATGTAAAATGTTTTGTTTTACATGTGTCTACTTGCACTTCAAAAGGACTGATAGTGTTGATTTCCGTTTCCTTACAACAAAACAATGAGAGCCCCATTACCTCCCTAGAGGTGGGAGTCCCCCTGACCTAGCTCCAGAATTCTCTGGGAAGCAGTGTTTACTCAAAGGCCTTTGACAGCAGGGTTTCCTGCCCCTGCACCCAGGAGAAGACAGTAAGAAAAACAAAATAACAATTTCTACTTTGCTCTCTACCTTTCCCAAATGATAATAATAAGTGCCATTCTTTTGAAGATCATTGTGTGAAAGGGCAATTTAATGACGAAGGTAAGAATGGCCCAGGACCTAGCACAAAGCAAGTCGTCAACAGAGGCTAGCTAATCCAGTGTTCCAGTGTGTTATACAAGTCCTATACCTTGCTTTGTCAGTGAGAGAAGCTCAGTAGACAGTTGAGAATTGAAACCTAGGCTAAGAGAAAAAGGAAAAAGAAAAAAAAGCCCTGAAACTGGAAAAAAAATTCCATGACTAAGCCAGTCCCTAATCCAGTCCCTAAATGGGAATTTTCCTTAAATTCGCTGACTTGTTCGTGAGACTGCACAGCCTGGTTTCAACTGACCAGACCCTGAAGCCAGGCTGGTCTTTAGCACTGTATTTTAGGCTATAATTACCCTTCCTGAGACAGAAGCCCCAAGGAGTGGGCAAATGCACACTAATTTGGGATGCCAGTTAAAAGAAGCAAACACACGCAGAGCTTGTAGGGTTTCATTTACTGAGAAGCTAAAGTGGCAGAGAATAATTTGCCTCAAGTGGGGACCTAAGCAGGGCCACAATTCTTGTCACCGGCCTTGGAAGTTATTTTTTTAGGGCCTTTGAGCTAGGGCCATGGGTCCCCGTGTGGGAAGTCCAATCATTCCTTATGGGAAGCAACCTTCTCTGGGTTGTGTCTGAGACAGGGCGTGTCATCCCTCTCCCATCAAAACCTCATTCAGTGGCCATACAGGTAAACAAGTTAAAACAGATCTCACCAAAATAACTCAATGGCTCCATGTAGGCCCAAGAGGCCGGCCTGGTTAGATCCTGGCTGGGGACCAGCTCTGGTCTGGCATTCCTCCTAAGGAAGCAGGGAGATCCAGAGACCATGCTTGTGACCTAGCAGTGGCCAGTGTTCCCTTTCCCAGGAACCTCCGGACTGTCTCATATGTTCCTTCCCCTCTGTCTGTGCCAAAACAGTCATCTTTTTATCCCCAGTGGAGACTTGTTTTCACTTCCCTTTGAAGAAAAACAAGCAGAGAACCCGAGTGTAATGTCACAGCAAGCAATTCTTGGCGAGTCTTAGGAGACAGGCGTCCATTCAGAGCTTGTATTTCATTGGACTATTATTTTTCCTCATTCACCAAAAACCGCTGTTCCCTCCAAGAGGCCATTTTCTTTGGAAGTTGCGAACTCTCATGTCCTCTCTGAAGCTAGACAGGGTCACAGGGAGAGAAACCATGAGCAAAATGGCTGGCTGTCAGCTCAGTGATTGCTAACACCTGCTGCTTGCCCGCATCTAAGGCAGAAAGCAACACTCCTCCAGTTTGAGATAACTCCATTCAGCTTTCCCTCTGAGGTATAATGTACTATTTCCTATCACACTGGGGATCCTGAGAGCCCAAATAAAGCGTCCACATCCTTAAGACTGTATTTTGGTACCACTACCACCTTAGGATTACTAGTTGTGCAAATTGCTTTTTTGTGTGTGTGTCTCGTCATTCATAAAATCAGAAAAAATTAAGCTTGTTTTCTTGAGCATTAGCGAGGAACACTTCCTATGTAGTGAAAGTGAGCTTTAAAATGACATACTGACACAGAATCAAATAGGTCGTTATGTTGCATTGTGATGGAGGTGATAGATGTCCAAGGTATGTTAATGATAGAGGTTTTTAAACTGGGAGCTGCAAATGAAGACATGATTTTCAAATTCCATGCCATCATGTGGATAACATACTGATGGGTTTTGGAGTTTAATTTTTTATCACCCCTTTCCAGAAATAAGGAAAAAGTGACACTTAAATGAAATGTGTTACATGCACAAAGACATCAAAATGTAGTGATGACAAACTTGAATTCCAGTTTCTAAGTATAAGCTAAATACTCTATTAGTGCATTATGACAGCCATACTAACAGTAGAAACTGGGATTAACAAAATTCCATACTTCACAGAGGCAATTTGCATTGCCTCTAGGATAACGTTATAAATGACTTTTATAAATGATAATAAGATAAAGACCAGAACTTGCATTGCTTCTAGGATAACGATTATGTACTAAGGAAAGTAATGAGGTTTTATTTCTCTTTAACTCTTAGTGATTTCCCCCTTCCATTTTCCTTCTTGCTACCATGGGCATGTACTTAAATTTTAGTAGTCCTTTTCTACTTTACATTCTCATTTCCCAACCCCTGCTGAACTCCTAGGGGAACTCTCCTGGGACATTAATTCTCTTCAGCATTCTTCTGTAGTTTTGGCTTGGCTTCTTCCCTTACAAATTTGACTAGTCTTTATTAGTCTTCATTAACTGAGAGCCTCACCTTACCCTAACTGTCCTCACCAGGCATGATGACCATGACACAACACATCACGAAGGCAGGTTGAATGTCACAACAGAAAAATTAAGAACATGTGGTGATGTAGCTTCCTCGCTTTCAGGAACTGTGGGAGAGTTCTGTGGGCCAGGGGCTTTAATTCTGGGAACGGAAAAACCCAACAGCCACAGCTGTTCTGTTTTTCTCTCTCTGGCCTCTGTTGTATGAAACAGTCATAGAGGTCCTCTTCGTCTTTTCCAGGTTCCGATGGAGGAGGAGGTTGCTAGTGATCTCTGCCCCTAATGATGAAGACTGGGCCTATTCACAGCAGCTCTCTGCCCTTAGTGGTCAGGCCTGCAACTTCGGTGAGTAGGAGACACCCCCTTTCTGTTTTCCCATAACACTTTCTTTCTGGATGATTGCCAAGTGAATCATAAAACCTTAGCTCAACCAAAGATACCCCAATCCAGATGTAGATTCGTAGACACATACTCTATTATATTGAATATTAAGTTGCTTTCAAAGTACTGTTTGAGTCAAGTATAGATTTCCCCATCTTCCTTTCATATTCTATACTGAAGTGTTTGAAAGTATGTACTGCTTTACTTTTAATTATTTTTAGTGATTTTTAATTATTTTTAATTATCTTCTATTATTTTATTTTTAATTATGTTTTTATTTCTTTTTAAACATGTCTGAAGATGATAAAGTACAGGCACTGTCACTTATCTAATACTTAGTACCAGCTACTAACATTGGATACTTCTCTGTAAATTCTTGTTCTGGGAATCAATGAAACAGAACCTTATTTTCTTAGAGACAGAATGTCACTATGTAACTCCAAATCCTCTTATCTTATCTTCCTGTGTGCTGGAATTATGGGGTGTGTGTCACTGTGTCTGGTTTTGAACCTTTTTAAGTCAAGCCAGAACGAAAAAAAAAGTTCCCCTTCTCTTTGTTGCAAATCCCTTAATAGCCTGAAAAAAAAATTACAAATTTTCTGTTACGCTAATGGAAAATGCCAGTGTCATTTTTAAAAAAGATTTATTTATTTTATATATGTGAGTATTCTATCTGCATTTATGCCTGCCAGAAGAGGGAATCAGTTCACATTATAGATGGTTGTGAGACATCTATTGAACATGACCACTGGAAGGGCAGACAGTGCTCATATCTGCTGAGCCATCTCTCCAGCTCCGCCAGTATCCTTCTTAATCAGGCCACAGAAACGTGTGAACAGCCCACAGAACTCACCACCAGGTTCAGTGTGAAATGCGGTGATGGCGAGGTCAACAGTGTCCGTGTCATAGCTTACACCCCTGAGCTGGGCAACTGCAGAGGAAGCACTTTGAGTCTTTAGAGGTGTGGAGTGCTGGTTTCCCAGTCATTGATTTAAAAATTCACCATTACAACTTTATACATCAAAACCATTTTGATACTTCCAGTAGAGAGAATCATGTCTGTTATCATAGTCTTGCTATAAAACTGTATTTGTTTTGTTTGTTTGTTGGGGGCAGGGTCGAGACAGGGTTTCTCTGTTGTACCTTGGCTGTTCTGGACTTGCTTTGTAGACCAGGCAAGCCTTGAATGCACAGCAGTCTACCCGCCTCTGCCTCCCTAAGTGCTGGGGTTATAAGTGCATCTGGCTTGTACTTGGATTTTGAAGGGAGGTGTTCATAAGTCTTGTGAAGCATTATCAGGACCAAGATCTGTGGTATGGCCCAGTACCTCTAAACTATAAATAGTTTTCGATTGTAAGATGTGAAATAACTCAAAGGAAGACAGAAAGCAAGCCCCAAAATGGTAAGATATAATTCAAGAATTTCACGAGTATCCTCCACTTATCAAGGCTAATAATTTACAACTATCAACAGTTGTAAATTGTGCCAGTATTCTGAATTATATTTAGAACTCTTCAGAGTCATAAATGGTGCTAATTATAATTATAATATTATTAAAGCAGCCACGGATTCATCACAGTAAAAATGTAAATCAGGAGAATTCCCACTTTGATGGCACGTAGCTCTAACTCAGCCCCAGGAGGCTTGAACCAGGGGGCTGTGAGTTCTAGGCCAGCCTAGGCTGTGGACTATGACCCATGCCAAAAAGCAGTGATAACAAATACAATCATGGTTTACTAGCTTTCTATAGATGCTTTTTCAAGAGGTAGGAGGTGGTGCTAGGTTTTTTTATATTCTAGCATAGAAAGCCTGTGCCACACGAGTGTAAGCGAAGCCTTTTGTTATGTGCAGGAAATGTGAACAAATCATGCTTTCCAGGGAGTCATTAAACTCATGAGCTTCAGTCTCTGAAAAAAATGACTCACTGGTGCTTGGAATAGGATGCTTCACCTTTCCGGGAAAAGATAACGGTGGAAAATAAAACAAACTGTGGGGAACAGCATCTTGCCTTGATTTTAGGTTCCCCTTAATGGAGCCCTCCCATGTAGAAGCTTTTAATTTTCTCTCCTGGGCAACGAACTCCACTGATCTTATCATTGGCTCCAAGCTATTACCGCATCCAGACTCTTCATCTTGCTTTTTTCTATCTGAGTCCCTTCACATGCTTTCATCTTCAAAAGCATTCCAACGAGCTATCAAGGCATGACCTTCCCTCCTTTGCTGAAACCTTAGCTGAAGATGGAAAGCAAGCTGTGCTTGCCTGGGGTTCCCCTGTGTATCCATCCTCTTCATGACTAAGAACCAGCCAATCAAATGAAGCCTCTGTTTTGTGACTGGCTCTTTAACCATTGCTTCGATGGCTTGTGTGCTGTTCTCTCTGAGGGGAAGTTAACCATAAAAGGTATGAAACTTTCAGGCCTTTTTTTCCCCCCCAGAATACCAATTATTGTGCTTAGCTCATGTTAGGTGTTTTACTTTCAATAGTTTCATATTTTGGTGTTTTTATAGCAAGGTCAATTTTAAGAGCAAATTCTTGTATTTCAGTCCACCTGCCTCACACAAAACCAATTTGATTCTTGTTAATCCTAAAATATGTAACTGTCTTTTCAGTTTTGAAAGCATTCCCTGTCTTTTGGAAATATCAAAGAGAGATTATTCTACTTGGCTTTTTGTGTTCTATTTTTTTCTCTCAAATTTTAAGTGACTTTAAAAATCGTCAGTTGTTGGGCCTTTGGAAGTAAAAGCTATTTTCAGATCCTTTCCTCTAATTTTGTGGTTTTCTTCTTTTGTGTCAGGTCTGCGTCACATAACAATTTTGAAGCTTCTGGGTGTTGGAGAGGAAGTTGGAGGAGTTTTAGAACTGTTCCCTATTAATGGTAACTTCTTATTATTTTAAAAAACATTATGTTAATCTATGTGCAAGCTATATGCCTCAAAGGAACAGTGTGTGTGCACAAGCATGCTTGTGTGCCCATGACGTGGATGGGGCAGGGGCTGGACTAAGGACTAAGCTTGGTTTTGATATAAAATTATTCAAACTAACAGGAAACTTGTCCATTTTCATAATCAAAACAATGCTTTTGGTCTATAAGGAGTTTTAAGGTTTTAATTGTATTTTATGTGCTACCATTTAACCTCATGATTACTTTATGAGGTTACAGCACCTTGATTTTCCTTCAAGAGATAAGGAAATGCAATAAAGCGTTCACAGAAGCTGAAAGAAAATGACCACAGACTGAAGGTTTCAGAAAGCACGTCTCCTTCTTCCTCCTATGGACCCTCCTTTCGAAATAAATGGCAGAATGTGAAATACCTGGTGGAGTGACAGAGTAGACACCCAGAAAGCCTCAGTTCCCTGTCAGCTCTTCTTTTCTTTTCACATACACTGCTAGTTTAGATCCAATCACTGGTTTTCAATATAATAGTTATTTTTTACTCTGGGCAACAAAACAAGCTTTCCATCTTCCCCTGAAAGGAAAACTAGATGCCATGAAGCAAGCTACTTGGAAACCGTGCCTAGAAATAGAAACATCATTGTTTGTCAGTAATGGATTACAAAGATGTTGACGTTGAAGGATTAAATTAGGGCATGGGTTTTGTATTTGGTAACACTCTCAAAAGAGATGCCAGCTGTCCCATAGTTTGACACTAACAACCATGCACAATGTGGCATTTAACATCTAGTTGGACCCTCCCAACAGGCAACTGGATTTTGAGAGAAAAAGAACAGGTTCATGGGTCTTCGGCTCTCACAGTGATTTCCCCTTGCTTTGTTGTGTCTATGAATTCTGACTCCTTAATAGCTGATAACCATTCCAATGCTATTCCAGGGAGCTCCACAGTTGAACGGGAAGATGTACCAGCCCACTTGGTCAAAGACATTCGCAACTATTTTCAAGTGAGCCCAGAGTACTTCTCCATGCTTCTAGTTGGAAAAGATGGAAATGTTAAATCTTGGTATCCTTCTCCTATGTGGTCCATGGTCATCGTGTATGACTTAATTGATTCCATGCAACTTCGGAGACAGGAAATGGCCATTCAGCAGTCACTGGGTATGCGCTGCCCAGAAGATGAGTATGCAGGATATGGCTACCATAGTTACCACCAAGGATACCAGGATGGCTACCAGGATGACTACCGTCATCATGAAAGTTACCACCATGGATACCCTTACTGAACAGAAACATGTAATCCTATTCCCTTCCGGTTTCCCCTTCATCTGCTAAAGCTGTGTGTGGCTAGCCACATAAGGAAATTCCTCCATACTCTACACTCCCTGCCTTTTTCTTCCAGCATTCTTCCAAGATTAAAGAAATAGCAAGCTTTCCCTTATTCATGAGTTGTTATTAAGACATTTAAAAGAATTCTCTAACTTGAGAGAGAAAAATCTGGTGCTAAATAATTTGTACTAAAAAAAAATCACTCTTTTTTTATAAAATAACTAGTATTTGATATGAAAATGTCTATAAAGTGTTTACACATATTTTTCTCATTTTAATATGACTTTGTAATTGAAAACTATGTTAAAGAAAATTAAAAAATCATAGTACAAATGTTTTCATAAAGCGTCTGGATAGACAGAGAAGACAACAATGGCTTATTTTTTTTCTTTTGAGATAGGGACTGTCTGTATAGATCTGACTGATCTAGAACTCATATGTTGGTCTTAACCTCACAAGATCCACCCACTTCTTCCTCCCAAATGCTGGGAGGAAGGAATGTTAGGATTAAAGGAATGAGTAACCATGTCTGGCTACAGATGGTTTTTTAACACATGAAATGTCAGCTTAAAAATATATACAACAGTTCTATGCCACATGAGGCTCTTTTATCATACACGGTGACCCCAGAATAGTGATATTGGCCATCAACAATAAACCAATGTTGTTATAAAAAGGCAATTTCTAAATTCCTGTCACACTCTGTGACATTTATGTTCTTTTCAGCTTTGGGGGTAAAATGCTAAATCCAGAGGTTATGTATTGATGTTGATTTTCTGAACACGGCCGATGCCTTTCTTGGCTCTGGTGGCCTTAAACTAGGAGACACAGGTGCCTGATAGTCAGCAGAGTCACCTCTTGAATTTACTGAAAGGAGCGAGTAGATTGAAAGTAGATGTATTGAGGAAAAGTGAGAAAGATTCCTGAGAATGGGAGTGTTCCAGGAGGCAGAAAGTTGCTTTGGCTTTATGGAATACCGTTATGGAAAAACTGAAAACTGACTTTGAGAAATAAATTTTATTATTAATTAACAGGTTGACCTGTGTATAGGGGCTTTTAAAATGGTTTTGGGAGAAACTATACGAAGCTTGAGCATATTGTGACTGAGTCAATGGGCTCATGTGCTCTGTTCAGTGTCTCCCTGTCTCAACCTGGGACACGATTGTGCACTGTTTCCCAATGAGGGGAGCATCATGAGCTTCAGCCTATTCATTCTCTTTTGAGTTTTGCTTGGCTTGACATCCATCCACCTTGCCTAGGTCTGCCAGCTTCTAAACTATGATCATTTTGTTCTTAGGTTTTGTAAGCACCTGGTAATTTCCTATGGACCCTTTCACTGCCTATGGGAGCTAACCCCTGCCACAGCTACAAAATGTGCTGCAGTTTCTCTCAGTACTTCATATACAGCTCTTTGGGCTTGATTCTTGCTATAGGGTGTCCATGGAAAGACAAAAGAGAACACGGAGGGTCCAGTTCTAGAAACATGCCTAAATTTGAGAAGACCAAGTTGCGAATTACTGAAAGACTTGGCCTATGCAAGTAATGACTTGACATAACCCTGGAGGTTAGACTCTTAGTATAAATGATTCAACTAATGTACACTATTTTCTTTATGTTCTGCTAGAATACAGAACACAAAACAGGAAACTTCTCCATACATATAAACTCAGAAAGTAGAGAACAGTTACAAAGATAGCCAACTGTCACAGTAGGTATAGAGATGGAAATAAAGGGAAGAAAGTAGCAAAGGAGGAATGAGGAGCAATTGCGATTTGGTGGTCATCTTGATGTTTACACTGTTTTTCCTTCAAGTTCCCCATGATCTTAGTAGGTGTCTTCCATTGGCTCCACCATCACCATGGTCAATAGTCAATGGTCAATGGAGAGCCTCATAGTATAGGCATGACTTTTCTGGAAATGTCGTATCTTTCTCAGCTTGAAGAAGTTATTTGGGTAAATGTACCACAATTTCTGTACCCATTCCTCAGTTGAGGGACATCTAGATTGTTTCCCGATTTTGGCTATTATGAATAAAGCTGCTATGAACATAGTTGAGCAAATGTCCTTATTGAATGGTTGAGCATCTTTCGGATACATGCCCAGGAGTGTTATAGCTGGGTCTTGAGGTAGAACTATTCCTAATTTTCTGAGAAAGTGCTAGATTGATTTCCAATGTGGTTGTACAAGTTTACATTCCCTCCAGCAATGGAGGAGAGTTCGCCTTTATCCACATCTCCAGCATGTGTTGTCACTTGAGTTTTTGATCTTAGCCATTCTAAGATGGATGTAAGGTGAAATCTCAGGGTCATTTTTGATTTGCATTTCCCTGATGACTAAGGGCACTAAGCATTTCTTTAAGTGCTTCTCTGCCATTTGATATTCCTCTGTTGAGAATTCTCTATTTAGCTCTGTACTCCATTCATGGAGATAACCCCCTGCTCAGATGTCACCCACGGCAGCTCAGTGTCCAAGCGGGTTTATTAGTAAGGGAGCAGGGGCTGTCTCTGAGATGAACTCGGTTGTCTGCTCTTTGATCACCTCCCCCTTGGGATGGGAGTGGGGGGTGGGCAGCCTTACCAGGCCACAGAGACAGAGGATGCAGCCAGTCCTGATGAGATTGATAAGCCAGGGTCAGATAGTAAGGGAGGACCTCCCCTATCAGTGGACTAGGAGAGGAGCATAGGAAGAGAAGAGGAGGGAGGGTTGGACTGGGAGGAGACAAGGGAGGGGGCTACAGCTGGGATACAAAGTGAATAGTTTGTAATAAATAATAAATCAATAAAAAAGTAAAAAAAAAGTTATTTGGATATCCATGAAAAATGGTAGTAATTCATTTGTAAATGCTGTACTAATTCATTTATAAACACTGCCTTCTTTTCTCCTGAACTAAACACAAATGGAATAGTGAGTTCATTAAAGAGCATTTCATCAAGGTTGAACCTAGGGAATAGTTTTATCTGACATTTTGAGAAATAAGTGCCTGTTTACCATCTTCAACTTGGAGAAATCAGGCAGCTGGAAAGATAATTAACATACTTGTAGTCTATTGTCCATGATATAAAGCTCATTTGTAGCTGAGGCCAAAGACAGGAGACACAGCTATATGCCTACATTTCCCCTTCCAGCTTTAAGAGAAAGGAGGAGTGTAGAGGATACGCAGGTATGGTTTAAAGTTAGAGCAACAAAGCCTATACCTCTGGGAGTACCAGAATCGTTTTTGACTCTGAGCCAGGACAAAGACAGTAGAATTTACAATGTGCTGTTAATAGTCTGAAACTACTGAGGTCAGGTGGTTTCCAACTGGTATAACATTAAGCCTAGTTGGTTAGGTGAGCAAGAAAATATTTCAAATTCTACTTAGGGGTTGTCAGCATGGCTTGGCAGGGCAGAGTGCTCCTTGGAGCTAAGCTTGATGACCTGGTTTGATTCAAAACCTACATGGTAGAAGGAGAGAACTGACTCCTCCAAGTTGTTCTCTGACCTATCTACTCTTTCTCAGTAATTATAATAAAAATTTTTTAATGAAAAAAATATACTGAAATGTTTTACTTTGAACTCTTCCAAATTCCAAAACACAAGATCTTGGCTATTTTAGCTGAATAGTGAAAGGAGTGAAGTTTTCACTACGTAAAGACCCTGGGAAGCTCATGAACACAGGCCCATTGAATCTTCAATGATGTATTCTCCTTACTGCACTCTATCCTTTGACTTCAAGTGAAAGTCTTTTATGAATATGTTCTGGGAACACTTCAAATAAATGAACTTGGAGGACTTGAAATATGGCTCACTGTGTGTACTCACCTGGGATGTCTGAGGCCCTGGGTCTCTTTAATTCCTAGCAGTGTAAACAAACAAACAAACAAAAAACAATATATGAACTTGGAAAACATTTGCAGGGTGTAATATTTTTATATATTCAACATACAAAGTATTAAATCTAAAATATTAAAATACTTCCTATATCATATTAAAATACTTTATATTATATGCATACACATAATGAATATTAAAAACTACAAAATGTAAGTATCAACACAATGAAAAATTCTAGTCGTTATCTTTGCAGCTGCAAATAGAGCTGAGCTGCTCTGAGGCTTACTCTGAAAGAGGGAAGCTAAGCAAAGCCCAAGTGAAACAGCGCCTCATAGATAGTACATGGCATTACTCCTATCTTTGTGGAACTGGTACCAAAAGCAGGAGTCTCAACCAAAACAGAGAAAAATAAGCAGCCACAGTCCCCTCAACGTGAAGCTCTACAGCCTCTGTCTCCCTTCCTCCTGGAGGTATCTATCTCAAAAAAACATCAAATAATATTCAAGCAAAGAGGGACGAAGTGGGGGGTGTTCTTCCTGCAACCTTGATGGCATGGCAAATGACAAGCTCAACTGGAACATGAAGCTCTGTTTACTGTGCACAGAAAACATGAGGGAACTGTTAAAAAAAGACATCTGAGCAAAGGGCAAAATAGCTTACCCTGAGGGGGAGCGTTTATTTATACACACACAACTCCATACATATTTATTTACATTGTGGTAGAAATCCTTCGCCTTTTTTATTGCTTGTTTTCATTTTCTAGTTATCATAAACAGCACTAGGTTTCATTATATATTTTTAAAGAAAATTGCTGATTTTCCTCCGTACTCCTTCTCCAACCCCCTGGCTTCCCTGTACCCTTATACCCACCCCCATCACTCCCTTCCGTTATTATTTCTTATCTCATGTATACTATATTCACCTTCTTTCTAGTTTCATACACTATATTCATATTTGCTCCTCGTATAGACAGCTCAGTGTTATGCTTTCTAGTTTGCTTCACTTTCCTGAAAGTCTTATTTCATTTTTCCTTATGTTTGAATAAAATCCCATTGTATGTCATTTCCTGGCCACAGAGAATACTGCAGCAATAATCATGGATATGCAGGTATCTCTGAGTAGGGTAAGGGTCCTTCAGGAATGGTTTGAAGGATTCTATGCTAGTTCTTGATTCCTAAGATAGTTCTATTTTAAAAATCTAAAAAGCCTCCATACAGAAAGAGAAATACATATTTGTGTTTTAAATAAAAAAAGCCTCCATATTTGTTTTCATAGTGTTTGTATTGGGATATGTAGGAGGCGTGGAGGTCTTTGTGTCCACAGACATGCACTAGGGGAACCTGGAATGCCAAATACACAGGGCTGTTCCTTTGAGGGAAAGAATGTATAACATGTTATCCACCCAGGAGGCTGGGAGTGAACATGTTCAATAGCCTGGTGTTCTTTGCACTCTCTGTGTGGTTAGAGACTCTTCCAGCATGGGGTTCCCCAGACCCTTAGGGTAAGCTTGCTTTTCTCAGTTAAGTCTATAGAACCTATCCTTGTGCACTTCGCAAACGATTATGAGGTAGTCATGTCCAATCTATATTTAACTAACTTTGTTCCTCAAAGAGATTTATGCATGCTTTGTTGTAAACATGGGATTGAGTTAATTATCACCAAAATAAGTTTTTACCAACTAGAACTGTGTTTAAATATGCCTGAAATAAGCTACTTAGGGTTAGACTCCAGAAGTTTGAACCAACACTGGCCACTCAGTTGTGTGGAACTGAACTGCCTTGCCTCCTACTTCATATTATGTTTAAATTTTTCATAAGTGTTTAAGCAACGAGACAAGAGAAAGAAATTAAAGGGAGACAGATAGAAAAGGAGTAAGTCAAAGTATCCCCATAAGCAGGAGATACGAATCTATATACAAGAAAAGCCAGAGGATCCATCAGCAAACTACTAAGGCCGATAAACACTTTCAGCAAAGAGGCAGGTTATAAAATTAAAACATGCAAATCAGTAGCCTTCCTAAATACTGAAGATTAACAGATGAGAAAGAAATCAGGAAACAATTCCATTCACAACAGCACCCACCCAGCACCAATTAAATATGGACAGACCTTTAACAAAAGGGATGAAAGACTTGTACAATAAAAACTTTCAAAGACTGAAAAAGAAGTAGAGTAAGCCCCCAAGATCTACTTCCTCTTCCTTACAGTGCTGGCTTGAATGAGGGCTTTCCCCTATAGGACTGGGTGTTTGAATACATAATGCCCATCTGGTAGCACTGTGGGGGAGGGCTTGGTAGTAAAACCTTGCTGGAGGATATATGTCACTGGGGACAGGCTTTGAAATGATGTAGTCTTCGCCCTTCTTCCATCCAGTTCCCTCTGTCTGCTTCATGCTTGCAGTTGAACATGGAAGCTTTATACAACTGCCACCATGTTGGCTACGATACCTCCCTACCAACATGGAATCTTATCCATCTAGTACCATAAGCTAAAGTCTTTCATTCATCAATTGCCTTTGGTCATAATATTCTATCATAGCAACTGAAAAGTAACTATTACACCAACCTACTCAGCAATGACAGTTTGTGCTACTTTTATACTCTTGGCCTTTCACTGAAATATGGTTGACCTACCCAAAGGATACACTTAAAGAAAGCTAGCTCTCCATCTCCTAGAGGCTATCAATTGCCAATAGCTTCTTAGCTAAGGTTAGGATTTTGTGCCCACCTCCTCTCTTCATGTTTGGATGTGTCTGGCTTGAGGTTAGACAGGTTTTGTGCATGTGCTCACACTCACTCTAAGCTAGTATGTGCAACTGTTGTATATGGAAAATGCTGTTTCTTTGGAGTTATCCAGCACACTGGTTCTTACAATGTTTCTGGCCCCTCTTCTGCAATTATCCCCAAGTCTAGGGATGAAGGGGTTATGACATAGACATCTCATTTAAGGCCGAGTATTCCGTAGTCTCATATTCTCTGCATCTTGACCAGTTGTGGGTCTCTTGTTGATCAACATCTTCTATTTAAAAAAAGGTTCAATGATGAAGGTTGACTTATGCACTAATCTATGGATATAATAATAATACTATGGATATTTAGTGGTTGTAGTATATTGACCCTAAGGTCAATGTGATCTCTAGCCAAAGGTTCACGCCTTGATAACAGTTATAGGTGTCAGTGTTAACTTATGAGGCAGGCCGAAATTCCTATCAGAAAGTGTTGATTACCCCCATGACAGCCACGCCACTCTTATACCAGTCCAGCATGCCTTGCTAGACAATCATTATTGAAGCTTATTATCATTATTCAAAGCTGGATGAGGTTGACGATTACTTTTCTCTTCTAGTAGCATGCATTCCTCCTTCAAGCACTATGAAAACTAGGGGGAAGCTTCCAGGATGCTTTCTGTAGGAGTTTGATATCTTCCTATTCTGTGACTCAGTTACATGGTCTCTTCAGCAATAGTGTCCTATTGTTAAGTTCTGAGGTGGGAGTCCAAGTGCATTCGAATAGCTTTTAAAGGCGTTTGGACCCTGCTTGTCAATTATTTCAAAAGATGTTAACTTTTCATGCCACTGGACTATTTGTTAGCCTGTGTATAGGGACATTATTGCCTCTCTATGGTACTTAAATTTGAACACTTTAAAATAGATGTGTACACATATACTTTAGGATGCTTCTACAGTCATAAGTCTCCATATGACTTCTTTGAAAGGTTTTAAGCATAACTTATCCATTCCTGAATTCCTTCCTCTGCCTTGCCCTCCAAACACCCACCCCATCCAATCCTTTCTCTTTCATTATTTCCATTTAACCATTTATTCAATATGTTGGTTTTTTTATGTATTGGATCATATTGTCTTCAAAATGAGATTTTACTTATTCCTTTCCACTGTGTGTGCTTTTAATTCTTTCCCCTTTCCAATTTCTGTAAGATTTCATCTAATGTTTTGTGATGTTGGATATATATGTGCATATATGTGTGTGTGTGCCTCCTTTATTATGCTGTTGTATGTTCCCTCTATACCTAATTTATTCTACACCTAAGTTTTATGGTGAACAGATACTGAATTTTATCTAAAGCTTGAAACTACTAGAAAGGGAAACACATTGAAACATTGATATAGGCACAGAGCTTTTTCTTCTTAAAAGAGCCAAAAGGCAAAAAAAAAAAACAAAAAAAAACACAAAAAACAAAACAAACAAACAAAAACAAAAGAAAAGAAAACCAGAAACAAAAAACAAAAAACTCAAAACCAATACTATACACATGGGATTATAGCAAACTAAGTTTTGCAAAGCAAAAGAGACAACCAAAAGGAGTGTGGAGATAAACCATATTGGGAAGAATATTTGCCAGGATTTATTCACGTGTCCGTGTTATATAAGAATCAATAACAATGACAACAAAAAGAAAAAAAACCCAAGTCTCAAATGACAACAACATCGAAAAGAAAGAACCTGACTTAAACATGGGGAAATAGGTCATGGGAGATTTTTTAGTAGTTCTAGTGCTTGCTATGTAATCAGTAAGCACAAGGACAGGAATTTGGATTTCTAGAATCTAAGGTAGAGACAGAATCCGTCAAGCGAGCTGACTAGCTCTCTAAGCCATACTGATGAGTCCCGTTTTTAACTGATACCCAGCCTCAACGAACGAACAAGGTAGAAAACAAATCAAGATAGACAGCTAATGTCAGCCTCCGGCCTCCATATACATGTGTACACATCTGCACATTCGCCACAGTCACACATGTGCATTTACACACAGACAAACATACACAAAAACATGTATACTTCACATCACAAAATTAAAATTGAGGAAATGATTCTAGTAAAGTTTTCTCAAAAGAAGAGAGTAAAATGGCAATGTTTAAACATTAACTATTGCTCAACACTCAGCCACGAAGGAAAGAGCTGTCAAATAATAATGATATACCATTTCACTAAAAGCAGAATGGCCATTATCAAAAGAAAACACAAAATGTGCAGGTGAAGATGGAAAGGAAGGAGAAAGTTTTTGCGTTATAGGTATGAATGCAGATTAGGACAGCCACTATGAAGAATAGTAAGCAAGCTCTTACAAATGGAACAGCTATACTGTTTTTGGATATACGGACACAGAAATCAGGCATTGTACTCTAGTGCTCACTGTACGATATTAACAATATCTGAAATATGAGACCAACCTGGCTGTCTATCAGCATGGGAATATATATGTGTGTGTGTGTGATGGATATAATTTAGACTTGGAAAAAATAAAATCCTATCATCTTCAGTAAAGTCAATGAATCTGGAAGGCGTTGTGTTAAGCAAATCAGGCACAGAAAAATATCCATACTTTCATATACAGAATCTTATAAAATTGATCTGACAATGGAATAGTGGCTAATTGAGGTGTGCCGTAGGGGTTGCAGAGGTCATTGGAAACTGGGTACCCAAACACAATAATTTAAAGAATTGGCATCAATATTCTATACTATAGTGGAGTAATGATAGTTCATAACAACGCATTCTTTGTTTAAAGGATAACCAGAACAGATTGGGTGCTCCAAATATAAAAGAGTAACAAAGACAATGGGAATGCCAGTGTGAGGTACAGCCTTGGCCACCTCTGGAACACAGCTCTATGTGCTCTCAGGAAACACTTTCCAGATTTCATCTCAAAGACTTTGGTTTCTTATTAATCACAAATAATTCTTGAGCCCCAGGTGACCAGCACCAATAATTGTCCCAGTAAAATGAAGGTTTCACTTTAGTGGTTCTGGTCTCTTGTTAGTCACAGCCAATTCGATAGCTACAGTTGACTGGACACCACAGATCCTCCAGTCTATTAGTCTTTGCTTCTCTCTGAAACTTACAAAGAAAGCCTCCTTTCTCCACACTGCTCTCTTTATAGAAAAGCCCATTGAGATCTCAACACTCAATGACTTTTCCAGGCCAGACCTCCAAAGTCCTTCACAATCCTCCGTAAAACAGTATGGTCAGGTCTGTCACAGTAATACTCCACAGTCACGGTGCCAATTTCTGTCTCAGTTAAGATTTCTATTGTTTAGATAAATCATCATGATCAAAAAAAAAAAGTTGAGGAGGAAAGGATTTATTTGGGTTACACTTCCATATTACTGTTCATCATTGAAGAAACTCAAATAGGACAGGAATCTGGAGGCAACAGCTGATGCAGAGGCCATGGGGGAGAGGTGTGTGTGTGCTGCTTAGTGGCTTGCACTCCATGGCTTGTTTGGCCCACTTTCTTAAAGAACCCGGGACCTTCAGCCCAGGGATGGGACTATGTATGTGGACTAGTCCCTCCCCACCAATCAGTAATTCAGAAAATGGTCTACAGGTTTGCTTACAGCCTGATCTTACAGAGGTATCTTCTCAATCAATGTTTCTCCTCATAGATGGCCATAGCTTGTGATAAGTTCACATAAAACTAGCCAGAACAGTTCAAATTGTAATTTAAGATTTATTGGTCTTTCTAGTACTGTATTTCATTCTGTAAATGTGTTTTAGTTTTTATATAAAACATGTGAGGCTGGGAATGGTGGCTCACAGCTGAAATTTCATCACTGGGGAGGCTGAGGCAGGTGGACTGCTCTAAGTTTAAGTCCAGTGTAGTCTATAAAGTGAATTCAAGGCTAGCCTAAGCTACATAGTGCTACTCTGTTGAACACACTTTAATAAGAGTAAAAATTCATGCTGAAACTTTTATCAAGTGTTTTCTTCATTAAAAGTGGAAATATATTTTACTCAATTTCAAGCACTCTGATTTAGGCTTTAGAGAACGGAAATCACCCTCTTACCCACTTTTAGCTTTCTGCTTGGAATGTTAAGAGTTCATAGATAAACTCATTGTAGGTAAAGGGGAAAGGAAGTAGTCTAAGCAGATTGACATCCCTTTTCCCCTCTTGTTGGGGGCCACTGTCTCTGTTGGGAGCTGCTGTTTTAGCAGCTGCTTTGATATTTAAATCTCAGCTCAAAGACTGGCTTTACCAGGCCTTTTCTGGAGTCAGGGAAGAATTTGCAAGTCCATCGCCTCTTGTGACAGCAGGTGGGACAGCTTGTCAAAACCACTCCTCTTGTTTCACCTCCTTGTGATTTTAACTCATTGTGCTGAGCTGTTTTGACTCTGACTTAAAAGGAGTCTGAAATAAAGCAAGGCTGCTAGCTGACTAGTGAGTGGTGACTGTCAGAGCTTCGCTGTGTGACAATTGTTTTTTTCAGGGCACACACTATTGGCCTCCAACATACCTGGAAAAAGAGTTTCTGGGCCTCTCACTTTCACACTGTCCTTTTTTTTAAGTTTTATTTATTACATACACAATGTTCTATCTGCATGTACACCTGCACACCAGAAGAGGGCACCAGATCTCATTACAGATGGTTGTCAGGCACCATGTGGTTGCTGGGAATTGAACTCATGACCGCTGGGGGAGCAGCCAGTATTCTTAACCTCTGAACTATCTCTACAGTCCCACACTGTCCTTCTTAAAACAATGATGTCCCTAAAGTACTCCAGTGCATCTACTTGACATTTTCCCAGCTCAGCCCCCTCAGGAGGTGGTAAGTTAACAAGAGTAAGCTTGCTGGTGGGCACTGGATGCTTTCCAAAATGTAATGCAAAACAGTGATCGTAAATAAGAAAATCAAATCACAGCACACCACTGACACGGTTTCTTGCTGCACTATGTCCTGTAGGTGGCATATCTGCAACCATATCTGCTCAGTAAGATGATCTGCATGTTCTTGTTCCTAAGTGAGGTCCTGTTCGATCTTATTTTCCTTATCTTTAAAATCAACCACCCTTGTGAACATAATCTTTCCATTTCATATAATTGGTGAGAAGGCCTGTGATAAGGCAGAGAATTTAATCATTCTTCAGACACCAAGACTTAGTTAAAAACAAAGTTTTAAGTTTCTTGAGTGTTTGTCTTACTCCATTTTTTTTTAAATTTAAAAGCACTCTACACCTCACCTTATTTGACAAGAGTACAGACACAACATAAGTCTAGTAATTATTTTAATGAAAAAGTTTAGCAATGACTGCTAGTTATATTATTCTGGGTAGACAGGTGGATTACAGTAACACCAATATCTTATATATAAATACATGGAAACTTGAAGAAGGAATGTGCACACTGCATGGTAGCTTATAAATCACATTTACAGTATATGACTTTGTCAACACACAGGCTTGAAGCTTGTTTCTATCACCATCCAGCTATAAGTGTTAGGACTAATTAATAAACAAAGGAGGCTTACAACAGGTCTTCTATAAAAGAAGTTTGTTAGGTGGATAGGAAGGCAGGGAGAGCGGGCCATAATGGGGGAGAGAGAGAGAGAGAGAGAGAGAGAGAGAGAGAGAGAGAGAGAGAGAGAGAGAGAAGGAAGGGGGGCGCCCCAATAGAGAGAGGGAGAGAGTAAGAGAACAAGAGACCAAGAGTAAGCAGAAGAGCAAGAGAGTGACCACCAGGTGTGGCCAACTGGCTGGGGACACAAGATGACATCATAAGTTGCTAGGTAACCCAAAGCAGGTTTTGTTTCAGAATACTAACATTCCTCCCTTTTTCTATAATTAAAAAATGAGGAACATGGGCTGCTCTTATGTAAGGCAAGTTAAAGTATATAAGTCTAGGTTTATTGGAAGCAGCTCTTGGTTGTCATGCAAGGGGTTACGAGAGAGAAAAATTATAGGAACAAAAATGGTCAGATTACATAGTCAAGAGGAGGAAGAGAAGCCTCTGCCCTGGAAAATTTAGGATAGTGGGTTGTCAGTATAGAGTTGCCAGCCATGCAAGGCAGCAAGTAGGGACTGAGGAACACTGGGAGAACCTGGAACTGCTTGTCCTGGTCCTGAAGCACACCATTCCAGCCTTTTGTTAATAATAAGTGAATAACGGGCATAGATTCTCTTCTGGCTACTTCCTGCTGACACTGGGGTCCCTGTAGGGGGGTCAAAAGGCTGAAATGTTGGCCAAGTCCGGGAAAAATAGGCTGTTTTGATGCTTTCCAGGGTCTGTGAGAACATCCATGGCTGAGAGGGAAAGTGTAGGTCCAGCTTGTTAGAAGTCTGTAAGGTCAGAGTTGAACACTTGTAGCTGCTTTGGTACTGTTGTGGCTATGGGAACATCTGTGTCTGGCAGGACACTGAAACACACATATATAGGCAAAAGATAAAGTTAAGTAGGTTATGGAGACAATCCTTTAGGTTTACATTGAAAATTTTTGGGAGAGTGAACAGAGGTGGAAGGTTTGAATCAATGAGACTTTACATGGGAATCTCCATTTACCTGGGGGGGGGGCTTTATTTACCCAATCGCTGGCAGTAGCTAAGAAGGCTTTGCTCTAGATCTGTAATTGAGGTGAGGTTTGTTTACAGAAGTGTGTAAACTTAGAGGCCCTAGTGCTACCAGGTACTAGATGTAGAAACCTGAAATTCTCCAGAAGACATCTCATGTGAGATTTTGGAGAACGGGTGTCTAGGCATTTCCTATTGGGGGGCAGAGTCAGGGACCTTCCTAAGGCATCCCAAAGGGGAGGTATAACTAGGAAAAAAGCCCTATTTGATTAGAAGCTCGTCAGCTTTTCTAGAAGGGATTCGCCATTGCCGATAGGCACGGCATATGCCGCAAAGGCACAAGAGCACAGTGGTTGCCTAATGTTAGGACTTCCCACGAGCTAGTGAGAGAGAGAAACCACATGCGGTGCCACGTAAGTGGCAGTGCACCCCTCAAGGGAAAGTGAGCCTTAAAATGAAAGTGAGGCCCTAAAATGGAGCTCAGCAAAGGGTTAGCCCTAGACAAGGCTGGAGGAGTCCCTCCGTCTCAAAGATAGTATGAAGTTGCCTGGAGCTCAATGGTCAAGCTTCTCCTACCAAGAGAGGTGTTTTATGCTGACAAATGAGGTGAACTCACCAATGTAGTTGCTGGCAATGAAGAAATCTCACCAATCCAGCCAGTATTGCATGCACTAAATAGCAGTCTGGTAGCCAGCAAAGGGAGTCCCAGAACCAGGGAAAAGGGAGAAATCCCACCTTTTGAATACGCAGTAAGTACAGTACTTATCTGGAGTCCAATTGACCTGAGAGGTGGATTTAGGTGGACTTCTTGCAGCTTACAAGAATTACTTTTAAGTTTTAAGAAGGAGATAAAACTTTAGACATGTTAGTATCACAATTGTAATCTGTACTGAAATATACATTGTAGAAAAAGCAATAGACATATATATGTGTTAACAGCACAAGCATTCCTTTCAGGTGAGCTCTGAAAAGGCAAAAACCTTTCATGAAGTAAAAGGGAAACGCACTTGATTTTAACAGCATAAGCATACATATTATGGAGACAATCTTGAGCTTAGAACCATAATAGTATGTGACAGAGTGGAATGTTTTTGTATTAGAGTTAGATTAATAAATTAGAGCTTTATTGATAAAGGTCACAACTCTGCACAGTCAACACAACAGTAGCATAGGAACACGAGAAACCATCAAGCAGTTTTACCTATTTAGGATATTTTAAATTACCTTAGACTTTGTAACCTTTATAACTTGTATTTACCAACTTTAAAGACACATTTTTTTTAGGCTCCCAAACAAGTATAACTTATGTTTCTCAACCTTAAGACACTTTTAAAACTTTCAGATATGTATAACTTGTCTTTACCAACATTAAAACACTTTTTAAGACCATTAAAAATTTTTTAGGCCCTTTGTATCTAGTTATTTACCATGAGACTTAGTTGAGACTGCTATGAACATTAATTGTCCTTTAGCTAAATAAAGGGATGATAAAAGTTTTTATTTAGGCCTGTGTTTTGAAGCATATTGTGTCTAGGCCTGACAATGGCAGCTCTAGAACTTAGGCTTAAGGCCTGGCCTCCTGCATATGAAAGACAACTGAGAAGGCATCTGAAATCTCCCAACATAGAAATTGGCAATATGTCCGTTTGACCTCATTGTGAGGCCAAAACAGACCTGTACTGTTACCTTGGGCTGGGCGAAAGTGGTAGAGGTCGCTGAATTGAGGAGCCATTTGTCCTCCGCCAGGCCAAAGAGCTAGAAGGCTGGAAGTGTCTGTGGCCCTTGTGCTGGTTGACCTCTATGGCTGGGCACAGAGGACAAGCCTGCTTGGGAACCTTTTGACTTCCAGAGGCCAGTCTGCCAGCAGGCACGTATGGCATGTTGAGGCAGCAGCGGGAGCAGTGTGTCCCCTTTGGCTGCATTTGGAATGGTCACCTGGCAGAACTGACTTTTGGCTACATCCCCACAAGATGGGGCACTGCAGACCTCTTGTCTTTTGTGCGGGAATGCCAGCATCCCCCTGGTAGCAACCAAGGTCTAGAGCATGATTATTGTTTTGGATGAGCCCTTCGGGAAGGCTTTTACCAACTCTTATATGAGTGACTCAATGTCCATTCTCAGCTATTTATTAAAACTGCAGTGAGACCATGTTTCTATTTGTAGGACTATAAATATATATTTGGATATTTATGACTATTAACTTGTATTTGTTAACCATTAAATATTAGGACTTTAGGTTTTGTCCTTGCTAAGTTAGAACCTTAAATGTTATAAATATAGTCCATTAAAATGAGAGCACAAGAATTTTTTGTTTGGTTTAGTATATAAAAATTTATAGCTTATAAGACCAAGCATATTTTAACCTCTTGAGACTAGAGATATAGCACAATGACCTTATAATAGTTTAAGGCTATATTATAGATTAATATCTTTAGAAAATAAGACCAAGTATGTTTTAATCTTTTGATACCAGAGATATAGCACAATGATCCAATCTTAATATAAATATAAATTTTAAATTAATAGATCTTAATTTAGAATATTGGTAAACAACTTGTACTTAATAACAAACCCCGAGCTATAAGTTTAAAACCAACAATATAGTAAAATAGTATAAAGCAATTTTAAAATTATATTTGAATTTATTATAGTAAATCTATTAGCAGAAACCCTAGTGGTGAATCTGGATCATAGCAGGAAAAACAGCAACATTTACGAACTGAATTTGAGAACTGAAAGAGACATACACAGTCAGATATTTTAAGCCAACTTAACTTGAATAGATATTTATAACTTTGAAATTTTATTATTATATAAAATTTATTTTGAAGAAGGGTTGGATCATAGATTGTAAAACATAACTGAATTTTTATTAAAATGTACACCGATCTAAATGAGGCTTGTCATTGTAGTCTAGTCTAAAATATAAAATAAAGTTATTAAGGAAGCTTTATAAACATGAGAAAATTATATAAAGTATTAGATAAGAAATTTAAAGCATTTATAACCAGAGCAGAGTATACAGAAATTAGGAAGAAACGTTTTTCTTTTTTTATGCTATTTAAAAGCTTGGAAAAAGATCAGAAGGATTGGAAGTCTGAGTTTTAAAATGCGCAGCTTGAAGTTTTGCAGAACTCCTGGAGCCAGGGAGAAGGCGGCTTTGGTCGGGGAAGGGCTAGCACAGGGGGCGGGGGAAGTCCTTTGCCCTAATTAAAAATGGCGCCCACACAGGGTTAAGTCTATGGTGAAGTAAGTCTTGAGGTAGGTTTACGATCCCTCGGGAAGTTTAAAATCTTGTTTAATCCATTGAGGAATTTTTTTTTATCTAAACACCAAGTACCCTCAAGCTGATTCTAGCGTAGGGCAAACGCTCCAGGCTCAGAGCACCAGCCCAAGCGGGGTCGCATCGGGAGTCCCCAGAGCCGCACACATGCCCAGAGTTCCGGAGCCTCCGCAGCTCTGCCACTTGTTAGGGGAGGGTACGCATATGGCCACCAGCCAGTCCTGGGCGTCTGTGGACCAGAGGGAAGGGTGCAATCTAATTGTTTATCTAGATAGAAGCAGGCTGTGACTATGTGCAGCAGAGTGCCAAAGATTTTCCCAAGGAGTTTGGCGTAGTAGCCATGGGAGCACAGCCGCCAGCAGTCCCCAGTGGCGGCTTCACACCGTTTCTGCCCGCCACACACAGCAGGATGTCCCCAAGCCTGGGGAAAGGAGAGGTAGCCCGGGAAAGTCCGGAGGGCCCAGAGAGCAGTTTAGGTAAGAACAGAGAAAACCTGTTAAAGCCATTTTAGTCCTATCTGAGTAAGTCCGGAAGATGTCCTGGCAAACCCAGGAGCGATCTCCTCCTGGCTGGCTCGCCAGTGTCAGGACTAATTTATAAACAAAGGAGGCTTACAACAGGTCTTCTATAACAGAGGTTTATTAGGTGGATAGGAAGAGAGGGAGAGCAGGGAGAGTGAGCCATAATGAGAGAAAGAGAGAGAGAGAGGAGGAAGGGGGGCGCCCCGATAGAGAGAGGGAGAGAGTAGGAGAACAAGAGACCAAGAGTAAGAGCAAGAGCAAGAGAGTGACCACCAGGTGTGGCCACCTGGTTGGGGACACAAGATGACATCATAAGTTGCTAGGTAACTCAGAAGCAGGTCCTGTTTCAGAATACTAACAATAAGAATTGGAACATATCACTCTATTTTCTTACTTTTTAATTACCTGTCACATGATTGCTCGAGCAATGAAGAGTCAATTGGCTGCATGCAAACATACCTTGAAAAATACCATGCACTTATAAGTATAAGCTATTTTTATGAGGTGACTTACTGATTACTGGCCCTCTGTCAGAGTAACACTACTGTTTCATTAAAAGCCATTATTGTTTTTACAAAAGGATTCTTATAAAGGTTCTTGACTTTTAGAATTTTAGAATCTATTATATAAAGATACATAAGTTACAAGGTTCAATTAATAACTAAAAATTAAAACAACTTAATTCTCAACACAGTATCACAACATCAAAAAGTGATGACACCAAGATTTTGTAAATATACAAACTCAGGAGGATGGAATAAACAAATAAAACAAATCCACAATGGCTTCGGCGATTTAAAATACAAGTGGTAACTATGACAACTTGGCAACCAACTTTCATGTAAATAAAGCTTCAAAAAAGATAATTACTAAGAATACAATTTTTTATAAGTTCCAAAAAAATTAAATTTGGAAATTTTATTTCTAAAGAGTAAATTTAAAAATATTTATCACATAGGATGTTTTCCAAAATCTATGGCACAGCCAGATACTTAGGTCTTCCAGCCAAAACTTTTAGAGTCTTGTTGCTTTTAATAAAAGCAAAATGTCTAGTGCTAAGGCCTCAAAATTTGAGGGAAAACATAGACAATATGTATAACAATGAAGGGGGGCGGGGGGCGGGGGAGGGAGACCATGGTAGGCAGACAATATGACACAGTGATTAGTATCTGGCAGACTGTCTCCATTTGTATATGTGTAGGGTCTAGTTAACATGATTTCTGGAGGCTGGAGGCTGAGGAAGAAAAATCTGCTTATGCATCCTGTTGATTCATCAAGTACTGGGTTATTCATAGTCCTATGTTCATAGTCTCAGAACTCTGCCACCCTGTGGCTGCTCTAAGTTTTGGATGGAGCTATTTATGCAGTGGTTAGATACATGTAAAGAGTATTATGCTTTCAAACATCATCAGTTTATCAGAAAAGACAACTGCCACAAATGTTGAAATGTGCAAACACAGCTTTCGAGAGCTGTCAACCACGCAGGTACAGTTAGAAAGTGTCATCATCTGAGTCATCACTCTTGGGTTTGGTAAGTCTTTCCAGCTCCTCTCCATCCTAAAGGGAAACATGAAATGAATGTTTAGTTAGAATTAGAAATGCTTCATCTTCAATAATTACTAAAGGACTGTCTTATTAAATATATAAATCAAAGGTTTATTCATTCAATTATGAATTTTACTTTGTTAACTATGAATATAATCTCAAG
>CM053753.1:64054530-64079407 GCA_028658305.1 Pachyuromys duprasi
GACCAAGAGCACCACTTGCTGGTCTTGCAGGGAAGTGATGAAAGGACTGTGATTCCAAGGGTTCTTGGTACCTAAGATGATTTTATTTTCCTTAAAAAGTAAGCTAGAAGTTCTTAACAGCACCCGGAAAGAACAGAGGACTTCCGAGTGTGCACCTTTGCTGATGTAGGTGTTTGGGACACACTCTTTCATTTCTTTTTCCTTTTTTATTCTTACAAATCTGTTGTATCAAAACCTCAGAGATAAAACACCTGGAGGTTTGCTATGAACCTAATAAATGACAGATTTTCCCAGAGTAAAATGGGCTCATTATGTGAAATAGTTCATCTTTGTGTTAATAAAAATTATAAATTCAGAATAACTGAATATTTTTTAAGAATATGTTCTCATTTGAGATTTCTTGTTAAAAATCAATTTTTTTAAAGTGAAATAAACAGATAACTAACTACAAGGAAGATTAAGATATCAGGCTTTCAATTTCATGATTTATCAATGTAAAATATTAACTTCTTCCAACCGCATGTAGTGGAAAAAGCAAGGAGCTAGAAGCTAGTAATATAAATAGATGCATTACTAGTTCTTTTACCTATTGTCGAAAAACCATTTAGCTCACTCTCTACCCATCAATCTAGGAGAGACAGGATGAGACAAGGTATAGTGAGTACCTTTGGCATCTGCAGTGCTATGTGATGCAATTATACAGCCAACACACAAAATCCTGGAGGCACTGTGGTTTACCTAGTCCTTGCCAGCATCAGAAGTCCTGTGTGTGACGTCTGTAAGTCATACAGATCTAACACACCTTCTGATAACCTGATGGTATTCTCTTCCTTGACTAAAAGTGTTTTAAATTTAAGAGCGAGCAGAAAGTGCATTTCCAACAACATACCCCGCTGGAACGCTCCCAAAGACTGCCATTTAGGTCTCGGATCCTTTCTTGTCTAGGAGCACATTCTAGAGTCTGAGTCTTGCTAGCATTATAAATAAATATGGAAAGAAGAACTGATGGGGCTTCTAGGAAAAAGTCGAGGGAGGGCCTGAAGTCGAAGACCAGGACGGACACTGCTGTGATGATGACAGTTGTCACCTGGGCCATCAAGACATGGAACATGTTGTCTAAGAATTTCAAGATAAAAGCCACTGAAAGGCCCTGGAAGGCAGTCACAAAAATAAGGGCCACTGAAAATGCATTGTGTCCATAAAAAAACCCACAGTTCTGAATCTGATCACGGTTACTGCTCTGAAGGACCAGGGTCAGCCCATTAAAAACAATGCCAAAGAAATAAAGCTTGCTATTCTGTATGAAGATGCTCTCAGTGAGCTGTGTCCCCTCCTTCAGGATCTTCTCATTATAAATATTGGCCATTGAAGAAATAAAACACTGGACTATGATCAGAATATGGCCTAAGCCCAAACGGACGTGACTGAAAACTCTGGCTGTGGTGTTCCACTTGAATTCTGTGAGAGTCCACTCCTTCGCTGTACAATTGTCTCTTAGGGAACATTCTCTCCTGAAGTGGAGGCAGGAATTGGATGGGGTGAAGAAGGCATCGTGATGAAATCCATGTCCTGCCAAGTCATGCTGTGATGTTTTGGTACTGGCAGTTAGGGCAACAATAGACAAAAATAGAATCAGGAGGGAAGCCCACTGTATCCAGTTCAGATGTCGCCTATACAAAGAGGAAGAAAATAAGATTTTACCGCATGTTTTTTTCACTTCATTCCCACTCCTACTCCCCGTTAATTGTTCTATTGAAAATTCAGAAACTTGAACACTTGACTAAATAAACTACACACAGTTGCTAGCATTCCCTGCAACTCAAGTACACTATAAACTTGACAAGCCTGTGTTTCAAACCTGACCCCTCTATTCACTTTCAGAATGCCTTAAGGATATTCTTAACTCCTCCTTCCTACAGATAACCTTTGCATGTGCAGCTGTAACACAGCTGCCTTCCAGGGCTATTTTGGATCTCTATAGCACAGTGATTTTTATTTTAATAAACTGTAAATTCTGACAGAGTACTTTAGCTCAGTTTCAAAGAATCAGAAAAAGCAGTATGGATAAACTTTAGTAACTGATGTAGATACATTTTCCAAAAGGAAACTAGACCTTTCTCAAAGGACTTCATGACACACAAATTTTTTAAGGACATTAGCTGCTGGGTCAAGAGCCTAAAAATAAGCCACCAAATAGCAAAGTAATGCAAAATAAGTAAAAGAAAAATTATATTTGGGTAGTATTTTTGCTTTTAAAACCCAACAAAGCTTTATTACTTGCTTTGCCTGATAGTAAATTTGTGGAATATATGAACCATTTTTCTACTTGTCAACTTACTCAGTTCAAAAAACATGTAACAAACAGGCAAACTGGGCTGATAAAAATTTGACCTCCCTCTCAGGGGAGCTTACATATATAATCAGGACAAAGCCATGAGCTAAGTGATGGCAGAAGGTGAGGCATATGATCCAGGGGGTGTACTTAGGAAGGACCCTTGTAGAGAAGCATCTATGCAAAGGCAACAAAGAAGAAAGTGCAGCTCTCTCTCAGGCTGGAACAGTCTGCAAGGGTCCTGATAAGAAACCCAAAACCTCCATGTCTGAAGAGCAGGTCATCAGTAGAAGATGGGAAAAGCCAAGAAAAGCAGGAAGTGTAAGAGTGAGAACTGGGAGTAATAAGAATGTTTTTGAGCACCTACGGCAGTGTGGGCAATTCCTGCTCTTAGAGAAAAAGTTAAGTGACACACAAATGACTTACCTGCTCACATGTTTATAAGAGAATAAGAAGGAGATCTGTGTTATCATGTTATTCCTCCCAAATAGCTACAACTTTTAAGACCTGTTCTAAACTCCCAGGACAAATGTGGAAAAATGAGTCTGACATCAATTCTACAGCTTCATTCTGTGAAACTGCTAAACGCATTCGCTAACTTAGGGAGCAACACATATGGATATCATGCCTGCTCACATGTTTGGACATAATTTTTGGCATTTTAGAACAAATTTTGTGACTTCTTAGGGGTAACTATATATAATTTACCATTATTAACTTTCCTATTAAGTGAGCAATTAAATTAAATTGTGTTTTTATTATGTTTCTATTTATTTAGTGATATTAAAGCAATGCAGAGAATAAAACAATGAGAAGATTCACCTAACTGCTTTCTCAAGAAAATCACACAAAATACATTTCTGAGTGAGTTCCTAGGGATACAGAGTTATAAGAAATCATAAAGAATTGTCAAATAAGTACTTTTGGAGAAAATGACTATTACTGAGTAATACCTTATTTTTCTGCTCGTTCTAACAGTACTTAACTATGTGACTTCTAGGGCATCTAACAGTTAGGCATTTTAAAAATTATCTCCTACAACTTCTCCTTGATGAAACTAGAGAAAACTTACAGTGGTAGATAAAATATTATTGATCATTTTTATTCTTATTCCTAAAATCTCAATCCCCAAGTAATGCAACTTCCCAGAATCAAGCAGACACAACTATGCTAAGGTCAGAACAAATCCATGAGGGAGGCTGTGAGACATAATGCCTGCCATCAGTCACCACTTTGAACAAGTGGCTACACTTCAAAAGAAGAATCTGGGCGGTGGGACAGCTCAATAGGCAAAAGGGCTTGCTAGAAAGCCTGACAACCTGAGTTGATTAGGGGACCTCGCAGTGAAAGGAGATAAAGAACTCCAAGAGTTGTTCTCTGAGCTCCATGTGGAGAGCTGTGGCAGCACACATGTGCTTTGTCATACCCACATCTCACACACACATACACACACACACACACATTCTCTCTCTCTCTCTCTCTCCCTCTTGCAGTAAAAAATAATTGTGGTTACACAGGTTTCTGCAGAAAAGATATAGAGCTTATCAGCTTATTTCTCCGTGTTCTATGAATAGAGTGCATAGTGTATTCAGCAATAGTCTTGATGTAACTTTTGGAAGTTAATCAGGAGCACTGGCAATGGCCTGTCATGTCTGGGGAATGTCCTCATTTGTGTTCTATTGCTTTGATAAACACCATGACCAAAAGTAACTTGGGGAGTTTATTTGGTTTACATGATCACAGTTCCTCTCTGAGGGAAGCCCAGGCAGGAACTCAAGCAGGGCAGGAAACTAGAGGCAGGAACTAAATAGAGCTCATGGAAGAAGGCTGCTTACTGGCTTGTTTTCCATGGCTTGCTTAGCCTGCTTTCTTCTACCATCCAGGACCACCTGCCAAAGAGTAGCACTGCTAGCAGTGAGCTGCGCCCTCCCATTTCCATATTAATCTTTAATCAAGAAAATGTTCCCAAAGACTTGCTTACAGGCAATCTGATGGAGGCATTTTCTCAAACTGAGATTTCTCTTCTGAGATAAATCCAGCTTGTGTCAAGCTGACAAAAAACAACTGGGTGGCATCACTGGCCAACAAGTCAGAAGAGAGCCCTTCCTGACACTTGTCTTTTTTCACTCAACACTAGTAGGGGTATTGTCACTTTACAGGTCAACTCTATCTAGACTCACATACATGTCTACAGTAGTTTCCATACGACTTTTTTGAAAGGTCTTTCGCATTAATCACTCTTCTAACAGGTTCTTCAATCCTCTACTCCACTTAACCCTTTTCCTTCCCTTATTCCCCTTTAACTTGTTTGCCACTATGTCCTATCTCTTCTTCCTCAAGATCTCTCATTCATCACCTCCCTATGGCTCTGTACTATATCCTGACCTCTATGGAAGCTTTATACTGGATAGCTTTCATAGAGCTGGAAGATGTTATGCAAGCTATCAGAGGGAAAAAGTAAACTAACCGAGAAAAGTAATCATCAGTCTTACCTAGCTTCGAGCCCTGAGAAATACAGTAACGGTCAGCTTGGCAATACATGACCACTAGCACAATAGTGGCACAAATGTCATAGGGTAGCTAACCTCTTCTGGTTGCATTTAAGGCCCACTCTACAAGTTGAAACCCATACCTGGCACTGTTATAAGGGCCAAGAACCTGTGGTTAGATAGGTCATGGGCCCTAGAGGAGTATCTACTGCTATTATTCTGTTAAATGGGCATATTTTTTTGGTATATATGCAGTGCAGCTTTTATTGTTAATAAAAAATACATCATTTGCAAAATATCAGACATAACTGGAATAATCATAGCATATAAACTAAGCCAGTCTTAGACAAATATCATTGTTTCTCTTACATATGGTTTATGGATTTTTTTAAAATTAAATTTTATTTATTTAATTACTTTACAGTCTGATTTCAGCCCCTCCCTTCTCTCATCCCAGTCTCTCTCTCCTTCTTCTAAGAAAAGGCCAGGCCCCTAAGGGATACAAACCCATCCTGGCACTTCGAGTCACAGTAGGACTAAGCCAGTCTTCTCCCACTGAGGCCAGACAAGGCAGCCGGGGATTTCAAAGGCAGGCAACAGAATCAGAGTAAGCCTCTACTCGGGTTGTTAGAGAGCCCACAATGACCATGATGCACATCTTGCTACATTTATGTTGGAGATCTAGACTCTAATGACTTTTTTAAATTAAATTTTTATTTTTTATATTAATTACAGTTTATTCACCTTGTATCCCAGCTGCTGCCCCCTCCCTCCCTCATCTCCTTCTCTGCTCCTTTCCAAGTCCACTGATAGGGGAGGTCCTCCTCCCCTTCCATCTGACCCAAGCTTATCAGGCCTCATCATGATTGGCTGCAATGTCCTCCTTTGTGGCCTGCCAAGGCTGCTGCCCCCTCAGGGGGAGGTAATCAAAGAGGCAGCCACTGAGTTCAGGTTAGAGACAGTCCCTGTTCCCCTTACTAGGGTACCCACTTGGATACTGAGCTGCCATGGGTTACATCTGATTACTTTTAACCCTCATCAGTGGGCTATCTTTTAACCCTCATCAGAGAATTTTTTGTTGTTGTTGGACTAGATGGTGATTGACATAAAGACCCATAAGTCATCAAAGTTCAGAGAATAAGAGATTGTCCGCCGAATGGTCAACTCTAAATGGGATACTTATAGCACAATCCGTCCTCCCAAGGCTTAGGGCTGACTAGGGAAGAGGTGACAAAAGAATGTGAGAACCAGAGGTGGTAAATAATTTTAAGAAAATAGATCATCTGGACACAGCAGGGCAGATGCAGATATGAACTCACAGCAACTGTGAGAGCATACACAAGACCTAAGCAAGTTCAAGGATGTGGCTTCTAATCCTAGAACTTGGGAGGTTACAACATGACTATGAGTTCAAGGCTATTCTGGGATACAAAGTGAGACCTTGTCACAAAACAAACATTAAAAAGAAAACACTAAAAATTAAAATACCAATAAATAGTAATCAAATACCTTACTTTTGAGAAGTTCAAGATATTTCATATACCTGATGGCAGGGGATTTAAACAGCACTAGAGCTGCTTTCCACTGTGGATAAACAAGGTATCTAGTATAGAAGGCTAACTAGAAATAAGATCTTGGCATATGGGTTCTGAGGGCTCAGCATTTTGGGTAAATTATTAAAAGCCAGACTGGCCTACTTTAAGGATGATATATGCTTCCACCATCAATTACTTACTTCAGCACTATCCTGAATAGAAGAGCTGTTGTTATAATGCTAAAATTCGAGAAGATAACAGCCATGGCCTAGAAAAAAAGAGAAGATAGAATTACAATCCAAGCAAAGCACTGACCTCAGAACTTCCCGGCTCAGTAGTTCACCTGACAGAAAAGCCTTTTAGTCACAAAGCAAAGTGGTTATTGGGGCAGCTGCTTCACTGGGGGATTAAATTCGGTTTTTATTGCTCGTTAAATTTATGCGGTTATGATCAAATTATTGTCAGGACTTGACAATATGTGCTTAAGTTTGGGCAATGCCTGTCTAAATGATCTATATATGCAGATTAAGAAATACAAATTCTAAAGGTTTAGGTTTAGAAACAAGTTACCATGTTATGAAGCACACTGTTTTGTTTTTTTGTTTGTTTGTTTGTTTTTTTAAGCAGCTGTCAAAGCCCTTTACAGACTTCTTAAAAATTACTTTTTTTGTGTGTGTTGCTTAGAACATATGCAATCCTACCATTGTTCCCTATAAGTGGATTGGGCAACACTAATATTATTTAACAATCATACGGTACAGTTCACCTTTCTTTACTTCTTGCTACCACTTTGGGTAAATACACAGAGAAACTAGGTGTGTTGCTATCTCTATGTGGTATTAGCATTCAGAAGGCTAATAATGCAGGAGAATCTTGAGCTCCTATGTAATCTGAGACATCAAAACCCTGCACCAAGAAATCAAATAAACAACAGAGACTATCAAGTCTTAAACAACCACTAATAACAGGAGACACAGCTACAACAGTTATAAGAAAAAAAGTGAAACTTAGTAAAACGAGTAGCAATTCTAAAAATCGAATGTTTTTCTATTGAAGTTTCTAGTAAGAATTAGACATAGACAGGCACGGTGGTGCACACTGTTATCCCAGCACTTGGGGAGGCATGTGGATCTCTGTGAGTTTGAGGCCAGCCTAGTCTACAAAGCAAGTCCAGGATAGCCAAGGCTATATAGAGAAACGCTGTCTTGAAAAACCAAAAAACAGTAAGAAAAAAAAATTAGATACATAATAATATGTACTTACTGATCATAAAAATAGTAATATATTACATATATATAATGATTGAATCAGGGCAATCAACATTTCTAGGTTGCAAATCACTTATTTGTGTGGGAGACTATGAATGGATGTTTTTAGTGTACCTCACTATAATGGAAATGCTTGAGGCTTCTGGTTAGGAGAAGAGGAAGAAATGATGAGGAAAGCAGCTGGTAAGAGTAGGGAAATAGTAGCCTTGAGCAATCATGGTCACACAGGAGTGTGTGATGCACACAACTAGTCAGTCTGACTGCTTTGACAGATTCTGAACACACTTCCTATGTTAACACCAGAGAATCAATCTAATCACAATTCTTTATCCTAAAACTTCTATGCACCTTTATTTAATTCCTTAAGTAGAACTAGACATGAAATGCAGACTAAATCATACAATCTGTTACATAATATTTGTAGTTATAGATGATCAGGAAGACCCAAGCAATAAATACGGAAGAAGAATAAGGAAGTTGCAACTTTGTTTAATACTGGACATGCAGGAAATCTGTTAGTTTCTAGTAAAACATACGTAATGTTTATTACTGAATATGAATTATCATGTTGCTGTGACGGGTTACGAAGTCTAAAAAAGTGGAAAGATAGAAGAAGGCATGTTACATGAACTGAGCACTTACAATCACCCAACCACAGAGCACAGGGACACAGGTGTTCAGGCGGCCTAAGCCCCTGCCTTTGAGCTGGTTTAGTATTTTTTTCTTCTACTTTATAGATAGAAGAATTGAAACTGAGAGCAAACAAGGCCTTCCCAGTTACTCAGATTTCCATGTGTGAGACAGTGCCAGGCACGTGGTTCCCACTATGATGTATTGCTTCCTCCTTCTCATCTGTTTCTAAGACACATCTGGGAGGTTTCACATAAAGGATCAGTGCCAATAAAAATACTATTTATGATTAAAGTGTTACTTTATTCTTTTTTTAAAAGTTAAAATATAATATAGGCAATAAAAGTTCTCATTTTAAGCAATACTGGGGGAGGAAGCAATGGAACCCAAGCTGTCTACATGTTGAAGTAGAAGTTTGATTTTTTTTTTTTTTTTGAGTGAGCGTCTCTCTCTATACAGCCCTACCTGTCCTAGACCTCCTTCTGCAGACCAAGTTGACCTCAAACACTCAAGAGATCTGCTTGCCTCTGCCTTCTAAGCGCTAGCTAGGATAAAATGCGTCTCCACCCGGGCAGCAGACTTAACTGTGATTAGCAATGCCTTTCCAAATTGATACAGAAGATATAGCAGAGGTGAGTATTCCTAGTATGATCAGTTGAATTGATAGTTTCATACTCTTGAGGAATCTTTAGATAGGATTAACATAAAAAGGGGCCAGCAAGATGGGAAAAGGTGCCTAGAGCCAAATTGAATGACATGAGTTTGACCTTGGGACCCATATAATGGAAGGAGAAAACTTACATCCACAAGCTGTTCTATGACTTCCACTTTTGTGTTATGGCACATGTACACCCACATACATGCACAAACACATACATAAATGTAAAAAAACCCCAGAAAAGTCATATAGTAAATCTGGATATAAATACATACAGTAAATGGATAAGCTGTGTTAAAACGGGCAGGGCAAAGAAAGGTCCATCAACTGTATTATTTTCTTAATTAATACTGCCTGAGTGGAGGTTTTGAATGGTTATAAGCTAGCTCAAAATAACTAGCTGATCATTTATACAATCAGGGTGGCTAATGAGTCCTTGTGTCTGGGAGCAACGCCTCACAAGTGCCAGCAAAGGAATCATCAACAACGTGATGATCTGGCACATACAGGCAAATCAGTATTCAGATTGTTCTAGAAAACTTCTGGAAGGCCAGTGAGAGATGAGAACAAGTAAGATGGGTTTGTAGACTAACTTTTTTGTGCCTTCCCAATGGCATTTCCTCTGTTACAGTCACTTATGGGCTAAGTTCCCAAAGGCATTTCCTCATTTATACTGTTACTTACGGGCTGAAGATAGGACAGGACATAGAAGACAATCAAATTATCCAGGAAATAAAGGAAGGCAGGAATGGACCACTTCATGAAACTTGAGAATTCCTTCCAGGAAGTACATCTCAAATGTCTACTTTGATGATCTTCTGAAGAAAGAGATTTATGAATCATACAGAGCAATAAAGAAAACATCTTTATTGAGAATGCTTGTTTCCACTGAAACTACACTAAACTTGGTTACTAGTAGAATTCTATAAAATGAGCTTTATTAAATTGCTTTTGTAAGTTACTTCAAGCCTGCAGAAGTAAAAGGTAATATGGCATTTATTAGTATCTCTTTTTTCTCCACACCTGTGTCAATGAGCAACCAGCCAGACCCTTAGCAAAACAGAATCATAATTCCTACTAACTCAAAGCAGAACTATCACTTCAGGTGACTCAATATACACTTGTGTTGTTTACTTCTCTTAACATACAATCAAGATATCAACAAGCTAAATTAAGTAGAAAAGAAAAACGAAGCCTTTATGCTTTCACTCTCCCCTCAAGTGGTGATCAGAGAAAGGTACTAGTTAGTGAAATTTTATATATGCTGACTATGAGATGGTTAACTTTTATTAATCCTGTTTAGCTATTATTCTCACTCTAGACTTCCAGAAAGTTAGGAAGGTATGCTGTGATAGAGATAAAATGTAGAAGGGGGACAGTTTAAAGTAAGCCCTCCAAGTAATGCATAAATGCCATGAAATTATGAAATGCATGCACTAACTAGAACTCATCACAGACTGAAACTGCTGGGTGTGCAAAGACTTTCCATGTAAGCATTTCAATGCTCTCTAAAAGTGTTGTTTAGCTTACGAAAGAAAGAGTAGAACCATAGTGACAAAGCCCATAACTGGGAAACCAATATGGAAAATGAATAAAAACCCACTGAGTTATCATCTCAGGAACAAGCGATGAGGTAGAACAGTGGGCAGGACCCTGCTAATTAAAGCAGAAAATCTCTGAGCTCCCCCCTCCTTCCAACACAACTCTGTAACATTTTCTTAGCTCCCGTTTCCCTACCTATAAAACATACTTATGCTTGGACTAGACTAAATTATACAAACATTACACCAGTTCCAATGTTTTATGATAGTGTGATTTAGCAAATATACAGTAGTTTAGTAATTACCTTTTTTAATAACACAGAGTGACACAAGTATACAGAGAATCAGCTTCATCAGCTCTGAGCACACATTCACAGTAGTAGGAAGATAGTCATACTTGTTTTCTGAAATGTAATAGGAAAATTTAAAACTATCAGGCTTATTCTGCGTGTTTTTACATGTAATTAACAAATTTTAAATTTAAAAATCAAAGTTAATAGTTGTTATATTAAATGTCTTCCAGCTGGCCCAGCTTTTCTCAATCTCTGGATAAATGTGTTGGGATGTTAGGATCAAGGGCAGAGAAAGGTCCATGGGAAGGAGGGCACACACTGACTTCTAAACTGGTAATTACTATTCATCATCTGACTCATCAAAAGTTATGAATTAGTACTCACCTTATGAGTCATCAAGCCTGTCTTGTTTGCCTTAAAAAAAAAATCAAGGTGTGCTTTGTCTATGGCATTTCTTTAAGTCAGATTTTTCCAATCTGGTTCATATCATAATACATGCAGGAACACTGCTTGGATCCTCCGCCCCTGGCATAAATGCTAAGCTGGGAGAAAGGACTCTTGTTTATAAGGTTGAGTGGAAGCAACTGTGGGTCGCCACACCCATAAACAATTTATAAAGCATAGCCTACTGAATTAAGAATGAGGTGTGGTTAGCACGATTTGGTCTTAGTTGCTACCTGTCTTTTCTAAATACTTAATGATGACTCGCTTTACAATAGTCAAAAGGACAAATAAAATCTTTATTAAGTAGCATTTTTAGAAACATATTTCCCTCTCTTTACAAACATTTGCTTGATTCTCTTAGCAATTAAAACTTTGCAAACATGGGGGGAGGGGCTTGCCAACTTAACCTTATCTCTCCAGGATTCTTTTTCCCTCTTGTCTGCAGAGTCCCTTGAACATTCAACATACGCCAAGTTGACTACTTGTCTGTTTCTAGGCAAAATCTATCTACCTCTGCAATACCACTTGACAAACTGTATTGTAATTATTTATTATGCTTATGCCATATTCTTAGAAAGTAAATGCTTATGACAAAAAGACCAGGTTTTGGTCATATTTCTATACCCGGCCTTTAATAAATGTCCACCTGAATTTAAGTATTTGCTTGTTGAACTATACATACTATTCAAAGTCTGGTTCAAATACCTCTTCCCTTGACTCAGTACAAAGGTAGACTGAAATCACACTGTTACCCTCAGAAAATCTTTATGATATACAAATAAACAAACTAAAATGTGATGGAAGGAAGGGGGAAGGAGAGGGCTCATATTACAAGTCAAACCTTAGTCAATGTTCTTTAACTCACCTTTGCTCTTATTTGTTCTTTCTGGTATTCCTCTAACAGATACCCCCAAACTGCGTGGCAGTATGGACAGCCTCAATCCACTTGTCTCGTACACATACTTAGAAGCAGTTTTCCTCTAGTACCAGAGAAAGGGACCAGGCCCCCACTATCTGTCCACTCTCCTGCCACAATTTGTCACTCTCAGGGATTAGTTTCAATGAATATTTACTTTGACTCCAGCATAGCTCCTTTATTCCCCTATTAATCTGACTTCCTCCTTTTAGCATCTAGAAAGCTTAAAATTTGATAAATAAAATGTAAGACACCAGGGTCTATCATACATTCTCCTCACCATAAAACCTAATCAGCTAAAATTAATTGGTTTCTTACTCTACTGCTGTACTCAAATTACTCATTTTTCTTTCCATTTTTTGTTTTGTTTTGGTTTTTTTGTGTGTATCCTTGGCTGTGCCAGAAACTAGCTCTGCAGACCAGGCTGGCTCAAACTTAGAGCTCCTCCTCCTCTGCCTTCCAAGCGCTGGGATTAAAGGCGTATGCCAACACCATCTGAATCAAATTACTCATTTTCTGATAGCCAAATATCTTCTAGTTACAAATGCTATTAGGCTTGTTTTAAGCCATATCTTTACAAGGTATAGCAATTTTGTCTTATCTCTTATGGTTAATATTCATCTTTATTAGATGTAAACCCCCCTGTGAAATGCCTCTAGGCATTTGTGGGGATGTTTCCAGAGAGGTTTACATGAGGGAAAAACCACCCTGAATGTGTAAATTACCCTCAGACCTTGGGTCCGGACTAAGAAGGGAAAAGAAAAGACTGGACTGTCTGATAGGGCCTTCCTGCTTCTTGTGGATTCAGGATGACCAGCTGCCTCACTCCTACCTTCAGGCTTTCCCTGCCAAGATGCATTTTATCTGCCCACACTGTAAACTGAAATAAACTGTCGCTTCCTTAAGCTGCTTTTGCTAGTTCTTTTATATTCATAGCAACAAAAGAAATAAAATGTGATTGGGGATGGGGGTCCTCACTTCTCTTCCTGTTCCTAATCCTGTCTCTCCTAGACCACTAGAAAGCTTTGTATGTAGAACAGACTCTTAAACTTCTTTTGCCTCCTGTGATCTTCCTGCGATTAAAACCATCAAATATATGTGACCCTGGCACACTGTGTTGTTCAAAATGTTGGCATTCTGCTTAAATGTAATTCCCACTTTTCTTGTTTTCTCATCTGTACTAGCTGCTGTTCCTAGAGTCTTAAATATGAATTTGAAGACAGATCTAAATCCTGCAATACTTAGGTTAGAGATCACTAAATACATCTATGAGTAACTACCTCCTTTTATTCCTTTATTCGGCATTTTCTTTATGTACATTCATGCCAGTCACTATAAGACATTGCAGTAAGCAGGACGTTATTTCCTGGTCTCATGGAAGGTAAATAACAAGACTAATTTTTTCTCAAATTTGATCCAACTTACTTTTCCTAATAACAGTCCCTATATTTCAGGTAAAAACACTATCAACCTACTTGCAACTTGAACCAGAAAAATTTGAACATCCAGTATTGTATCTCCTTTAATTCTCACATTTAACATACTGTCCAATTACATATTTTTCTGTATTTTGAATATTCCTTGACACCATCCTCTATATTCTAACAGCAGGGTTAGTTAGTCTTCATCGCCTGTGGCTTGACTTTCAATAATTTCCTAACTAACTAGTTTTCTTCCAGGCTACTGGCACCCAGCTATAATCCTTCAAGTATTTAATTGCCCAGACCCTAGGACGTCAAACATAGCATGGCATATGGAGTCCTTAACAATGTGTTACTTCTCTCTCTAGTCAACTCCTTTTTTTGATTCAACATTTTAAATGCTTTGCTCAATAATTATTTTTTGTTTGTTTGAAAACAGAGTTTCTCTGTGTGTAGCCTTGGCTGTTCTGGAACTCACTCTACAGACCAGGCTGGCCTTGAAGAACTCACAGAGGATCTGCTTGCTTCTGTCTCTCAAGTTCTAGAATTAAAGGTGTGTGCCACCACTGCCCAGTAATTTTTTTTTCCTGAGATAAAGTTTCTCTGTGTAGCCTTGGCTGTCCTGGACTTGCTTTGTAGACCAGACTGCTTCGAACTCACAGAGATCCACCCGCCTCTGCTTTCCGAGTGCTGGGATCTCAGGCGTGCAACACCATGCCTGTCTTTGTCCAGTAATTCTTACCTACATATTCTCCCCCAACTCCCTTTGTTCTTTTGCCTCTGTTCCTTTTTATAAGTTGTTGTGTTTGATTCAATACCCTACATCCCTGGTCTTCTGGTGAATCAACTGTTATCTAGTCAGAAAAGTATTCCTTGCTTCCTATGCACTATCCATCATCCTTTCCGAGATACACTCATTACTTTTTTAAATCTGCATCTTGGACATGGTCCTTTTATATAGTCCTTTTATAGTATTATAATGAATATTTATTATGTATTTACATATTTATCTCTTCTAATAAACCCAGTTCTTAAGGACACGGCCTGTATCTTATGCACTTTGAACTCTATTATGATGGTTAATATTACCAAGGATCTAGAATCATTTGGGGAACTGGGCCTCTGGTCACACCCATGAGGAATTATCTAGATTGGGTTATCTTCTGGGCATGCCTATTAGGGATTATGTTAATTAGAGTAGTTCAGGGGGGACAACCCACCTTAATTGTGGGAAACAGCATTTCATGAGCTGTGGGGTGGATATCTTAGACTAAGAAGGTGAAAGTGAGTTGAGTGTCACTTTAAAAAAAACATTTAAAAATATTTTTCCTTTATATTATGTGAAAGGGTGTTTTGCCTGCATGTATGTGCATGATGGAGGCCAGTAGAGGGCTTCATATGCCATGCTGGGACTAATGTTCTAGAGTCTAGGAGAATAAATTATTTGAAGGATTATCGCTAGGTGGAGAAAATATAGTAGAAGAAATGCAGTTAGGAGATTTGGGTTAAGGAGTACACTTCAATTCTCTAGGACTGCAGTTACAGTCAGTTTTGAATCACCATGTGGATGTTGGGAACTGAACATATATTCTGAAAAGAGGAGCCAGTGTTCTTTACTGCTGAGCCCCCTCTTCTTGTATCCATCAGCCTGTGGATACCATCTGAGTATACTACAAGCGTCTGCTGCCATACCTCCCTGCCATGCTGAACTCTCAGTGAGCCAAAGTAAACTTTGACTGCCTTAACCTGTTTTGGCCAAGTATTTTTGTCAGAGGAACAAGGAGAGAAACTAATATAAGACTATGGCCTGAGAGGTAAATATTGACTGAAGTTAAAACTCATATTCACAGGTAGGATTCCCAACTAGACCACGAAAAGTCATGATGTTATGATTTTATAGCTGTCAATAGTTAAGAAGTAACCTCTACAGTTTTGTGGAATTAAATATTTGTATAAATCCTTACATTAAAAATAAAACTAGAAGACTTGAATCTTAAGTATGTATGCACCAAACTTTTAATTTTTACTATATCCTTGATAAAATAACTATATTGACTCACAAATGTCAAGAAACCAATCAAATATATTGTATTTCCAAATAAGCTACAATTGTACATTTTGCCAGAGATCCAGAAATAAAGGTTGGGTGAGGTAATAATCAAATGTCATTATATACTGTGTTTTATTTTGCACTTGAATAATCCAAATTTCAACCATGGTCAAAAAAAAATCTTGCCAAGGAACACAAGGTTAAAATATAAAAATTAAATACACTTTATCATCCACACAAAGCATAGTACTTTAAAAGGTATCACGTATAATTTATTCGTAAGGATCCCGCAGACAGTGATTAAAACTAAACCATGAGCATCCACATCTTAACTCACCTTCATTGGCTGAATACTTTACCAGTAAGATGCGACTTGAACTTAAAGTAATGAATATAACACCTAGCAGGAATGTGTACAGCGCTGATGGGCCTAACCCAGGACGCCTGAAGCATTTTCGTTCCATTCCACTGGGTTTTAATTGTCTTAAAAAGAACACTTTCATGAGCAACCCTGTTGGTAGACCTAAGGATTAAGCATAATGCAAATACTGTAGACTGCACACAACACAAAAGGAAACCTCTAGATGTTTGGCCATGACTAAATCAAAACTAAGACAGTGGAGGAGAACAGAGAAAATTTAAAGGAAACGATCCACACTGCCAAAATCTGATAGGGGAGGTAATTCTTGAGACAGAATGGGGCTGGCCAGTTTGGAAATAAGTTAGGGAGTAACGGACAGTTTGGGGCTGCAGAAAAGCAGTTATTTGTAATTACTTTGCTCCAGAAGGAAAGAATTTTGGAATCGCTTTTTTTTTTCTTGGTCTACTCTCGGTAGCAGCTCTTCCTTCTGAGTAGAAAGAGCTTGCAGGGAACGATTCTCTTACAGTAACGACCACAGTGCAAATCGTTGAAACATGGCTAATGACTTTTACTGGACTAGGATAGGAACAGAAGGCTCATCTTAAGTCAGTGAGCCTAAACTGGTCAGCCTCTTATGACAGGTGGACACGAAACTCCAGGCACGGTAAGTACTTGCCCAAAGCGCACAGGTAAGATGGGCAAAGAGAGCCGTTGAGGACCGCGGACAGAGGCCCAAGCGTACAGAGGGCCACTGGGTCAGCACCCCTCCACCACGGCCAGCTTTCTCTCGCTGTCAGGGAAACCCTCCCACACATGCGCAACAGGAATAGCCGGCGGCGCCCTCGACCCTCAGGCTCAGGAGCATCAATCTGCCCGCGGGGCGCGGTTACCTCAGTCGCTCAGGGAAGGTTCTAGTGGGAGAACGGACATCATAGAGCTGAGATAGTGACTGCCTAGCTCCGTAGCAGCAGCAGTGGCTTTTCAAGGCCCATTGGTGGGGAAACTATGAGCCGGGAACAAAGGCGGAAAAAGACCCCTTCTCCAGCCAGGCTGGACCACAAAGCTGAGAACCCCGCCCTTCTCCCCCGCCCCCGGCAGGGAAGAGCCAGCCGCGCGGCCATTGCGCAGGCGCGCTCATTTCGGCGCTTCCGGGGGGCGGGCCGGAGCGAGGAGCGGCCGGTCCCGCCCCCCGCGGGCCTACTGTTGTCACGTGTCAGGGGAAGACTCGAGTCACGTGAGGCCCAGGTGGCGGCGGGGCTGTTGGGAGAGAGTGAGAAGAGGAAGGGGGAGCCGGAAGGGGTGCAAGTGGAGCTTGAGGGCCAAAGACAGCTCCGGGAGAAGGCCGGGGGCGCTGCGCGCGCAGCCGCCTCTCCCTCCGCCGGCTGGGCCTCCGCCGTCGCGGCCAGGTGACAGCCGGGCCCGGCCGCCGCGTGCCGCCGCCCCTCCCCCTCGGCCCGGCCGGTGCCGCCCGCGGGGCTCGATGCCAGTCGGCCACGTCCGGGGCAGTTTCTGACTCCCCGGTCGGGATTGCGAACTGTTCCCCCCTGCCCCGTCGCTGTTCCAGCCCCAGGATGCAGAATGTCATCAACACGGTGAAGGGAAAGGCTCTGGAAGTGGCCGAGTACCTGACCCCGGTCCTCAAGGTAAGCGGGGCGGGTCTGGCTCGCTCTGCACGGACCGTCCGAGTGCGGGTTCCCCAGCGTGGACGGTCGGGACGCGCGGCCGGTTGCAGCCCCGTGCCCTGGGCTCCTGGACCGGTCCCAAGGCTTGCCGGGTCCCCGGCTTCAGCTGGAGCGAAGCTCGGTGGTGTCTCCTGTCTCCACCGGTCAGTCCTCTGTGCCTCGGAGTGCGGGGCGAGGTGGTGCGGGAGCAGAGATGGGAACGCTGAACCCCGACGCCCGTAGTCTTTTGAACAGGTATCTGGGTTAACCTTTGAAAAGATGACAGCTCGGGGGATAACAGCATGCCACTTGTTCTCTCGAGTTTCATAGTAAGTTGATTATCGGGCGATCTAATTCCCAACTTCTTTAGGTTTCAGAGGAGTGTAACTTTGAGCAGAACTAGAGCGAAACTTCTAGTTTCACAAGCTTTTAAAGTAGCCGCAACTGATTATTAATTTTGGACTTGAGCGATCCTATAACAGCAATTCAACACACCTGATAGTATACTGTATAGTTTGGAAACCCTATAACATTGTCGGGTGAAAGTTGCAATACGTTAGCTGTTAGCACAGACTGGATTACTTATTTTCAAACGTAAATTTCCAAAACTGCATTCAGAGTTTTCTTACACCTTCTAGGATACATCCTTTTGTGGTAACTTAATTTTGCTTTGCGAAAAGCGAGCCGTAATAGTAAATGAGTGGCAGATATTTGAGTGCCCTTTGTCTGTATTTACCTTTCAAGTAGAATTTTTACCAATCTTAGTGTAGTAATGAAATCCGCTGATGGACTGAGTAATCTGTTGGCTTTTTCCTTGACTTTTTCCTTGACAAAGAGGAATGCTTGGTCATTATCTTCCCTTTTCAATACTTATTTCTAAGACACCTTTGAAAAAGATTTTTTTTTTTTGGATCAAGTTAAAAGAGTCTGGAACAATTGTAAATGAGAATCTTAGCTCTTGTTTATGTGCGTATTTTGGTTAAGATTACCCTTCTATTTTAGATTTGGAAATAATTTTGACATTGGAGTCAAGTGCTTCTATTGCATGTTATATATTTACAGAATACTGTATCTGTTTAGATTTACAGTGCTTTAATAATGTACCATCCGTTCAGCTTTTCGTCTCAGGGAGAGATGAGCAAAACACCTGAATTAAATATAAAATGCTATTTTGTAGACTAGCATTTTGTTGAACTTGTAGAACTTGATCACCAGTTTGAAAGGAATATTAATATTATACATATACATGTACACTTTTTTTGAGACAGGGACTCACTGTGTAGATTTAGTTTGTCTGGAGGTCTGGAACTCACTATGAAGCCCAGGCTAACCTTGAAATCTTATATATCCACCTTTTCTGCCTCCCAAGTGCTGAGGTTAAAGGTGTTTGCCACCCTGCCTGGAGGCAGTGTGCAGCTTACATTTTTAGTATAAAAGAATTAACGGCCCTCTCCTTGTCATTCTGGTTTGCAGAGGGAATTCTTACAGATTCTTTCTAGACGAGGAAAGGCAAAGAAAAAAGGAAATATCGGAAAGAAACATGGTATTTTCTTAGGAAGTGAAGGTTTAGAGAAGCATGCTTTGTTTATATGACATCTGTAATCTTGAAGGATCTCTTCAGTCAGTAGAAGCCTGAGTCTTCTTATCTTGTGAATACTTAGGCTGAAGCTGACCTTACAGTAGCCACCTTAGGAAGCTTGTTGAGCAGACTCTTGCTTCTAGAATTTTGTTTTTTCTCTCTTGGCCAGTGTTGCATTTTCCCATAAAGCCTTATGGTTTGGTCCTTTGTCTACATGTGTACAATGTATTTTGTTTATATCCATCTCCACTCTCTCCTCCAATTCCTCCCAGATCATCTCCAGCATATGCCTCTGCCAACTTTATGTTTTTTAATTCTCTGAGCCCAATTACTGGTGCCTGTATGTGTGTGAGTGTAGGCCATCCATTGGAGCATCAACAACCAGCAGGGGTCACACCCTGAAGAAAACAGGACTTATCTTCCCCTAGCAGCCATCAACTGCCAGGCGTTGGGAGAAGTGCTCTGAAGAGGTCTTTTTGGAGTTACAAGGTTGATGCACTCGAACTCAGAATGGCCTCGATTACCTGTACAAGACCAAGCCAGTCAAAATTCCTCTGGGTTCTGGAGGTGCTCACTAAGTTGAAGCCTGGCTGAGGAATTATTTTACTTTAATACCACCTCTCCCCTACTTAAATTTTTTTTCTTTATGGTATGAAGATGAGTTTGATTTATTTTTCAGGCATAAAGCACATTGTCTTAAATAGTACTGGCATATAGTGGTAAATATTTGTTGGATAATAATTTTATTTTGTAGACTACTGCAAAGTTTTTGTTTTGTAAAGTTTCAGGAAGTCTCACAAATGAAAATGTAGAGCAAAACTTAGTAAATAGCATTCTCACTTTAGAGGAGAAAATACTGTTAAAAATTTAGTGAAGCTGGGCATGGTGGTGGTAACACACTGCTTAGAATTCCAGTGCTCTGGAGGCTGGGGCAAGAGGATTTGGGGCTACACACCAGCTTGGCTGGCATAACAAAACCCAGTCCAGAAGAAAAATAATCCAGAAAAAAAATTTGTGGTGGAGATGAGAATAATGGGAAATATTAAATACAAAATGATTTCTACTATTGGTTTCTAATACTACTCGGTTTAAATAAACCATTGACTAGGTTAAAGTGCTGCAGAATGACTTGTTCACCATGCAGGTTCACTTGTAATCTAAATATTAGCATGCTTTTTAAACACATTTTACAGTGTTTTATTGTAGTACTGATCATATTTTACTATAACGTTATACCTGAATATCTTTGTCATAGAGGACCAATACTGTTATACACAGTATATTTAGTGGTTTGTGTGTTTCATAGTATACTCTTCATTGTCTAGGAGGGGTAAATATTTGTTCCCAAGACATTATTTTAGTTGAATGTGAAGATGGTCTAATACTTTATTCTTTTTGCTCTCTTTAGGAATCAAAATTTAAGGAAACAGGTGTAATCACCCCAGAAGAAGTGAGTATTGAAGATACCCTGAAGCCTTTATAGTTTTATACTTATTTTAGACTAGTAACTTTCTCTCTTTGTTAGAAAACATCTTGAATTTTTTGAGGAAAATTAGACTTAGGTAGCTATAATAATTAGTTAAGAGAATTTCTAATTCCTTTAGTAGATGAGATATAGTGTCTTTTCATTTTTCCACTTCTCATATTTCCCTGTAGTTGAACTCTGTTTGGAAATGAAAGTTTGGAAGGGGAATGGATTTGTGTCTATTTATCCTTTATTGCTGTGTGAGGACGTGCCCTGCAGTAGGCTCTGGTGTGTGCTGTCTTGGCTCTGTTCAGAACAATTGTATATTTTATGACATTTTGTTGGAAATTTTGATAGTGATTTTTCTTCTAACATTCAGCTTAACAGTTAAATAGTTGACACTGAGTTTATTTTACTATGCTGTCACTTTGTCTGATAAACAAGTTATGTTGAGAGTTAAGTAATACTAGAACTATGGGGATTTTGCCTGTTCCCTATGTATTTTAAACTTTTGGCATAGAGTGATACTTAACTTACTTGTTCATTTCACTTGTTTGCCAAGTCTGTATTATGATCTCACTTATTTAGGTAGAGACATTTATTCCACAGACTTCAATTTTATGAATACTTATGTTTGTATTCTTAATAAGGGCAACAGATTTATTTAAACTTAATCTTCAATTTTCACCGAAAACAGTGTTCATTAGCGATAGAAAAATAGTCCTTATTTTGGTGGAGACATAAAATAAGGTGTTGTATGATGAGGCTCTAGCTCTGGCTATATATTAGAAGGCTGCACACTGGGCATTAACGATCTTTCAGTTTCAGTTAGGGCTATACTCCCTTAAGCACAGTTCCTTCTGAGGCCTTGCTGTAATGTTTTGATTTTTAAAAAACTGATTTTATTTTTGATAAATGCATAGGATGGTTTTCAATGACCTATGGAATGTGCTTTTAGAACCATCTGTCTATTTTCTCTTAATTTAGGCAAATCAGCTAGTGTATAGGTCTGGGCCTCATATTTACCCATCTGTAAAATGAAGGGTTTAGAATAGAATTATTTTGCTTTAGATGTCATGAATGTAATACGTTGAATGCCAATTAAAAGTCAGTTTTGTTCATAAGAATCTCATGAATTTTCTTCCTAGACAGGAGTTGTTTGGTTTTTTAATCATCTGAAATCAAGAGCAGAGATAAGCGTACGCTGTGCTTTCACACTTTGGCTTTATCTCTTCCGTGTGAATATAACTAACTGTTGGATGCACTTCTATAGAATTAAGCTGTTTTCAAACAAAGCTTCATCCTAATATAAATAATGTAATAGCCCCATGAAGTATGAATTTTCCCTTAAAAAATTCAAGGCAAAACTAGCTTAATTTGATACAAAGCATGTAATGCTAGGCTAGATAGAACATAATTACAGGATTGAGTTAAATTAGAATGAGCCTGAGGGAAGACAATGGGAAGGTATGATGTGCTTGGGATAAATACTACATACTGAATTGAGTTGTTAATTTTGTTTCTTCTTATTTCTGGGTTCTTATCCATCAGTTTCCAGCTGTTTGTTTCCATTGAGAAATGCGGAAATATTTATGTTTGAAAGAGAGGCAGCCCGTATCTAATACCATATCTTTTGATTTGCATTTGTTGACTTGTTACTTTATGTGGTGATAAATTCCTGACAACCACAGAGCTAAAAGCAGCAGTTAGTTATGGTAACCCCCAAATGTTCAACACTGAAGGCTTCTGTCATTACATGACCAGTTTAAAGCAATAAAAAAATGTAGTAGTGAAGGAAGAAAAAAATTATGTTGGGAATAAAGTTTATCATGGTGATATATCATCTTAAGTATTCTCAGAGTGCTTACATAGTTGAATTTTACTCTTTCAAATGAAAATGCACTTGTGATTAGGTATACTTTTTAGAAATGTATTGATAATGTGGAATATACCCTAATTTTATGCTGTGTAATAAACCAATAAATAATACAAAGTTCTAAATTAGAGCTATTGTGAAATAGAAACAGTTGGGAAAGCATTTTCAAGTCTTTCCAGTTGTTACACTGTAGCTCTGCTTAGCCAACTTTTGTTTTCTGCTTTTAAAAGTAGCAAGGTTTGTATTCCTTCAGTAAGATTACCTTATATTCATGTGAATTAGAAAATTTTCAATTATTAAATTGTTTATTCCTGAGCCTAATTTTTATTTGTGAAGAAAAATGAAAGCATATATATAATGTTCAGCCTGCTCTTAAAGACTAAGGAATCCATTAGATCTTTTTCTTTCTTTTTTTTCCTCGTCTCCCTTTAGACCTCTCCCTCAGAAATTTTTAGGCAGGTCTCATGTAGCCCAGGCCAATGTGGAATGCAACAAGTAGCTAAGCAGGACCTTGAACTCTTTGATCCTGCTTCTACCTCAGAAATGCTGGGATTATTATAGGTGTGTGCCACTAGGCTTAGTGTTATGAGGTGCTGGGGGTCCAGCCTGGAATTTGCACCTGATTTTGTAGATGTTTTCATAGTTAGTCCAGAACTGAACTCCCCCACTCCCATTGTTTGTTACTATAATTCCCCCCCCCCCCCCCGCCTCTGGATCCCTTTAAAAGAATGTAAGAAAGCTTTTAACATTGGTCTAGGGCAGGGGGATATAGCTCAGCTGCACAGTGCTTGCTTAGTTAGTATGCCCCAGGTTTGTTTCACCAGAACCACCAAAAAAACCAAAACCAAACCAAACCAAAACAAAACAAAAATTCTTAAAAAAAAAAACCAAGAGTGCTGAAGAGATACCTCAGTGGTTAAGACTACTTGATATTGCAGAAAACCTGAGTTTGATTTTCAGCAACCACATGGTGGCTCACAAACATCTCTAACTTCAGTTTCAGGGGACCTGACATCTTTTTTTCTGACCCCTGTGGACACAAGGAATGCAAAGACACACATGCAGGCAAAACACTTATAAAATAATTCCTAAGAAATTAAAAAATATGAGGATGAAGAAACTATGATTTAATAAAATAGGCTGACAATATAGACCTATATCTGTTTATTTATTTAAACATTTTTCTTGAATTTCCAGTCTTTTACAAGACTATTGAATTGCAAGATCTTGACACTTGAGGTTCATTGCCTTGCCTTTGGTGATTTCATATCAGGTTTGAAACATGAAATGTTTCATAATTGAATTATAGATAGGAGTGTTTGCCGGCCACGGTGACACAGGACTGGGAGGCAGAGGTAGTTGATATGCCAGCCTGGTCTACAAAACAAGTTTCAGAACAGCTAGGGCTACACAGAATACAAAAAAAGAAGATAACAATGTTCATCTTTCTTCCAAAAGTAAGCTGACTTTTTATAGGTGCTAAATAAAACTTTTTAACTTTGCGAATTGAAAATAAATCTTCAGGTTGCTAAAGCAGGTTTTGTGCTATTTGCATTTCAGTTGATTATTAAGTATTCGAGTTACCCAGGGTGATCAGTTTGGTACTTTGCCACCCCGTACTCAGTGATGTTCAATGTTTCTTTTCTGCTTTTTCCATATTCCTTGCAAACCCTGAATAGTTTGTGGCAGCTGGAGATCACTTAGTTCACCACTGTCCAACATGGCAATGGTAAGTAATGTGCAAACTAGAACCCTGCTGAGAGGTGCAGAGCTTTAGTATGACAGGCAGTTTTTAAGCTAGGCTCGCATATGAAAAGTAGAAGACAAACATGAACTTCTTTATTAGCTTCATCTACTAAACAGTACCACAGTGATGCTCCAAGGAAAATAAAGGGGGAGAAATAGGTGTCATGTATTTACTTTGCTCCTTCATCAGAAAGTTTGAAGAGACTCAAATCCACTTTACTTCCCATGCTCGTATTTCCTTTGTTTACTCTAGGTCTGATTTTGTGGTTCTTTGAATTAGGAGTTTAATTAATTTGAACAATTTTTATGATGAATGCAGTGATTTTTGTGGAGTTTCTGTTCTTTACGATGTAATGCCTGAACTTTTAACATCACAGGTGAATGCTATGCTCACTCTTTAGAAATCAGCTGGGAATAGGTCCATAATAAATTATAATTAATTTTTTTCATTAACATTACTTTTAAATCCTAAAGTAATTTAATACAAACATGCTTTATAATAAATGAAGTTTTATTACTTTTAAGTAATAGTGGATGGGGTGATTCTAAAATTGTTTTAGTACAGGCTGAACTGTTTTCTTTATGTTACAGTTATCTTTTTTTTTTTTTTTT